>PVIA01000765.1:0-263005 GCA_004024845.1 Tonatia bakeri
TTAAAAACATTTTTGTTACAGATTGATAGTATATCCACCACCTCCAGCTAAGGGAGGTATCTCCGTTACTAATGAGGACCTGCACTGTCTAAGTGAAGGAGAATTTTTAAATGATGTTATTATAGACTTTTATTTGAAGTAAGTTAATTTTCTACTAACCTTTTAGTGAATCTTTAACATCCTATAATATATATCTTTGGTTTCTAGAGTCAACACAGTTTTGGATTTGCATTTCATCACTGCCAGTTAGTATGGGAACTTATTTAATGTCTCTACCTGTGCTTCCTCAGTTTAAAAATGAGGAGAATAATGATATCTGAAAGGGTTATAAGGCTTAAATAAGGCAATACATGTTAAGCATTAGGAGAAATTTCTGGCACATGCAAAATGTTCTTAAATGATAGCTTATTTTGTTATTATTTTTACAGTTTTTTAAGCCTTTAAAAATTGTAACTACCCTAGGTTAGGGAGACATTTCTTGAGCAAGCACAAAATTATGATTTTACTTATTTACTTCAGTAAATGTTCACCAAGTACCAGCTATCTACCAAGTACTGTGTTAGAAGTTTATGGTCTTGTAGGGAACACAAATATGGGATTAAAGCATTGATTGAAGTAATAGTAGAAAAAGAATTCATTTTTTTTTGAGGTTGGGAATTATGAGAGACCAAGAAGTTTTCCTAGAAGAGCTTACATCATGACCCAGTATACACATGCATATACATGTATGTGCAGTGTGTTTATACATGTATAAATTTGTATGTGTTTATTGGTTTGTGGTATAAAATGGTATACATATGAAACAAAACAAGTATCCATGTTCCTGATGCTCTCCAATGCTTTGTTCATTCAAATGTATTTCATAGAACAAAACAATTAAAAACAAAATCTTGATTGTTGAAAGGTGCTGAATGATTTTATAGCTTATTAGTGATTGCAGTCCATTGTTCCAAGAAAGAAAACATTATTACAAAGAGTGATAGTTTTGATCAGAGAAGTGATATCATAATTGGGTTTCCTTAAGATCATTTTGACAAGCATTTTTACTGTGGACATCTAGATGGGAAATGATTTAAAGAATGTTAAGTTGATATAAGCCTAATTAAATAATTTTAGTTTGAGTTAAGTGGAAATAATGAAATGTTTTAAGAGGTAGAGCTGTTTAGCAGGACTCCCAGCCTGAATGAGTGAATGAATGTTAAGAAGGATAGAAATGGGTGCCAAATAACTCCTGGTTTTCTAACTAAGGAGACCTGCTGAATCATTTTGCCATAAACTGAAGCAGTGAATGCAGAAGTGGAATAGGTTTGGGTAGGGGAGGGGAGATACTCTTCTAAGGTGTCTGATACAATAAAAGGGACAGTGTCGATAAACAGTTGACTGTATGGCTCTGGATGTCAGTTGAGTTTTGGCTTGGAGACATATAGTTAGGAGGCTTTACTTTGCAAGTAGTAGTTTAATTATGAGAATCCATCAAGTTGTCTAGGTAGAGATATAAAATGAGAAAAAGAGCTATAAAGACAGAACCTGGAGAGTAGATTTAGATAAACAGGGAGGAAAGCGGCTCCCATGAATAAATTCTGAAGGTATTTGAGAGATAAGAAGAAAAAATCTGGAGAGATTGATGATGAAATTGAAGGGAGGTGAAAGCTTTAAAGGAGAATACATTTAGCAGTATCAGTACAGCAGAGGTTAGGTAATAAATGCTAAGTAACTTTGCAGTTACAGTGACCCTAAGCTAACTGGAATCCAGTGTAGAGCCAGACTTCATCCTGGTCCATGGGGGTAATGAGATATTCTTCCCCATCTCCATCCGGTAGAGGGTACCAGTGGAGGCCTAGTGGGAAGTCTTCCACCTCTATCCATCTGTAACATGGAGCCCTTTCAGGTAAATGGTGGCCTAGTACAGAACCTGAACCTCCACCCCCAGCCTAACAGTAATGAAGTGGTGCCCACTTCAAACAATGGAGTGTGTGCCAGGGAAAGCCTGGTTAAACACAAAAATTAAATGAAATTCAAGGTCTTATAATACTCAGAATGTTCAGATTTTAATTTAAAATTATTTTTCTTACTAAGAACCACAGAGATTTCAAACTGAATGAGAAAAGACAACCAATAGATAGTCAACACTGAGATGGCATAGGTATTAGAATTATCTGAAAAGATTAGAAACCATCCATCATAAAAATTATTTAATGAATAATTATGAACTCGTGAAACTTGTTGGCTGAGTGGATTAAACAGTACAGCCTAACTTTGTCCTATCTACCAGAAACCACACTTAGTAGATGTCCCTCTCTAATGTCCCTCTCTATCCCTGGTAATTAATTGTCTTTGCTCTGAACTTTATTTTATCTGATATTAATATAGTAACTCCTGCTTTCTTTTAATACTTGCATGCTATATCTTTTTCCATCCTTTTTTTTTCAACTTATTTGTATCATTATCTACTTAGTAGATAAGATCTAAAAGGTAAGAAAGTAAAAAACAGAAAAGTTCACAAATATAGCTGGAGACTTTAATTCCCATCTCTCAACAGTTGATAGAACAACTAAACAAAATCAACAATGATACATAAAAGAATGTGACAACACCATCAACCAACAGGTTTTACCTAACATCAAGGAGTGATACTGTATTCCTATTTATGTTAACTATACCCCCTTTCAAAGACACTGTTTTTCCTTTTGAAGAGTTGATGCTAATGGAGTATGTTTTAGTAAATTATAAATGTGTCATAGAATTGCTGGCAAGACAAACTGTTTTAGATTTTAAATGCCTAATTTTGCAGATGTAGATCCCTTTGAGACCTGACATTTAATGACAAGTTCAAAGTTCTTAATATTTAAATCAAAAGATGTTATTTCATACAAACCACCAACAAGGATATGAAAAGATCCTCAATGATATTAATCATCAGAGAAATATAAATCAAAACCAGAATGAATGTGCACAAATGGCACCCTTTGTACTGCTGGTAGGAGTATAAAATGGTACAGCCAATACTGAAAACAGTATGGTGGTTTCTCAAAAATTAAAAAAAAACTAGCTCTGTATGTACAACAACCCCATGTCTGGGTATATGTCTAAGAGAATTGAAAGTAGGGTTTCAAAGAAATATTTGCACACCCATGTTCATAATAGCACCTATTCATAATATTCATTGTAGAAGCAACCCAAACCCTGTCCAGTGTAGATAATGATACAATATAGAAGCAATCAACCCTGTCCATTGACAGGTGGATAGGTAAATAAAACGTGGTATATACATACAGTGCAATATTATTCTTCCTTTAAAAAGAAGGAAACCTGTTATATGCTACAACATAAATGAATCTGGAAAATATTATGTAAAATGAAGTAAGCCAGTACGAAAATACAAATACTGTATAGTTACATTTAGGTAATTGAAGTAGTCAAATCCATAGAAAATGAAAGAAAATAGTGGTTACCAGGGTCAGAAAATTATTATTTAATGGATATAGAGTTTCAGGTTTATAAGTTAAAAAAGGTCTGGAGATTGGGAATATACTAAACACTATTGAACTGTATGCTTAAAAATGGTTAACATTGCAAATTTTATGTATTTTTCCATAATTAAAAAAATGTTATCTCTTAATCCTACTATACTCTTAATGAACCAAGCTATTGAAAAGTTTCAACTGAATACATAGAACAACCCTGCTGTTGTTGGGTGCAGTATTCTGTGAATGTCAATTAGGTCAAGTTGTTTGATAGTGTATTCAACTCATCTTTGTCTTTAACTGATTTCTACGTACTTATTCTATCAATTATTGAGAAGGTTGATGATCTCCGACTCAGGGTATGACTTTGTCTATTTCTCATTTTAGGTCTGTGAGTTTTTAGTTTACGTATTTTGAGACTGTCATCAGGCACATACACTTTTATGCCTTCGTAGAGAAATGACCCCTTTATTAATGTAATGTCCCTCTTTATTCTTGAAAATCTTCCTTGATCTTAAGCCCATTTTGTGTAAAATGAATATAGTTATTCTCACTTTCTTTTGGTTTATGTTTGCATGTTATGTATTTGTTTACCTCTTTGCTTTTAACCTATTTGAGTCTCTTTATTTAAAATACTTTCTGCCTTTTGAAATCATATAGGTAGATCTAGAAACTAAGTTGAATTCATACTTTGTTTATATTTTAGTTTATACCATTTCACATTGAAATAGTATATATTTTTTATATTACAGTAGACATTTTTTTAAACAATTTTTTAAAAGATTTTATTTATTTATTTTTAGAGAGGGAAGGGAGGGAGAAAGAGAGAGAGAGAGAGAAACATCAGTGTGAGGTTGCTGGGGGCTGTGGCCTGCAACCCAGGCATGTGCCCTGTCTGGGAATCGAATCTGCAATGCTTTGGTTCGGAGCCCGCGCTCAATCCACTGAGCTACGCCAGCCAAGGCTACAGTAGACATTTTATAGTCATTTGTTTATACTCTTGAAATTCTTTATATTTTCAGGAGATCCCTTAACCTTTTATGCTTATGCTTTAAAATAAAATTTATATAATAAACTTAATTAACTGCAAGTTTTATCTTTTCTGATGCAAGTCAGTATTCCAAATAAAAAAAGAAAACCTAACAAAATCCATGATTTAAAAAAATCCATGTTTATATTTGTCTTGTGACATTCTTAGAAGTGAATTTTAAAAAGGAAAATTTTTTTAAACTTCACTGTTAAAATCAGTTATTTGGTCCTGGCTACTGTGGCTCAGTGGATTGAGCACCAGCCTGTGAAACAAAGGGCTGCTGGTTCAATTCCCAGCCAGGGCACATGCCTGGGTTGTAGGCAGGGTCCCCATTGGGGAGCATGGGAGAGGCAACCGCACACTGATGTATCTCTCTCTCTCTTTTTCTCCCGCCCTACCCCTCTCTCTAAAAATAAATAAAATAAAAGCTTTAAAAAACAAATCAGTTATTTGGCTGCTACGAAAGCTACTCATTCTTTTCTATTTCTAACTGTACAAGTTAGAAACAAACTTTTAAACAAAATTTGCCAATATTATAAGAAGTAGAAGGGCACCTAGAGAATGTTAATAAAATGCAGAGAAGAAAAGAATTACTTTAGTAAAAATTACATTCAAAGTCGCTAGAATTTCAGAGTAACCTTAAAATCATTTTTTAACTTCATCCTATAGTTAAAGAAGTCACGATTTGATTGTTAGGTTGGCCACTTTATAAAATACCAAGTGAACAGCTTCACCATGACATTCAGTATTTAAATGATTTATACAAAAAATGCACCCAAATGGAAGAATTTCCCACACAATTTTTGTAATAAACTTGAATTTTCACTTTAATTTAAAATAGAGATGTGACCTTTCTGATTAAAGTTAATAGTTCTAACATGTACATTAAAATGACAACTATATAGTTACAGAAATACTTGTGGGTATATATTAGATCAGAAGACAAACTAGTTACTTTAGAAGGCATGGCTCTGTTTATGTATGAAGTTGAGAGTCAGTTTTCTTAAAATAACTTTCCTTTTTTAAGTTGAATTATCCCTTTGTGTATTGGATTCAGTTTTACAAAGTATCCATTGTAGTTTGGGCTGGTGAAAGCTGCATGGTTCACCAATTATGTTATAGCCCCTAGAGTCAAATGTGGTTTAGTGCATACTCTGTTTTTAAATATATTATTGTAGAGGTGATTGATTTAAACTATGTCATAAGCTGATTCACTGTCTTATAATTTCATTTGTGGGGGCACACTGAATTGCCTTAAAGCAAGAAATTCTGTAATTAGGTCTTTTTGATCAGAACTTGAGCTTTGGAATTATCAAATACTGTGTTAAAAATTATATGTCTCAATGTTTTCCCTCTGTGATATTGGCTGTTTTTGTGTAAGATTTTATAAGGTTTTCAGATTATCCCCTTTTTAATAAAATAAATGTAGTCATGAGCTTGAATTTGCATAGCTGATTTAGGGGAGTTTGAAACACTAACAAATTTAATATATCATAATTTCCCTTTACGACATAAAGGAATTATTGCTATTTGTTTTGATGTCAACTTAAAGAAAAAGCATGTAAGGCAAGCAAAAGTTAGAACCAATATAAGATAACTTTTTTCTTTTTTTAAATATATTTTATTGATTATGCTATTACAGTTGTCCCATTTCCCCTTCACTCCCCTCCCCCCTGTACACCCCCTCCCACCCACATGTCTCCCCTTTAGTTCATGTCCATGTGTCATAAGTTCTTTAGCTTCTACATTTCCCACACTATTCTTGCCCTTCCCCTATTTTCTCCCTGTTGTCTATACTACTTATTCTTTGTACCTTTTCCCCCTCTCCTCCCACTCCCCTGTTGCTATCCCTCCATGTGATCTCCATTTCTCTGGTTTGTTCCTGTTCTATTTGTTTGATTAGTTTGTTTTTGTTTTAGGTGTGGTTGTTAATAACTGTGAGTTTGCTGACATTTTACTGTACATGTTTTTTAATATTTTTTTTCTTAGATAAGTCCCTTTAACATTTCATAAAATAAGGACTTGGTGATGATGAACTCCTTTAACTTGGCCTTATCTGAGAAGCACTTTATTTGCCCTTCCATTCTAAATGAAAGCTTTGCTGGATAGAGCAATCTTGGATGTAGGTCCTTGCCTATCATGACTTGGAACACTTCTTTCTAGTCCCTTCTTACCTGTGAGATCTCTTTTGAGAAATCAGCTGATACTCTTATGGGAACTCCTTTGTAGGTAACTGTCTCCTTTTCTCTTGCTGCTTTTAGAAATGTCTCCTTCATTTTAATATTGAGTAATGTAATTATGATGTGCCTTGGTGTGTTCTGTCTTGGGTCCAACTTCTTTGGGACTCTCTGAGCTTCCTGGACTTCCTGGAAGTCTATTTCCTTTGCCAGATTGGGGAAGTTCTCCTTTATTATTTGTTCAAATAACTTTTCCACTTGTTGTTTTTCCTCTTCCCCTTCTGGTACCCCTATAATTCGGATGTTGGAATGTTTAAAGGTGTCCTGGAGGTCCCTAAGTCTCTCCTCATTATTTTGAATTTTTGTTTCTTCATTCTTTTCTGGTTGAATGTTTCTTCCTTCTGGTCCATTCCATTGATTTGAGACCCAGTTTTCTTTCCATCACTATTGGTTCCCTGTGCATTTTATTCTTCATTTCACTTATTGTAGCCTTCATTTTTTCATCTAATTGCGACCAAAATCAACCAATTCTGTGAGCATCCCAATCACCAGTGCTTTGAACTGTGCCATCTGATAGGTTGACTATCTCTTGGTTGCTTAAAAGTGTTGTCTCTGGGGCTTTGATTTGTTCTTCCATTTGAGCCATTTTTTTTGAGGGGGGTCTGGTCACACCTGTTACTTAGTGAGGAGTGGAGCCTTAGGTGTTCACCAGGGTGGGGCAACCCAGTTACTGGGTTGGACGTTGTATGTGGGGGCGACGTCAGAGAGGGAACAATTGCGCTTGTTCCTCTCTCTGTCAAATTTCAGTCCCCTCTGCCACTTCTCACAAGCAAATTGGCCCTTCTAGTGCTGGTTCCCGGGTGGGTGGGCTTGTGTGCGTTCTAGGACCCTGTGCGTATCTCCAACAAACTCTCCTGTGAGATTGGGAGTCTCTCCCAGCACCTCAATCTCCACAAGTGTTTTCAATCAGTGCTTTTAGGCTTTATTTCCCGATGCTGGGGCCCTGGATTGCTCGGTCTGTCTCACTGCCCGTTTTTACCTGGTTTATCTGCACACGGCTGTGTGACTGTGAATAGCCAGCTGCCTTGCACGCCTCACTGGGTCTGCTCATTGCCTCCCCGCACCCAGGGTCTGCCACCCGCGTCTGCCAGTCACTGCTTTTTCCTGACGCAACCCCTCTCCGCCGGCTGACAACTCTGTCCCTCTTAACGGTCTGGATGAATGGTTGTCAGGAGTTCTCTACAGTTCAGTGTTCTGTCTGTTTTGGTTGTTTATTTGTTTCTAAATTTTTATTGTCCTTAATTTTGGTTGTGTGAGGAGGCACAGTGTGTCCACCTATGCCTCCATCTTGGCTGGAAGTCCCATAAAGATCACTTTAATGAGACCATTGTTACAACCTCCCTAGTAGTATAGGTTCTTTCTATTCTTTTCTGTTTTTATAAAAAGTGGCTGGGTCTTCAGGGTTTATTAACTGAACTTTTTAAGATAAACAGGACACAGTATGTTGTGTACCTGAAACTAATATAATATTGTATGTCAACTGTAATTGAAAAATAAATGAGTGAAATATAAAGTAAGTAGCATATAAAAATAATAGGTGTAGTGGGATATAATGTACATGCCATACAGTTCACTCATTTTGATTGTACAGTTCTGTGGTTTTAGTATATCCAGACAGTTGTGCAATCGTCATCACAGACAGTATTAGAATATGTAATCCCTTAAGAGAACCCAGTACCCATTTAGCAGTGACCCTTCATTTTCCTCTAGCCTCAGTGCCAGCTCTAGGCAATCACCAGTCTTTTTTTGTCTCTATGGATTTGCATATTCTGAACATTTCATATACTTGGAATTATACAATTTGTGCACCTTGTGACTAGTTTCTTTCACTTAGCAAAATGTTTTCAAGGTTCTTCTATTACAGCATGTATCAGTACTTCATTTCTTTTTGTTGATGAATATATTTCATTGTGTCAGTATATCACAATTTAGTTTTCCATCCATTAGTTTACTAGCATTCCTGGCATTTCCACTTCGTGGCTATTATAAATAATGTTGCTATGAATATTTGTGAATATGCCCTTGATTTAAAATATTAGATCTTTCAAATCACAGTTTTACTCACAAGTACACTTTTCATTACTTGAGAATTATTCAGTAGTTATTGTCTAGAGTATGAAGTAACTTTGCTTCTTTCAGTTGTGAGGAATAGTGATTAATGGTGACTAAGCAATTTAATCACTGCCTGACTACTCTTAGTGTGAGGTAAACTGTTAAATTTGTTGTATTGGAATTATTTTTTTTATAAAATAGATATTTGGTGCTTGAAAAACTGAAGAAAGAAGACGCTGACCGAATTCATATATTCAGTTCTTTTTTCTATAAACGCCTTAATCAGAGAGAGAGGAGAAATCTTCATGAAACAACTAATTTATCGTAAGTCAAGCTCTTGGAAAATATTTAACAGATGTGTGTAACAAAGCCCTCAAATTTAATGTATTAAAAATTCACTTGTATGTATTGGGCCCAACACAATTTGTAGTCAGTTAGCAAAATCATAACATTGGGTTGAATCCAATATAAATGTGGGTCAATATCCATAATATTCTTAAAAAAATTTTTTTTCAATAGCCATAATATTCTAAACCCTTAAGAATACCTGGAATTAGTAGAAGTTTTAGGTATAATGTTTAGCTCAATATTTCCCCAATATGCCTGGTGGTTTAAAAAAAAATAACTTGTATACTTATTAAATACAGATTGCTCTGTTTTACCTAGACATTCCATCCATACTATCTAAGAGAGGAACCTGTGAATCTATACTGTTAATAGTTCCTTGGATGATTCTTCTCAGATAAGTTAAGGAAATACTATTCTACATATTAGACCTGAGTACTTTGTTTATAATTCCTCTCCATGTACTGATCACACCCAGTTCTATACTTGCTGGTAATTGGTCAAAAGATACACACAGAGAGTTGGTAGATTTTTATCATGAGTGTTGTTAAGTATCTTGAATTGATGGCCGCTGTGCATAATATAAATAGTATTATGCTGCTGTGCATAATATAAATAGTATTATCCACTAGTTCAGTGATTCCTAATTTTGCATCTTAGACTTGATGACATTGATGTGGCTATTGATTTTAGAGGTGAGGGGATAGAGAGAGAGAGAGGGAGGGAGGAAAGGGGGGAGAGAGAGAGAGAGGGAGAGAGAGAGAGAGAGAGAGAGAGAGAGAGAGAGAGAGAGAGAAACATCGATTGGTTGCGTCTCATATGTGCCTTGACTAGGGTCTAAACCCACAACCTAAGCGTGTGCCCTGACTGGGAGTTGAACCCGCAACCTTTCGTTTTAGGGCATGATGCTTCAACCATCTGAACCATACCAGCCTATGTGACATTGATTGTTTTTGACCAATGGTCAGAGCGGTCCTTCTTCATCTACTATAAGATAATACTTTTCTGCTCTCTTCTCACTTACCATAGGTCATGGTCTGATTTGCTTCTGAATATGGTTGCTAATGCCAGTTTTGCAATAATAAACAATACTAGCCTGGTTTATCCTAGTATGCAGTAACAGGAATTAAGTGTTATTCTTCCATATTCAGTGATGGGCAGTTTCACGCTTTGCTAGCTCTTTCTCAGATGTCTGTTTTCTTTCCTCAACTTGTTAAATCATCTTATACAACTGTTTGGTTTGTAAACATCTTAATATTCATAATTTGTAAATTGTTGCATATATGCTGAAGCACTGGGAACATTTCAAAAGTGTATTTCTTGTCTTACAGAATACAGCAAAAGCGGCATGGAAGAGTAAAAACATGGACCCGGCATGTAGATATCTTTGAGAAGGATTTTATTTTTGTACCACTTAATGAAGCGTGAGTAAGAATTCCCTTTCTGTAAATGTGATGGCAATTTTTAGAAAATGTGTTTAGGATGTGAAGAATCCATTCATTTTTAAACTTCTTGAGGTTTGTTATATCTATACTTATATTGCTTATTTTATGAAAATTAATGCAGTTTTCCAGTAAACCATGTAAAGTATTAAATTTTACAGACAATAGACAAGAGATCTTTCTAATTTTGTTTTAATGGTCAGTGTGGAATAATGTCCTTTTTACAAAGTGGTGCTTGCAGTCTGGCAAATTTTCTATAGAAAAAGCTACTTTATACAGGAAGATAATTAGGTCCTGTGGAAGAAACTGAATTTTTAGCTTAAGACACTTAAGTTCTTAACCAAGAAAAAGAAAAGATGGCTAGATTGATGTTATTTTCTCAAGTTGAAAACCTTGCTGACTACTCAAAAATCTATTTTCTAACTAAAAGGGGGTGGTTAAAAAATTGTTATTTCTCACCCCAGTGGCTAGAGAGGTGTTGATGTGTAGCATAGTATTATTATACAATTTACAGTTGAGTATGTTTGAGTGTGTTTTTTGTTGTTGTTTTCCTACGCCCTCTAGCCAAGACCGCCAGGAGTATACCTGTAGTTGGTTAACTTTGGGCTCATTACTTGTATCAAAGGAAAACACATACTGTGGGCGCCCATGATGCTGCTCAGTGAAAGTGTGTTTGAAAGAGCCTATAACAGAATTTTTGCTTTGGTTTGATGATATGGGGGAAGATCTCAGGAAGCAGTAGTTTCCTTGGATAAAGAACTAGTAACCACTCATTTAGCAGAACCAGGGTATTTTGATATCTTTAGAGTTTTATTGTGACCTTGTCTGTCTCTGCTTAGACAAATTTTGAAGTGGCCTTGCTTTGTCTTACTTTATTATGGTTGCAAAGTAATGTTGTCTGCAGTTGGTATTCAGTGAGATTGTTTTTGTCTAATAAGCCCACCTGTACCAAACTAGCTTCTGAGTATTTTTTTCTCACTATGAAAAACAAATTTACTTTATAGTATAATCGAGCTGTATTTATTTAAAATCCTGCTTTAATTATAAAATTTGTGCTCTTTAATTAGTTCAGGCCAAGATAGGTAGGCTAGGTTAAAACATTGGTTATGGAGAGCCCAACTTTTTCAAAGCTGTATCAAAACTAATCTTTAGTTTCTTCATTCTTTTCAAAATAAAGTCTGCCTACTATGTGAAACGGAAAATATACATAGAAAGCCATTTGTTGGAAGTGAATATTAAAAATTTAAATAGAAATATAATTTGAGAGGCACACAGTTTAACAGCAGAGGTATATCCCTCTTAGTCACTGTATCTGATATGGATGGAAACTATGATCATAGTTCCAATAATCTTGGTGAAAAGTAGAAAAAGAATAAAGATGTGGAGTCAGAAAAGCATTCTGAAAGAGTACTGTGCCATTTGTGGATGGAAGAATAGCCTCCAAATCATAAGGGCTCATTTTGTTTTTGTTTTTTTGAAGAGGTAAAGCCACAAATATTTGTATACACTGATTATATTACATAGAGTGCCATATACTTATCGTCTGTTATTTTCAATTTCTTAACGGTAATTTCTCTTAAGTTAAAGGCTACTTGTTAAAAATTGTCACAGTAATTGGCAAGAGGCAGAAATTTGATATTTAGATCTAATCCATCTCCAGATTAAGTGAAAATTACCTGTTTGGCCTTATCTCCGACTGGTGATTTAAGCTCAGTGTAGCTGCTATTAAAAGGATCATAAAAGCAAAACCCTGGCTCTTAGAGGTTGAAAGTGATCTCAGTTTATCTCATTGAACTTTCTCCATTCACTTGGTTTTTAAGTGAGGCATTAGAAAATTTATGGTTTATATCCATATTGTCATAACTAAGAAATGTTACACACTGTGATAGCCTTAGGTTACAGCTGTAGGTTGAGAATCAATGTATTATATTCTAATCAAATTTAAAACACATTTTCTGTACTTGAACACTTCTGAAATTGAGATGTGACTTAGAATTATCTCTATCTTAGAGTTGAAGTGAGGAAGTTGGTGTGCTGCTTATTTCTACTACCCTACCCTGACCTGTGTCCATAGGATACAGAGGGTTAATAATTTGAAACATTCCTCCATTTGTCCTTTAAATACTGAGGATGAAGCCAGCCTCTCCGATCTTTCTGCTTATGCTGTCCAGTGAAGAGACAGTGTTGTTTCTCAGGATTACCTTGGGGTAATTTAACATTTTGCAGAAATCAGAATGTAGCATAACTTTTATCCATGTCAATATTTTTTTTTCATTCAGAAAATAGCTATGAACATCTTATTATATGACAAATATTGTGGCATCATGACAAAATATGACAAATACTATATGACATCTATGGCCTGTTCATTTTATTACAGCACATAACACTGCCTAGAAGGTAGTAATAAAATTCTTCATTAGATTAATGACTATTAGATATTATGAGTTGTATAGCTTCTTACTCATTGCTTATATCCTACTGGTGGGAGCTATGATACCTGAATTCACCTATATCATTAGCATCCACTTGATAGCTGGACCTCTACTAATACTTTAAGTTCTGTTACAATGATTAGATTAGATACGGTATTTCATTTTTGTGTACTTACATTTCAGTATAGCATGAGACAGGATTATTTGATACTTTTCATGTTAAGCCATTCCTACCTTATTAGTTAGATAAAAACAGACATGGTTAAAGTTTTTAAAAAGTTATATGTACAGTATTTAGAAAATGTTCAAAATTAATAGTCTAATTATATTTCTGAAGACATTTTAATCCTAAGACTAGTTTTCTAGCTTTTGACATACCGTATTTTTCAGACTATAAGACGCACCCAGGTTTTAGAGGAGGAAAATAGGGAAAAAATTTTGAAGCAATAAATGTGGTAAAATATTTAATAACAAATAACATTTCACCAATGTAAATATAAAGCTACATTCAGACCATAAGATGCACCCCTATTCCCCTCCCCCCCAAATTTGGGGAGTGTGTTTTATAGTCCAAAAAATATGGTAAATAAGGCAAAGGGAAGGTCAGTGGGGATTTTGAATTGCAGTGATATAATTTATTTTTTGTTAAATTACCTGAAAAAAATTTTTTTCATTCCACAAACAAGAAAAGGTTTAAAGTATTGTTTGAAAAAAATGAATACAGGCTACAAAATTCTAACAAAACTTAGGTTAGTTTTTGACTGGACATTGCATTCTGTTAATGAATCAATGATCTTACCAACAGTGGATTAGTTTGAGAATTGAAGAAATTGGGCATCCTTAATAAATTTCTTCACAAAAGCTTTAGAAAACATTTCAATTGATATTTATTGCCAAATATAATACATTTTTTCTAATAATATATTCAGTAGTTTCATTTGTTTTTTACAGTGCACACTGGTTTTTGGCTGTTGTTTGTTTCCCTGGTTTGGAAAAACCAAAGTATGAACCTAATCCTCATTACCATGAAAATACAGCCATGCAAAAATGTTCAACTGTAGAGGACAGTTGTATTTCTTCTCCTTCAGCCAGTGAAATGGACAGTTGTTCACAAAACTCTTCTGCCAAGCCTGTAATTAAGAAGATGTTAAACAAAAAGCATTGCGTAGCTGTAATTGATTCAAGTGCTGAACAGGAAGAAAGTGACCCTCGTTATCGGAGAAACATATGCAGTGTGAAATGTAATCTGAAAAAAATAGATCATACTGCAAGTGAAAATGAAGAATCAAATAAAGGAGAATCTGCATGCCAGAAAGTTGTTGATAGGACTAAAAGTGAGAATGGCCTACAGAATGAATATTTAAGTTCTATGCACCATACAGGTATGTTTCTAAATGTTTTGAAAGAATCAAGGAATTCAAAGTAAATTGGATTTTTTAATAAGCAGGATTAAGATTTTAGGACACACTTTTTTTTAAAAGTCAGATTTATTGAAATATAATTTACTTACAGTAACATTTAGTCATTTTATTATAAGTATAGTTCAGTGAGCTTTGATAAATGTATATAATCATGTAATCAACACAACAGTTGACATTTAGAACCTTTCCATCGCTCCAAAAAAAATTTCCTTGTGCAGTCTCCTCCCTTCACCTCTACAGAGAGTGAACTTTTAAAATATTTTCTATTGATAGAATCTTGGATTTATTTTTATTTCATAGGAAATTTATTGTATTCAGGATTACCAGTAGTTACACAGTCTTAGATCTGTAAGGTGAATTAGTTCAGTCTTCTCAGTTTACAGATGGTCAAGTGGAGATCAAGTGGCCAGAAACAGAAATTAAAGTTTTCTCCTCCAAAATAGTTCTTGACATTGAAATTAAAGGTTACTTCCTTATTCTTCAGTCTCCATTGTTTTCAGTGGGAAGGATGGCACTGGTCCAGCCTCTCTCTATTTCCCTTCAGTTTTAATAATTTTTTTCTTGAATTAGTTCCGTATTTCTAGCACTTGTTATGGAAATCTGAGGTTTCTATTCCAATACTGAAATACGTTCATACTTTGTATGAAATCAATTGTATAATTTTCTTTCCAACCCCAAAGTGAAATAGTCTACTCCATAAAACCCATGACATGCTATAGTATGTACCTCGCAAACTTATTAAACTGTGAATAGATCCTAATATATTTTTCTTTGTGTGAAAAAAGTCAGTAAGGCATAGAAGAAAGTATATGAATTCAGAAAGCTGTGAGTGCTGAACACATTCTTGGTATTCATTTTTATTTTTTATATATTTTGACACACTAAGCTGCAGTTTGACATACTAAGTTGAAGTACTTAGCTTTTTTAATGAGCTATTATAAAGCTAGTAATAGCACTAGAGTGATGATCTTTGTGCCTTTTGGGAGATAAAGGCAGAAAGGGAATGTTATGTGGATTATATCTCAGTTGAACTATTTTTTTAAGTTCCCCTTTGATCAGTAATCTCATCCAATTTAATGTGAATTCAAATTAAAACTGAATTAAAGTACATGAGTTAAAACAAAGTAATGGGACAAAATCTAGAGTTTCATATACACAAACCCCAGGAATTTCTAGTGGCCTTCTACTACTACAGATTAATGTTCTAGTCTTTCATGTGTAGAAATAGCCAGTTAAAGCTGAGTAAAAAATCTCACAAATGCTAGTGGAGACCAGTCAGGAATAATCTATTTTATGTAGTTTGCTTTTTAATGTTTGTTTATTCTAGGTATTCTTTTTTTTATTACAGTTTGTGCATTTGTTTTTTTGTTTCGTTTTTAGTATATGTGTAATGGTATCAACTATGTCTTCCTTAAGGGAAATTAATTTACCTTTGTCGTGTGTGATACACTGGTATTTTTTATTCTCTTTAATGTATGAATTAATCCATTAATGATAGTGTCCCACAATTTGAAACATGGTGCTCTACAGTGGGTCTATTCATTTTTCAGGAATGAGGTCCCAAAGCTTTTATCACATGTTTCCAAGGTATCATACACCAAATACATTAAATAAGAGTATTCTCTAGAGGTGACTTTACTACCTCAGAGAGGATGGTTAAGCAGTCTATTATGTAAAATGATGACTTTACTAAAAATTAGGATATGAAAAGCTTATAAAAATTTTTGTGATGTGATTAGTATCTCAGTAATTGATTTCTGTTTGGGCTAGGACTATAGTTGACAGAACTTAATGAAGCATTTTAGAGTTTTAATATAATTTTAACCATCAAATACATACAGTTATTAATGTGTTATTTACTGATGTCAGATAACATGCTGTAATAAATATATGGAATTGTATCTTATCACAGGAATTAGGGTTGTGTATTTTTTTTTAATGTCAAGTGTAGGAAAATAATAATTGTAGTATCACTGTATTGCTAACTTGCATTTGTTGTTTTTTCCACTTGGGCTCTACATGAAGTAGTTGTTTTGTATGCAACATGAAAAATGTGTGTGTTTGAACTCTAGACACACTCAGCATCTTCAAGTGTTCTCACTATGAGAAGCTCTCAGAAACAGAGACCAATCTAAGAGAATAGCCGATGGAATTAGCACCTCGAAATTTTTATTAGGGCACTTGTTTACTGAATAAAATAATTGAAGGAATTGAGAACACTACTTAAATTACTTTATCCATTTTTTAAAATGTGCATATAGTTTAATTTCATCTAAGCTTCATGTTTATATGATAGCTTTGTAGATAGAAATAATTTGCTGCTAGAATAACTTGATATAATTGACTAATTCTGAATTTCTTGAGGATTTGAAGAAATTTTATTCAAATATAGTTTTTTAACTTCAATCATACAGATTTTTAAAAGAAATATAAATAGAAAAAGTTGTTCTTTGCAAAACTAAAGGATTTACCATAGCACTTTATTATTTTAAGTAGTATGTTTTTATTTATGACATGTAGATTATTATGTATGTCTTTTTAGGAACACATTTTATTTCTCTGTTTTCTCATTCCATCTTACTTATAATACTATTTTTAATTCCCTTTTAAAAACCTATGCCAAGGTACATTTTATCCTATCTTAAAATTATGCTTTTTAAAACTTGGAAATGATATGCTCTATAATAATGATATTGGTGTATTTGGTATTAAACTGCCTGACTCAGTTTTCATGTAAATTTATGTTCCTTGGAAACATTTTATGTGATTAATTTATTTCAGCAAAATAATTGATTTTTAAGAATTTAGATTCTCGAAATGGAGCTTTAAAAGTACATATTTCAAGTTTTTCTTATGAGTCATCAATTTTTATACTACCAGCACCTACATTAGACTTGTGTGGTTTTATTTTATTGAATAGTCTGTGAATATAACCAAATGTGAAGGAAAAATATAGAGTTGAGGAACTTGTCCATAACTACTATCCTAACATGAAGGTTATTTTCATTTTTGTATTTTTTAAATTATTTGTCCAAAAGCAAGCCTGTTTTACTTAATTTTAATCATGTTTATTTTTATCCTGTATTGTACAGTTTTCATATTTTCAGTTTTTATTTTTAAAATACAATATTTCATTTTATGTTCTATAGTATGCTAGCTGTATTATTATTAGACATTTAGGTTATTTTCTGACTATTATAGCTTTTTTTATTGAAGATATTTGGCATACCTAGCACAAAAGCATTTATTTGTTTATATATACATATGTACACAGATATATGTATTTAAATGTACATATATATTTAATCATAGAGTTGTTACCTAGGTTTTTGTTTGTTTGTTTGTTTGTTTTTTAAGGAATGGCAGTCATTCTTTTTTGTTGTTGTTGTTTAAGATTTTATTTATTTATTTTTAGAGAGGGAAGGGAGGGAGCAAGAGAGAGAGAGACAAACATCAATGTGCAGTTGCTGGGGGCCGTGGCCTGCAGCCCAGGCATGTGCCCTAACTGGGAATCGAACCTGTGATGCTTTGGTTCGCAGCCCGTGCTCAATCCACTGAGCTACACCAGCCAGGGCTGTTACCTAGTTTTCAAGTTTTGATGAATTGTAGTGTCTGAATAGTAGAAGCAACTCTGTAATTGACATGTCAACCCAGGGTTTTTAAAAAGTAATTTATTTTATATTTGGATATTACATGCTGAGACAGACTTTGTATCCTTAAGGATATCCTTACTATATCCTTTATTGATTACTAGCCTATCATCTTATAACCTATGTACTGTAAGTTATATGCATGTCCTTTTTCATTACCTAATGTTTCTTATTAATACAGATGATGTGAGCAAAATCAGACTAAACTATAGTGATGAATCAGCTGAAGCTACTAGTAAAATGCTTGAAGATGAACTCATTGACTTCTCAGAAGATCAGGATAACCAGGTGAAACCTGCTTTTGGCAAACAGTTCTCATTTTTTATCTAATTAAATGTTTTTCTTTAGAGTCCTGTAGGCAGTTTCTTCAGCCACTAACTCCTGCATTGGGATTTGGATTTCATCTCAAAACAAAAATTAAGTATTCAGTTAAAAAGTTACTAGGATAAATGTATTAGGGCTGTTTTGTTTTATTGTGGTGTCCAAAAAGTGTGTTTAGTTTTTTCCATAAAATAAAAGACACATTTTTCATTTTCACCAATAACTTTATTGATTTGGATATTTTAAATATGTCAGCTGCCTCCTGCTGTTCGCTTCTAGTGGCTAGATGCCAGGGTGCTGCTAAACATCTTCCAATGCATTGGACAGCACAACAGCACAGAACTACTTGGCCAAATGTCAGTAGTACCAAGAAACTTCACAAACCACTTTTGACACTTACCATCAGTCAGCACCTTCTCCATACACTATACAAGTCTTCTTTTGTGTTTCATTTGCATTTGAAATAATAAAGTATAATATGTTGAAAATGTTGTGTATTCTCCTCCATCTTCAATATTAAAATGGCTGCACAAAAATTCACCAATTTGGTAATTTTTTTTAAAATGCACACTGATATGACAGAAGTCACAATACAATCTAACAAAATGGTTTCAAATGAAGTAAAATACAGCCAAGCTTTACTAGAGCCACCTTACGGAAAAAACTAAATGAACTTTTTGGCCAACACAATAGTTGCCCCTTTCTCTTCCTCTTTTAAATCATTTATGGGCCATTCCTAACCTTTGGTCTGACATGAAATTCAAAAGGCAGGTGTTTAAATTTTTGATTATCTGGTACACGAGCACAGCAAAATTATATTACTTCTTCCACTTTCCCAGTGATTCTTTTTCTTTTGTCTAATTTAATATATTTGGCAGGAGCAGATAATATTCAGTTAAGACTAACATAGGTCAACTCTAATATTTACTTAATGTCTCACTTGCTCTAATGAACTTTACAACACCCAGAATAAAGTATATTATTGAAAATCTATAACTTCAGTTAAAGAGAACTTTCTATTGAGAGAAAAGTTTCTAAGAGTCCTACAGCATTCAGTTTCTTTAATTCTCTGTTTCTTTAGTTGTTAGGAAAAAATAAATTTATCTATCTAGTAGTGAAGATAGCTTTGTACTGCACTGTTTCTTCTTGCTTAATCCTCTTATGAACAAAAGTCATGTTTTACGATGTTTAAAAGGTGAACAATGTGTGACTGTGAAATACAGTTTTTCTCTCCAACACATACAGACACATTCAGATTGCATTTAAGGTATGTAATGAGTACTTATGCTTCTTCAGTCATAGCAATTATTTCATTCATAAGATTGCCATAAGCTTTTTCACAGAACAAAAGAAGCCTTGTTTGTTTTATATTCAAGATAATTTATAGAATAAGACACAATATCATTAAGCTCTCTTCTTTCAAGTGAAGTGGATTTTTTTAAGGAAAACAGTGTTTCCAAATACTCTTGAAATGTTTATGATTTTAAAAAATTATGTAAAAGAATAATAAATAAAAATAATTCACATCCTATTGCAAAACAGTTATCTTAGCCAACTAAGTTTTTGTAGAAATAACTGAAATCAGAACAGTAGTCTTTGGAGAAGAATCATTCATAATATATTCAGTGTTTAGAAATTTATTCTAGATTGAGTAAATGATATAACAGTTTTTCAGAGACCTCTGATTTACAGTTTCTTTTCATTACAATGTCATTGTGGTGGCATTAGATAAATGGAAGTGAGTGACATAACAGATTTGCTAGTGTTTGGTCGCCTGGCTAGAAACTTTTTTTTTACATATTTGTTACAAAGGTTTTTATCCTCAACAGTGCTATTTTGTTAGGTTATTAGTTATTTAGATTGTATATTTTCAATACTAATAATAAGGTCTCTTTTATAGGATGATAGCAGTGATGATGGATTCCTTGCTGATGACACTTGCAATTCAGAAGTAGGACAGTGGCATTTAAAGCCTACTATTTGTAAACAGTAAGAATTAACTATATACATCTTGCAAACTACATGATAATTTTTATTTATGTACCTTCATAGAATAAAACATGACTATATAGTTTTTATCTAAGTAAGTACTTAAGTAAAAGTTACTATGACTGTCAAGTTCAGAGAGGAAAACTGGGTCATGCCCAATGTCTAAGGATCAAACTGGGGAGAGAGTAATCATTTGAATCCTCCTTTTGCTCATTTTCTATGTGTGCACACACAGACACTTACACCCCAAATGAGAATGCACCTGTATGGGTTTTCATAAGTAATATAATCTGTCTCTAGGGACTTCTTAGGTAATGAATTATTGCCTATCTGTTGACTTCATCTCTCTCTCTCTCTTTTTTTTTTTTTTTGTATAAAATGTTGGCTGAAACTCCACTAACAGCTTTTATAAAGAAAACATTTGCCCTGGCTGGCGTAGCTCAGTGGATTGAGTGCGGGCTGCGAACCAGGCATCGCAGGTTCGATTCCCAGTCAGGGCACATGCCTAGGTTGCAGGCCATGTCCCCCAGCAACCGCACATTGATGTTTCTCTCTCTCTCTCCCCCTCTCCCTTCCCTCTCTAAAAATAAATAAATAAAATCTTTAAAAAAAAAAAAAAAGAAAACATTTATAAGAAAAATGCAGAGACGTAGAACAGTTGAGAGATCTGTTCCAAATCCCATAAAATTTTAGCCAGAAGGACCCTAGACCTTTAAACATTCCAGGTCATTTTGCACTGTATTAGACTTCCTCAGTTGGGTTTGTCACAAAATTTTGAAGGTTTAGTTTGATTTATATTGAGCGTTTAAAGTGGAGTCTTGCAGAAATCACTGGATTCCAAGTGTTTTCTTGTATGTGATGATTAACTGTTTTGTTATCTGTAATAGGTTTTCATTAAAATAGGATTATTTTCATCTACTTTTGCATGGCCTTCCTTTTGGAAATTTGGAATATAATGTATTCAAATTTTCAAAATTGTTTTGACATCCTGCTAAATTTCTTTAAGTAAATTTTATTGATTATGATATTACAGTTTTCCCAATTTTTCCTCCTTTATCCTGCCTCCATCCTGCACCCCCCAGCTTTCCAGCTTATCCCTCTTAGTTCATGTCCATGGGTTGTACATATAAATTCCTTGACTTCATTGTTTCCTATACCATTTTTTACCTCTCCCCATCTATTTTATGCCTACCAATTATGCTTCTTCCCTGTACCTGCCCTCCCCTGTTCTTCCTCTCCCCTTCCCTGCTGAAAACCCTCCATGTGGTGTCCATTTTTCTGATTCTATTCCTGTTCTAGTTGTTTGCTTAGTATTTGTTTCCCTTTTTCTTTCTTTTAGGTTCAGTTATTGATAATTGTGAGTGTTGTCATTTTACTGTTCATATTTTTGATCTTCAGTTTTTTAGAATAAGTCCCTTTAACATTTAATAATGGCTTGGTGATGATGAACTTCTTTAACTTGACCTTATCTTGAAGCACTTTATCTGCCCTTCCATTCTAAATGAAAGCTTTGCTGGATAGAGTAATCTTGGATGTAGGTCCTTCTCTTTCATGACTTCAAATACTTCTTTCCAGCCCCTTCTTGCCTGTAAGGTTTCTTTTGAGAAATCAACTGATAGTCTTATGTGCACGCCTTTGTAGGTAACTCTCTCCTTTCCTCTTGCTGGTTTTAAGATTGTCTCTTTATCTTTAATTTTGGGTAACTTGATGATGTGCCTTGATGTTTTCCGCTTTGGGTCCAACTTCTTGGAACTCTCTGGGCTTCCTGGGCTTCCTGGAAGTCTATTTCCTTTGCCAGATTGGGGAAGTTTCCCTTCATTATTTGTTCAAATATGTTTTCAATTCCTTGGTGTTTTTCTTCTCCTTCTGGCACCACTATAATTTGGATATTGGAATGCTTCAGGTTGTCCCAGAGGTTCAAAAGTTTCTCATTTTTTTAAATTCTTGTTTCTTAATTCTGTTCCAGTTGGATGTTTATTTCTTCCTTTTGTTCCAAATCATTGATTTGAGTCCTGGTTTCCTTCTTGTCACTGTTGGTTCCCTGACTGTTTTGCTTTATTTCACTCTGAGTTGCTTTCATTTGTTCTTTCATTTTGCAACCAAGCTCAATCAGTTATGTGAGCATCTTGATTACCAGGGTTTTGAACTCCCCATCAGATAGATTGGCTATCTCGTCACTTAGCTCTTTTACTGGAGTTTTGCTCTTTATTTCAGCCATATTTCTTAGTCTTGGCCCATGTTAAGTTGTAAGGGGGCGGGGCAACCCTCCTTGCTGCGCTGTGGTGCTGTGGGGGAGGGGTCAGAGAGGGAACAGTGAAGCTCATCTGCTCATCTCTAGCAAACTTTCCAACAGACTCTCATATGCAACTGGGAGTTTCTCCCACCGTGGCAACCTCCCTTAGTCCACAGTCAGCTCTGTGTCTCAGTTTCCTGTTCAGCCAGCCTTGCCCATGCAGTCTACCACTTCTCCGTAGGTTCTCTCTGTGTGCCCATCTTACTGGTCTGGTTGGTCTAGTTGATTGTATCTTTAATTCCTTGGTTGTCAGAGTTTCATGAAGTTTGATTTTTTGGCACTTCTTGTTTATTGATTTTAGATTGGTTGTTATCCCCTTTTGGTTGTGCAAGGAAGCAAAGGGTTTCTACCTACGCCTCCATCTTGGCCAGAACTCCATCCTGCTAAATTTTGAAGTATTTTTAGAAACAAACTATGAAACTTTAGTGAAATATATTGATAACTAAGATATAATTAGATTAATATTCTGTTACTTGGTATTTAACATAACTGTGGATCTTTATTGTTAGGGTATGTCTATAGTTTTATTTTGTCATCCCCCCAAGTTCTACTGAAGCATGCAAAAGGAATATTTTATTGTTAATGTACATCTCTTTATACACTTTTAACATTATAAAGTGTTAACAGTTGGTCATTTCTACCCTGCAGACCTTGTATCCTACTGATGGACTCGCTCAGAGGCCCTTCTCGATCAAATGTTGTAAAGATTCTAAGAGAGTAAGTCCAAAGTTGTACCTCATACTTTGTATTCTGGTGGAAGTAAAGGATTGTATATGTGTATATATGTATATTCTTATGATATATTCATTATTACAGGTATTTAGAGGTGGAATGGGAAGTTAAAAAAGGAAGCAAAAGAAGTTTTTCCAAAGATGTTATGAAAGGCTCTAATCCAAAAGTACCCCAGCAAAATAACTTTAGTGATTGTGGTGTATATATATTGCAGTATGTAGAGAGCTTTTTTGAGGTAGGTTTCAATTTATTGGATATATAGTAAATTAAAAAGTTATGTATTAGATCTTATGTTAGTATAAAAAACAAGTAAATATTTTGAAAAGTTTGAAAAACTGTCATTTCAAAAGTTATTCCAGAGAGCAAAAAACTTCCAAATTGGAGTTTTAAGGCATAGAAAGGTTGCGTATTTCATAAGATCCAGCACTTGTGACCTCATTTCTCATCACTGATCAGCTCCTCCCTCCATTAGGTCTTTCCACTCTCTTTTCTCCTCTCTCAGATACATTTCTGGAGATGTGTTCATATTCACTGTCTTTATTTCTGCAAATTCTACTTCTCAAATCTCTGTAATATGACTTTATCCTCATTATTATATTCAGATTGTTCCTGACCATTTGAATATAACAGCACCATTTAACATTGACCATTTCTTTCTTAATAACACTCTCTTCCTTTGACTCGAGAGGTATAATACTACACATACTTCTCTTGGATATTCCTTACAATTATCTTGACTCCTTTCTTTATTCACCATCCAGTAAACCACTAAGTCCTATGAATTTTACCACTTCATATCAGATATGTTCAATTCTTTATTCCTGATGCTACTTTTGAAGTTTAGTATACTAGCATCACTATTATAAAGTACTCCTATCTTCTGTTTTTCATGGCTGTTTTCCCAAAAAAACCACATCTAATCATGCTACTTTAAACCTTACCGTGTCTTCCTGTTGCTCGTGGGTTAAAGAAAAATTCGTGTGGCCTGCATGATCCAACTCCTGTCCGAGCTCCTAGCCTCACTTCCTACCATTCTCACTTTGGCAGTGTATATACCAGCCACCTGAATGTCATTTTCTTACATTGTATTGTGTTCTTTCTCGTCTCTAGACCTTTGATACATACTTCTTTACTCTGAATATTTTCCTGTTGCTTCTGTCATTTTTTACTTGACTAACTTGTATTTAACTTCAGGTCTTAGCTTAAACATCACTTTTTGGAATTGTGTTAAGCCCCCAGATATGTATTTTCATAGGATTCACTGCTTCTCCTGTCATAATATTTGTCATAGTCATTGTTTTAACTGTTACCTGTCTGTCTAGACTGGGTTCAACAAACCATTTTATAAAGGGCCAGATACTAAGTAGTATTTTAAACTTTGCAGCTATACAGTCTTTGTTCATTCTTGGTTCTCATGTTGTGGCAAGAAAGCATTTACAGACAACATGTAAATGAGTTAACTTGGCTGTGTTCCAGCAAGGCTTCATTTACAAAAACAGGCAGTAGGCAGAATTTGGCCCACTAGCCACAGATGGCTGACCCCTGATCTAGATTTTAAGATCTGTAGGCAGAAACTATCTTATATGTCCAGTGCTTAACAAAATGCCTGGCATATGATAGATAATATGTAAACATGTACTAAATAAATTACTGATTTCTCATTTTCAACTCTGGAATGCTTTTGTTTTTTAATCTAAATTATTATTTCTTATAGTTTTCTAATGAGCATTTAACATTTTTATTTTCAGAATCCAATTCTCAATTTTGAACTACCTATGAATTTGGCAAACTGGTTTCCTCCCCCAAGAATGAGAACAAAAAGAGAAGAAATCCGAAACATAATTCTAAAGCTGCAGGAAGGTCAGAGCAAAGAGAAAAAGAAGCATAAGGACACTTACTCAACAGAGACATCTTTAGGTGAAGGAACAGAACAATGTGTCAGCAGTATCTCAAATTGACCGTTTTTGATACTTGTCAGTGTTGTCTTGAAACTCAGTGACTGTCACCTTTGCGAATAGACAGTAAAGAACTGAAGTGCTCACTACTCAGAGTGATTTGGAAATGTTAATGCTTGTATAAATGTCATATAATTAATTTCCAATGGAGTATGTATTAAGTCTGTAAATATGTTAATGAGGCCAATTTTTCCAGCATTTATAATTATTTTTTTCACTTGTTAGGAAGCTTTTGTTATGTATTTTCTGTTAATAGTAATTAAAATGGCAACTTCTAAACAGAAAATAAATAAAAAAATATTTATAGGAAGAAATGATTAATTTGATATTCTTTAGTGAATTTGTATTAAAGTCCTCAGTGGGTGTGATATGTTTCATGGGAATATTCAAGTATCTATGATAATTTTTTTGACCTTTTGCATTTGTCCTAAATAACTTGAAATATGAAAATAAGATGAACTCTAAGGCATTTTGAACAAGAAAGTGCTTGTATAGCAGGAAAAAATAACAACTTTTTAAATCCATATATTCCCTTGTGTCTGGAAGCTCCAAAATGGAATAAATATTTATAATTTTACATAAATATTTAAGAAGAAACAGTAACTCAAAGAATAATAACCTTGAATTATACTACTAAATAATAACTATATCATATATTATTGTCAGCTACATTTCTGAAGACATCTAAGACTCAGGTTAAAACTATTTTGGTAAGTGCAGCTCCAATTTTAAATATCCCTTGTTACCTTTCTATACTGTAGCTTAAAATAGTCTACAATCTGTGATATAGTTAATTGATAAACATTTTTAATCTGTGAACACAGTAATTTAAATAGGAATTTGCTATTTTTTATAATGGCTTTTGCTATTTTTTCATTGCTCATTTTATTCTTGTTATTTTGATAAAATATCAGACTTTGTGCATGACATTTTTAGTGTAAATTATTTTTACATGTAAAAGTACTATCTTTAATCAGTTCCTTAATGCAGGAAAAAAAAACTCCTACCTTGAATTCCCCTTTTAAATTCTTAAAAGATAGTTCTGACGACAGATTCACAACTCAGAGGAATCTTGGATTACCAGCTGAAGCTATTATTTTCAAATGAAATGTTATTCATTTTTTTAATTAACTTTGAGACTTGAAATATATATATTTTAAAACTTTTTTTGTCAAATAATGAATTTTAAAATGCACATATAACAAAAAATAGTTAACAAAAGGAAGGCCATTTTTATTATCATTAATTTTATTTTTTAATTTGGCCATCTCTGGCATTGTGACCAACATTTTAGGCTATTTTTAATAAAGGTTGTGTGTGTTTGGAGTAAATGGGGTGTTGTTAACCCCCCCCCAAAAAAAACCATCTGTTGAGACACACTCAAAATCTGTTGAGACACACTCATTAAGAGAAACCTTTAAAGTGGAAGCTTAAAGAAGGTCATCATTAGCACTCTCAATTATATTTTGTTACTTTGAGCTATCAACATTTTTAAATTTCTGGTTACATTATTTCTTTTTTTAGGAATGTTCTAGAGCTATTAGCTCAGATATGAAAAAATAAAGAGTTCAATTTTGTTATTTACTGAATATGGACAAAAAATGGAAATTGTTTTTAAAAATGCCTGGTAGCAGTAAACAAAATTGATATATTTAATTTTTTAATGTATTGTATTTTGTCAGAATTTGAAGGTACTGAAAAAACTATTCTAAAATGCTTATTTGTTTTTGTTTTAATTTCTAATGGTTATATTTTGCATTCTTAATTCTTGATAAGAGAAAAATACAACTTGTCCTTTGGACCATCTCAAGTCAATCACATTTTGACATGAAAAATACAGAGTGATGCCATCAGCTTTCTAAGAGGTACAGAATTCATATATTTGATATTTCTCCCACGCCATGTAAAATTCTATTATTAAAAGTTATACCATTGACTTTGTTTACACACACACACACACACGCGCGCGCGCGCGCGCACGGACATACACACTGAAAACTTTGGAGACTGCCAGGTTGAACTCCAAAACTACATTTGAGAATCTTTGGTATATATGCACATTTACTTGAGGATTGTGTACTGTAGTACTTTTACATGTACTTTAAAGTGGCTATCAACCTCTTAGAATATATTATTAGAAGTTGTGAAACAGAATTTTAAAGTTTAGTGGTTTGTTACTAGACACTGAAACTGCATGATGAGTATCTGGTGTCTTACCTCATTAGATAGACCTGTTGTATTTGTTTTCTTGTTGGATAGAATAACAGTTAATCATTTTTAGAAGAGTTTTAGATTACTTGCCATAAAATTTGTATGTGTCTTACCTCTTGATAGTTTAGGAGCAAAGTAGACATTTAACTAGTTCTTTCCCTTTGGTATTGCTAAGATAGCTGAAACTTAATGTTATTATTCTGAGTACACATAAATCTCAATCATTTAAGCATAGTAACCTGTGCTTAAATTATTAGCTATATGTAGGAGGTTTTATTTAAAAGGATAAAATAATTATTTAAATTATATCTTGTTTTAAGTCACCAAAATAAATTCAGTATTTGTTTCTTTAAAAAACTACGATCTTTGAAGATTTTAAGATACTAAAAAAAAAACCCACCCCAAAACAACGCTTTAATTTTCCAGATATCACAGATTGTACTTAAAGTCACAGACAATTCACTGAACAGGAATAATAAAGAATATATTTTAATATATAAAAATATATGATCAAGAGTTGGTGGAGTAAAGCTATTGGAATATGATAGAAAAAATAACTTAGAAGAAACAGAGTCTTTAAGAGATGAGGTGGTGTAGTGTTGTATATTTAGAAGAGATACAGATAACAAGGTTGCTCTAGAGATTGCGGACAAAAGAGAGGAGATTATTGTGGGGGCATACTACAGACTGTCTAGCCACATGAATATAAATGTATAGTTTACCTGTAAGACAACATAACACACAGGTAACACTGGACTGTACTGTGAAATGTAATCTACTAAAGAATGTGCTGAAATACTCCAGCAGGACTTTTGGTACCTTTGTTGTTTTTCTACTCTTAGGAAGAAGAAAAAGGGTTATGAAAACTGCTCTTCGAAACTTAAATTTAACTACAGAGGAAGAATTGGTTGATCAAGTTGAAGAAATGTGTACCTTGAGGGAAAGTAGTCCTACTATCTTAATTCTGACAAGTCACATCAAGGAATAATGAATGGTAGGGCACCCTAAACTACTATTAAAGAAATCACAATGCAGTGTGCTCAGGAAAAGACCATAGACCCATGGACTGAAACAAAAAAATTAAAAGCTTACAGGTATATTTATTATCTTTATTGCAAATAACAGCTAAATTGTCTTTATTGTTAAATTATTACAGTGAAGAGTATCTTATCCAAAGCAAGGATTTTTATCTGGAAATATAAATCAAAATCACCTTGCGAACTTTTTAAAATACACATAACTCAGGTCTTAACTCCAGTGGTGCCATATATTTTCAAATAATCCCTCATGACATTCTGGTAATGCATCTTCTATGTCAGGCCACTGATTTGAAAGGATCAGTGTATGTTTCTGATAGCTTTAAAGTCTCACCTCCCAAAGGTAATAAAACTTGTTTGCATTTTCTTTCAAATGCTTTGGGTGCCACTTTACTCCCATCCCCCCAAGTTCTCATTAAGAACATGATAGAAGGTCAGTGATGAGAACTCATATTGTCCTGAAGGAGAGGATGACTTAAAAATCATGCTTAAAAAGGGGTGGGGGGAAAAGAACATGATAGAAGAGGTTATTAAGTTGGTGTTACTAAGCCTTGAAAAATTTTAAAGAAAATTGTTAAGGTACTCAAAGGTTAGAGACTGGCAGATCAATCTTGCTTTTCAAAAGGAAAAAAGATTGCAAATTATAAAACACATCAAGTAGGTAAAACTCTAAAGTGAATTATATAAATGAATGATTTGTGAACTCTTAAAGGTCACTAAGGAGTTATGGAACCACTATAATCAAGGGTTTTTGAAAGATTTTTAAGAGTAGTTTGGACTAGTCAATCTTGAATGCAGCCAGACTAACAATTCACAAAGTGTGTTTGATAACCCTAGTTTTGAGGGACATTTGTAAGTTCTGTGGTCAAATAAGTTTCTAAAAATTTTAAACCAAGTTAAGCAGGTTTTTGGAGTTTTTAATAATAAACATGCTAATGTACAGAATGATTGAACAAGAGGAAAGTGTAGAATACAGCGTGCTAGATAGAGAATTTGGACATACCTTCCTCTTTTTTTTCTGCACTGGTTCTCTAAACTGCCTTATAAATTTTCTGGATCAGAAGAAAGAGTAAACCACTTGGGATGTGTTTGTGAAGTGAACTTTAAGATGCTTTTGAAGCTTTTCTGAGGTTGGTTATTTATTTACATTCTATTTCACTAATAGTTGGGTATATGATTTGGAAACTTGAAAATAAGTGACTAGTGTCTTGGGAAAATGAATTTTTATGTAAAATATTTTTCTATAACCATTGTAATGAAAAAATTACAAATCTAATTCATATATATAAATGGGTTCTTCTAGAAAAAAGATTTAATGACACAAAACTTTTTTTAAAGGTTTTATTTTATTTTTGGAGAGAGGGCAAGGGAGGGAGAAAGAGAGGAAGAGAAGCATCAATGTGTGGTTGCTTCTCACACATCCCCTACCTGGGTGGGACCTGGCCTGCAACCCAAGCATGTGCCCTGACTGGGAATTGAACCTGCGACCCTTTGTTTCACAGGCTGGCGCTCAATCCATTGAGCCATACCAGCCAGGATGACACTAAAGTTTTTGTCATCAAATTCCCTAAACTCATCATAAGTAGAAATTGTGCAAAAATATGAGTGTGAATTGAAGACTTAGCAGGAGGCTTAACTGCTAGCTTACACCTCTCCCACCTTCCACACCATCATCTATTTTAGAATTAAACTGCAATAGACAAACTTTATACCTAGAAGTATTTATTTTTTAAATAAAGCTGCATAAAAAATCACTATTAACCTAATATACTTTCAATATTTTTATTCCCTTAAATAACAGAAAACAAGTTGTTTAAGCCTGTTCAACATTTACTTACTATTACATTTATCATAATTAGCTACATGTTGACAGGAGGGGATTTGATCCAAAGCAAATTAGATGAAAAGAAATTTATCCTTAAATATTGAATAAATTTTTTGAGTATCCACTTTGCATTAAGTATTAGATATTTAAAACAACCAAACCTATATAATCTTATTAACCAATGTCACTTCAATAAATTTAATAAAATAAAAAAATCAAACAGCCAAACAGATGCCATCTTCTCCCTTCACGGAGTTTCCTTATGGTATAATGGGAAAGACATCTGTTAATCAGCTTTACAAATTAATAATATCAAACATATAACTGCTATGCAAGAAAAGCATAATGTGTATTCAGAAAATAGAGCCTAATCTGGGAAGACTGGAGGAATCTTCCTGGAAAAAGTGACATTTAAACTATTGGTAGACATAAACTGAACAAAGTGGGAGAGGACAGGAGAAAAATTGTGTGTGTGGCTTGTACAAGGGCCCTGAGGTAGGAAGATGTATGACTTGTCCTGAATGATAATGGCTTCACTTATTATCTAGGTACTAGATGTCAGACACTGTTCTAAGTTTTTTCAGTTTATGAATTTATTCTTCACAATGACAATAAGATATGTATTGTTATTACTCCCAATTTACAGAAGGACAAACTGAGGTCCAAAGAAATTGTTTCTCCAGCAAGACTGGACTAATAACACACCATCTTACCCTAGAAGCTTGGTTAACCTGGCTAGATAGAAGAAATAGAAAAAAAAAAATAAGATGTACATATTTTTTAGAGATGCATGTGGCTGAATTTTGATTACTATGGAAATTGGTTGTATGGATTTATTAAACTGTTATCTTTTAGAATGTTTAAACATTTTCATAATTTTTAAAATAAAATTAAAGAAAGCTTGTGTAACTGGAGCTGAGAGTAAGGTGGAAAGGTAAGCTGGGACCCAATCACGCAGGGCCTTGAACCATATTCAAGATTTTGGTCATTATTCTAAAACGTTACTGAAATATTTCAAGCAGAGGAATAACATGATAAATTGTGGATGCTATAGGAATCTCAATGGCAGTAATGAAAGCATTAGAGTGCATTAGGAGGTGAGAATGAGTGCAAACCTCATAATTAATTATGAATTACTATAGGGTAAAAGGTACAATTATGCCATAGGATGCTAAAAAAAATAAGACATAATTTCGAGATTGCATTTGATATGTTCTTTTTAAAAAATACAACAGCAACAACAGGAAAGAATGTTCCTTTGCTCCAGTCAGAATTTTATTTTTTTATTTTATGAACAAATTATTGTCAAAGATACTTAAATATAAGTGGACAGAAAGCTGAAAATTGGAGATAGAATGATTAACTGAAGGTATTGACAGATAATTGACTTTAAAAACAAAATTATAAAGCATGTGAAACTACCAAAGGAAAAGCATTACGTTTTTTAAAAATACCAAAGTGTATTTTTAAAACATAATGTTTTAAATAATAAAATATAATAAACATAATAAAAAGAAAGTGTAAAGCCATTTGTTGCCTGACATTTCCAAGCACACTTCTTAGGGAAACTGTCCAAAGTACCTGTGACATAGCTAGTCCCCTCCCATCCTAGTCTTACTCTGTCACACATAGTTGGCCATAGGATTGTCACCTGATCTCAAGGAAAGTTAGTTTGTAGTTACATAACCTAGAAGATTTTTCAAAACAGAAAATAAAGAAAAAACCAGTCGTATCTGATCATTGCAAATTTAAGAAATGTTTGCAAATTGAGTATGGCAGAGAGAATAGAGGACTATTAAAATGAGTCTACTAAGTTACCTTATTTCTAAGGTAAACGATGTATATATATGTGCATCGTAGATACTGTATATATTTATATTTTAACCTCTGAATTATAGCTGCATCTTACCAAGTAAGGAACACATTTTTATCAGAATCAATTGAAAGTCTTGATAAAACACACTACTGGGCCCCATCCTCAATTTCTGATTCAAGGTTTTCTTCTGAGGGCCCTTCAAATCTGTGTTTCTGAACAAGTTCTCAGGCAAGATCACTTTTTGAGAACCACTGATGTGTTTCTTCTTAGTAGCATTTTCAGCCAGGTATGTGAAAACCTTTTCCTGCAGGTTAGACAAAAAGCAAGCATCAAAGCATCTTGGATTCAATGAAGTACTGTATGAAATTATTTTATCCTATTTACTTAATAGTATTTGTAATTATAATTAAACATATAAATAACTCAGGCATGGGAACAAACCACATAGCTTTACTATTTTTTTTAAATTGTTTTATTCTGGATTTATCTTTCCTTTATAACCTATTTTAACAATTTTGTACGTATTCTTTCATTCCTTCTCCCTGGATTCATGTGATTATCTATAGTAATATATGTTTAAAGATGTATTGTTTTTCTTATAAAAACTGGAGTAATAATATAAACATTTTTCAGAATCTTTTGTCTCTCAGCAGTATCTTGTGAAAAACAATTCAAGCCATTAGGTATAATCAAAATCGATTATATAATGGACCACAATTTAGCCATTCCCTTAGCTCTGTCACTCTTGATTTGCTTGGTTATATGCTATAGTATCAGTTTCAAAATCTCAGTGGTTTATCCTTCCCCAAAAGTTTTCTTTGGTCATGCTTCCTGTCCAAAAGAGGAAAGAAAGCAGGGGAGCCCTGCTCATGTTACTCAGCTATCCAGACTGCTAAAGCTCTAGGTTGATACAAGAAGATTCTTTGGCCATTACAAAGTAGGAAGGGACCCTGGTGAGCCGCACATTGACTCAAAGCTTCAACCCAGGAGTGGCAGGTCACTTCTAATCACACTGTACTGGCCTCAGCTAGTTAGGTGACACTCCTAATTTTAAGAATAATAAAGAAAGTCGTTTCACTCTTAACATATTTCCAGAGGAGGAATGTTTTTCAGCAGCTTAAATGACTACCATATTACTAATGGGCATTCACTTTATTTCTAGTTTTTTTGCAACCATGAGCATGTAATATATCTCTTGTTTTTATTTCCTTATACTCTGGTAGTTTTATTCTTGGGAATAGATTGCTAGCTGTTTCTGGATCGAAGATATATGTATTTTTAATTATTACAGATATTGTCACCCTGTTTTCCAAAAGGATATAGGACTTTACATTTCTTCCACCAGTTTATTAAAACAAATTTTCCTATATCCTCATCAGCAGTAGGTATTATAACTTTTCAATTTTGCAAGTCTTGTACATGCAAAGCTCTTTTCATCGTTACTTTGGTTTGCATTTCCCTTATGTCTGGTTTAAATTTACCTCTGGTTTAAATTTCATGAGAGATGTACCTACTATCTTCTATTTTTCCATTTAATTGGTAGTTGTCTTTTTTCTTCAATATTTAAACCTTCTGCATGTTACATTATCATCTATGTTATAAATATCTTAGTAATCTATTTGTAGATTTTCTCTATATTTTCTATACAAAAATTTTAATTTTTATGCATTTTCTTAGTTTTCAATCTCAGTTAAGAGGCTTCTTCTTGACCCATGATAGTACATGCAGTTACATACTTGCCAGATTTTTAAAAAAAATTAAATCCTCACCCAAGTATATATTGGTTTTAGAGAGATAGGAAGGGAGAGAGAAAGAGAAACATCATTATGAGAAACATCAATCAATTGCCTCATGTATGCACCCCGACCAGGGATCAAACCTGCAACTTTCTGGTATACAGGACGGTGCTCCAACCAACTGACCCACAGCACCAGGGCTCAATTATAGTTTACATTCAATATTATTTTGTATTAGCTTCACATGTACAGCATAGTGGTTAGACAATCATATACTTTGCAAAGTGCAATTTTTTTTTTAAGTGGTCAAACTGGAATTTATTTCTGTGTTTGGCAAAAGATATGGGTGTTATATTCTTAAATTTATTTAAGACAGTTGCTTGTGTAGGCATTTGTTAAAAATATTTTCTGGCATTAAAATGACTTTCCATCTTTGTCACATACTAAATTATTATGTCACTGTAAGTTATTTCTGAAATTTCAGTTTGTTTTTTTAATTGGTCTACACATTACTTCATTACACCTCATAATTGTAATATGCAGTGAAGCTGTAACCAAAGGAAGTTTATAGACTTAAACACCTTTGTTATTAAATCCCCAAATAAAGGAACTAAAGTCTAATGTTAAAAAAATTAGAAACAGGACAATAAAATTCACTTTAAAAAAACTAGTAAGAAATTAAGGAATATTAAAATTAATGAACTAGAACTTACTCTAATATATTACCATACCCTGTCCCAAGAAAAACCCACAAATTTGTTTTTTGTTTTTACAGAAAATTAGATAAACACTTGAACCTGATAAAGGATAAAATGAGAGAAGGAAAATAAGGAGAAAGGAGGCATATCACAGATATAGGAAGGCTTTAAAAATTGACTTTAACATTCAACTATTTCATGCCATGAAAATAGGTGAAAATCTCCCAATTACTGGTAATTTGAAACCAGCACACCATTAACAAAAAATTCTAGTAAAGATGGTGTTAAAAAGGAAAATCAAGAGATTGTGTAATTTTTGCTTTGAGACTGACAAAATCTAAATATCAGCAGTTACAATCCAGTAATAGCAAGTAAATAATAACCTATGACATGGAAGGGGGGTGGGTAAGGCAGGGGAGAGTAATGGGGATGAAATAGGGACAACTGTAATTGAACAGTAAAAAAAAATATCCTATGACCAAGTTGAAGGATGTTCAGTAATAACAGTGTCATGTCAAAATTACAGTGTCATGTCAAAAATTAAAGGCAATTTATATGACAAAAATACAGTGTCATATCAAAAATTAAAGGCAATTTATATGACAAAAATTTAATTATAACAATCTTTAAATGAGAACACAGGAATCTGTTGTAATGGTTATAATGTTGACAATAACTTTCTAGTAACATACATTAAATGGCGAAACACTTAAAACCAGTTAAATGAATATGAAGCACTAAACTAAACAGACTTTCATACTATTCAACATTGTACTTATAAGTAGATGTAACAACAAGAAAATAACTGGTAAAATTTGGAAATTAGAGGTAAAAGTATGTTTTTTGTTGAGTAGGTAATTATGTAACTAGGGAAGTTAGGAAACTTGTTTTAAAGAAAGCAGAAAATTTGGTACATTGCCTGGAATAATAATGACCAGGAACTATAAAATACTTAGAAATAAGTTTAATAAGGAAAGCACATGACCTGACAGAAAACCTAAAGCATTTCATTGATAAGACCTACAGGAGTGTAAAGATACATAGATAATCACATTCTTGATGGGAAGGCATAATGCTATAAAAATTCAGTTCCCTCCTAATATATAAACATAATTTAATTTTATATGATATCAGTAGTGTTAGTGTTTTGGATTTTAAAATTTCGAAGGTCATATAAAAGAAAAAAATGCCTGTGAGGAGCCAGAACAAGATAATCAGAATGTCTGACAAAACCACTGCAAACAAATCAATACAGAATCTGGGGAGGAAGGCAATAAAATGAGCAATGATTAAAAAGACACAACAGGCTAAGACAGGAAGAGAGAGACCACTTGCAAGAGACGTCAGCAACACAGGGTCAGAAGAACAGCAAATACTGAAGTAAGCCAGCAATTCAATTGTTCATTGTTGCCACCCCTTTATCTGCTGTTCACTTAAATTGTGAGCTTTAGATAAATTGCTGCTTGTCATCTCAGCAGTATTTGAAGTGCTAATTAGCATGTTTTAGTAAGTCCTTCATTTGTTTTTAATCCTTAAATCCCTGGACTTAGCTATAAGTAGGATAACTACAGGACTCCTGGGGAGAATTATTCTCTAGACATAGCATGGATATGATTTCCTCAAGTTGCCAAATAACCTAAAAGCTCTGGGCAAGTCCAGGTTCATGGACTGGAGAATCCATCCATTCTGGGACAGGGAATGGTTGTCAGACTTTTCCTGTCTTCACTAGGCCTTTTGACAGTGACATCACAAATATATTTTAGGTTTTGTCCCTATATAAAAATCCAGTTGTCTGTACAGCCCTCTCCATCACTATCTTTCCCTCCCTGCATCTCCCCTCCTCACATTTCTCACACACACAAAACTGAAAGTTTCAGGAATATATTTTACTGATTTGAAGATAATACTGAATTTTGAAAATTTTGGAGTATATTGAAGCAGATTATTTTCTAGTTCTGTTTATTTTAATTGATATTGGCATGATCAACATATTTCTCTAAAAATATTTGTTCTAGAATATCTAAAAGCAAAATTAAAATTTTTTATTGTACCCAAAAATAACCAAAGACATTTTTATGAATGACTCAACTTAGATCGGTTATCTTTACATTATTAATAAATACACAAATATATTTAATCAGGAATACATATTTCTTTGATAAGACAGATTTCCTAAGTGATTTTTAATTTTTATTTATTTTTTAGTTTTTTTCTCCTTTTTATTCAATTTAGTGGGGTGACAATGGGTAATAAAATTATACAGGTTTCAGGTGCACAATTCCACACAAATCACTTGTACACTATTGTGTGTTCACCACCCCAAGACTCTTTCCATCACCATTTATCCTTCCATACCCTCCTGCACCTCCCTCAGTACCCTCCCCTGGCAGTCACCAAACTGTTGTCCGTGAGTTTTCTCTCTTTTCCTTTTCTGTTCAATCTTTCCATCCCCTAGTTACCCATCTCCCACCCTCATAGCTGCCAGCCTGCTCTCTGAGTGAGTTTGTTTTGCTTATTCATTTTATTCGTTAGATTCCACATATGAATGAAATCATATGGTACTTGACTTTCTCTGACTGGCTTATTTCATTTATCATAATGCTCTCCAGGTCCATCCATGCTGTTGCAATGGGTAAGATTTCCTTTTTTGATGGCTGAGTAGTATTCTATTGGGTAAATGTACCACAGCATTTTTCATTCAGTCATCTAATGATGGACACTTGGGCTGCTTCTATATCTTGCCAATTATAGATAATGCTGCAATGAACATAGGGGAGCATATATTCCTTCAAATTAGTGTTTTGGGTTTATTTTGTAAATTCCCAGAAGTGGAATTCTGGGTTATAAGGCAGTTACATTTGTAATATTTTTGAGGTAACTCCATACTACTTTCCACAGTGGCTGTACCAGTCTGCATTCCCACCAACAGTGTGTGAGGGTTCCCTTTTCTCCACATCCTCATTCAACATTTGTTTGTTGATTTATTGATGATAACCATTCTGATAGGTATATGGTGATACCTCATTGTGGTTTTAATTTGCATTTCTCTGATGATGTGTGATGCGAGCATCTTTTAATGTCTATTGGCCATCTATAGTTCTCTTTGGAGAAGTGTCTATGCGGATCCTTTGCCCATTTTTAAATTTAATTTCTTTTGGTGTTAAGTTTTATAAGTTCTTTATAAATTTTAGATGTAACCCCTTATCAAATGTCTTGGCGAATATGTTCTTCCATTCAGTGAGCCAGCTGTCTTTTCATTTTGTTGATGGTTTCCTGTGCTGTGCAAAAACATTTTAGTTTGATATAGTCTCATTTATTTATGTTTTGTTTCCCTTGCCTGAGGAGATATATCAGAAAAAATGTTGCTATGAGAAATGTCCAAGATTTGACTGCCCATGTTTTCTTCTAGGATTTTTATGGTTTCAAGTCTAACATTTAAATCTTTAATCCATTTTGAATTTATTTCTGTGTATGGTTTAAGGAAGTGGTCTAGTTTCATTTGTTTTTGCATGTATCTGTCCAGCACCATTTATTGAATAGACGATCTTTAGCCTATTTGTTTTTGCCTCCTTTGTGAAATATTAATTGCCTATAAAGGTGTGGGTTTATTTATGGGCTATTCTTTTTTTTCTTAAATTTTTATTTGTTGGTGAGAGAGAGAGAGGAAAGCACAGGGATTTGTTGTTTCACTTATTTATGCATTCACTAGTTGATTCTATGTATGTGCCCTGACCAGAGACCAAACCTGCAACGTTGGCATATTGAGATGATTCTGTCACCAGTTGAACTACCCAACCTGGACCTCTAGGCTCTCTATTCTTTTCTATTGATCTATGTTTTTTGCTAGTAGTGTGCTGTTTTGATTACTGTGGCCTTGTAAGAATAGTTTGATATCAGGGTAGCATGAGTTCTCCAACTTTGTTTCTTTTTCTCAAGATTGCTGTTGATAGTAGGAGTCTTTTTGTGATTCCATATAAATTTTTGGAATATTTGTTCTTGTCCTGTGAAATACATCATTGGTGTCTTGATAGGAATTGGGATGAATCTGTAGATTGCTTTGGATATTTTATGATGTTATTCTTCCTATCTATGATCACATTATGTGCTTCGACTTGTTTGTTATCTTTAGTTTCTTTCTTTAGTGTCTTATGATTTTCCAAGTACAGGCCTTTGCATCCTTGGTTAGGTTTATTCCTAGGTATTCTTTTCGAAGCAACTGTGAGTGGGATTGTTTTCTTAGTTTCCATTTCTGATAGTTCATTATTGATGTATAAAAATGCAACTGATTTCTGGGTATTTACTTTGTATCCTACTACTTTACTGAATTCAATTATCAGTACTAGTAGTTTTTTGGTGGCATTTTTAGGATTCTCTATATGCAATATCATGTCATCTGCAAATAATGATAGTTTTTTACTTCTTCCTTTCCAATTTGGATGCCTTATATTTCTTCATGTCTGATTGCTGTGGCTAGGACTTCCAGTACTATGTTGAATGAGAGTGGTGAAAGTGGATGCCCTGTCTTGTTCTCGATTTTAAGGGAAATGCTTGTAGTTTTTGCCCATTGAGTATGATACTGGCTGTAGGTTTGTCATATATGGCCCTTATTACATTGAGATATGTTCCCTCTGTTCCCACTTTGCCAAGAGTTTTTATCATAAATGGGTGCTGGATTTTATTTAATACTTTTTTTGGTATCTATTGATATGACTATGTGGTTTGTATCCTTTATTTTGTTTATATAGTGTATCACGTTTATTGACTTGTGGATATTGTACCTTGCATCCCTAGAATAAATCCCACTTGATCATGGTGTATGATCTTTTCAGTTGGATCATGTTTGCTAATATTTTGTTGAGGAATTTAGCATCTATGTTTATCAGGGATAGTGGTTTATAATTTTCTTTGTGATGTTTTTATCTGATTTTGGAACTAGAATAATACTAGCTTGTAAAATGAACTTGGGAATCTTCCCTCCTTTTGAAGTTTTTGCAATGGTTTGAGAAAGATAGGTTTTAGTTTTTCTTTGAATGGTGGTAAAATTCACCTGTGAAGCCTTCTGGTGTAGGACTTTTGTTTGTTGGGAGTTTTTTGATTACTGCTTCAATTTCACTAGTTGCAATCTGTCTATTCAGATTCTCTGATTCAGTTTTGGAAGAGTGTATATTTCTAGGAGTTTATCCATTTTGTCTAGATTGTCCAATTTGTTGGTATATAGTTCTTAATATTTTCTTACAATGCTTCACACAATATGAAGGATCTTTGGTGTGTGTTGTTACCTCTCCTCTTTTATTTCTGCTCATAGCAATTTTTGAAAAAGGACTTCTTAACAATCATGACATTCATTTTAATATGACTCTTCTAAGATAAAGTAACTAAAATTTCAGAAAACTTAAAAAATTACTGAAAGTATCAAGTAAAGTATTTTATTTTTTATTCTCACTCAAGGACATTTTTTTCATTGCTTTTAGACAGAGAGGAAGGGAGAGAAACATAAATGAGAGAAACATTGATTGGTTGCCTCCCATAGGTGTGGTGGGACTGGGGATCTTATGTGCCTGGACCAGGGATCAAACTTGCAACCTAGGTATGTGCCCTGACCTGGAATTGAACTGCTCAACCTTTTGATTAGGGAATGATACTCCAACCAATTGAGCCACCTTGGCTAGAGCTGGACTAGAGTATTTTTTTATTATTATTCTTATATTTTTAAATAAAGTATTTTAAAATATAAACTTCTATTTAAAGTACAATTTTCTTAGAGAAAAAGTACACAGAGCATGCATGACTGTATATAACTCAATTACTGCCAAGTGAACTCAACTGTGTAACCACTGCTCAGGTTTAAAAAAAAAAAGAACATCATCAGCATTTCAGAAGTCTTTCACATGCCTATTCATAATCTACCAACCCCTTTTAATGTATTGTTTGAATCGCTAATAAGTACAAGAGTATAGCTTAGTTAGCCCTCAGTTGGTTTGAGCATTGTACAGATATGCCAAAGATGTCAGTTCAATCCATCCCTGGTCAGGGCACATAAAGGAAGCAACCAAAGAATGCATAAATTAAGTAGAACAATAGATTATTTAGATTATTATTCAGCGAACATTCACTATACCTACTTAACTAACATAAGACTGTTCCGCCCCCTTGATGATAGGCTTGGTCATCTGACTTTCTTTGACTAATGGAATGTGGGCAGAACTAGCAATGTGCCAATTCTTAGCCTAGGCTTTAAGAAATGTAGCAAGTTTCTGACCTCTGACACAAGAACATACCCCAGGTAATAATTGGGCCTTTCAAGAAGGGGATGTATAGAAAAGACCTGAATATATTGCTAACCTGAATTAGAGTTAGCCCTGGAGACATATACTTGCCAGCGAGAAAAATAAATGCTTTTTGTTATATACCATTGAGATTTTATTGGTTACACAGTAAAGGCTGACTAATATAATCATTATTTGGTAAATCTCAATAAAGCGTAAGAGAATGAGCTCAGGTTATTACATTGTGAATCCATTTAATGCTTGTGGAAACTTGTGGTTATTATTGACTATAGGATAATATTTAACTCTGTCACATTTAGACACTTGCTGATAACCTGATACTTCTTTGTTTCTATTCCAGGTACCACTCATTTTAGGGTAGGGAAACAAGTCACTACCAGTATTTTCATTTATTTAACAAACATTTTTCTGAAGAATATTGTGTATCACCCCATACCCATTCTTTTCCTGTTTTTAAATATTATATACATTGAATTTTTTTGTGTTATATGTATCAACTTTATATATTTTATTCATAATCTTGGGAGAAGATATAATTGATTTTTGCTTATATATATTTTATAAGAGCAACATCACAGAATGTGTAACACATGAAACTGAGAATAACTGGTAAAAACAAAAATAAATATTATCAATTTAGAAAAATGAAATAAAATATATATTGTATGTAAGTTCTTTGTAAATGTTGAATCACCTGTGGAATAGTGATTTACATTTAAATTTGTGTTCCCATGGAGAATTGGGCAAATCTCCTTCTCTTCTGTAACAGAGTTCTAAAATGCCCAAGAATGTTCCATTCTGAAGGACCTCTGGTGTCAAGAGTGTGGACCTGGGAAAGCTCAAGTTCATTTAGCTCAGTTCCATCCCACAAATGTTAACTGAATGCATGTCTCTTGTGTCCCTGCTGACTTGGATGTCCAATGACAGTTAGGAGCTCAGCAAGCTGACAGACATGTAAATAAAACATTTAACAAAATAGGAAGTGTGCTAACATTCTGCACAGGTATTTTCAGTTGACATTAAATCCAATCTGAAGGTTGAATTATATTTATGATATTAATATCTAAATATAGATTAGTCACTGAAAATGTGTTATCAATTTAGGATTAATGTATAAAAATACACTTTTGCAGTTTTCAAACTTCATTAATTTTTTGTTGTATTTTCTGGAGTATTTATGGAGGCCATGGAGAGTTGACTTCTCTGACTTGTTACTGAATTTTTTTATTCAAATTATCTGTTTATAATATAGATGCTTATGGTTTCCTTTCTTGAAATTAATTCCTTTGTTTTTCTACTTTTTCAAAGCTTCCTTAAATTTTACTTTATATTTCATTTTTTAAATTAATATCTATAAATTCACTGTAATCACTCATAATATGTAACAAAAGTAGATATACAACTACATTTCTTATTATATTTCTGGAAGTATAGCTATAGCAGCAAGACTTCTAGACTAGGAAAAAAATTTAGAAGTTGGTATATGTTTTATATAAATTACTATGGATTTTTAATATTCAGATTCATCAATACTGTACATAGAAATCCTAATTGACTTCCTGTATTCATCTCTATATTTAAAACAAAGCTAGTTTCAAACATTTTTATCATCAGTTTTATTTTTAAAGATTTACTTTTTTCTTGCACAAATATATTTACAAACTTTTCTAGCATGTAACAAGTTCAAAATTCTATGTGAATGTGTTCCTTTTTTTCAAATATTTTATTTATTTTTAGAGAGAGGGGAAGGGAGGGAGAAAGAGAGGGAGAGAAACATCAGTGTGCAAGAGAAATATTGATTGGTTGCCTCTAATATGCCCCCAAACTGGGGGTGGAACCTGGGCCTCAATTCAGGCATGTGCCCTGACTGGGAATCTAACGGGTGACCTTTTATTTCAAAATCTGGCACTCAGTCCACTGAGCCACATCAGCCAGGGTTTAATGTTTTCTTTTTAAAGTATTTGTTTACATTATTTGTACATGGGATTGGATAATATGCCTTGTTTTTTAGTTTGCAAAATGCTTCCATTTTTGTATTATTTTACTTAGTCCTTTCTGAGGAGGAGGTATTATTATCATTGCTATTTTATCGATGAGTAAAATTGAGTCTCAGTGAGACTAAGTGATTTATTTATAGAGATCATGGACCTGGACAGTCAGGCCTGGAACCTGGTTTCTCCTCACACATTCACCTCATGTTAAATAGATTTTAATATAATTCTGTACCTTCAGAATGGCCTTCACTCCTTTGGATTTTTATTATCTACAATTTGGTTAGGTTACATTTCACCCATTTAAGTGTGAAGAAAAAAAATCGACCCTTCTCCACCTTTCTTTAAATTACTGTGCTTGAGCCGAAGATCACAGATAATAGCAAATAAGATGAAAGATTATTTTAAAGACATTTGACAGTTCAATTAAAGTGTTTGAAGTGATCTTTGGTTACACTTGTGCTGTTGGCTCAGTTTTGATTATAATGACACTAAGAACAGGAAAAATAGCTAGAAGTTTAAATAAGAGAAACTATAGTTACAGAAATTTCTATGGACTAGAATAATAAGAAATATTTAGTGATCTGGTTAAGGAATTGTTTTTAAAAAGTATCTATTGATAAATGACATTTCAGCTTTAATTTTGTCCTTTATATGGAAAATATTTTAAAAGTAGATTAGCCTACTTTCTAGAGTAAATTCAAGGATGATATTTAAAACATCAGTCAGTCTTTTTACAGAAAAGATTAATGATTTAACAGTGATTACATCAATCAGTTTTTTTTTTAATGTATGGGAGATGCAGATGTTGATGCTGTATGAGGTTGAGCTAAGAAAATAATACTCTAAGGGAAAAAATCATAACTATCTCTTTAGGGATCTGCTTATTTCCTGTTTTATTTCCCTATAAATTCTAGGCGATTACCATTAATACAAACTTGGTAATAACTGAGGCAATGATAGAAACTTCTTTAAGTTACAATGTAAATTCTCATTCATTTATTCATTAAATAAACACTTGAGCGCCTACTCATTCCTCTTTTGTTAGATTGGAATAATGATAGAACTTTTCTGTATCTATTGGTGTTCTTGGTTGAATATAACAGAAACAAACTCTGGCTAAATTGTCCGGAAAAAGAATATATTGGTAGAATATAGTCACAGAATCACAGAGGTGTATAAAATGTGCCAGTTCATCTTTTAGAAGGTTGCTGTTGGCACTGTCACAACCAGACCCTGTTTGCTACAATTATCCACATGACTGTGAATTATATGTCTCTGCATCTTTGTATCAATTTATCCAGATTCCAAGTTTCAGGTGAGAGCATCTGATTGACTTAACCCTGGTTGCCAGATAGTGGGGAGTAGGATTTTGGCCAAATTCACTTGCCAAAGTATGAGGTGGACCTTACTCCCACCAAGACTCAAAATTAAGAATTCTCCACAAAGTAGGATGGGAGTACAGAAGCTAGAGAGGCAAAAAGCAAATGCTCACCACATTACCTCAAAGGGCGGTGAAAATTTAATGGGATGATATATGTAAAGTGCTTAGCACAGTGCTGACAGTTAGTATTCAATAAATTTCAGCATTGTTATCATTAATTCATTGAGACAAGCAATGTGCTAATCTGTAGGGATAAAAATAATAGGGCAGAATTTATTTTTTTAAAATTTTTAAAGATTTTATTCATTTATTTTTAGAGAGAGAGGAAGGGAAGGAGAAAGAGAAGGACAGAAACATCAGTGTGTGGTTGCCTCTTGCACACCCCCAACTTGGAACATGGCCTGCAATCCAGGCATGTGCCCTGACTGGGAATCAAACCGGCAACCTTCGATTCACAGGCTGGCACACAATCCACTGAGCCACACCAGCCAGAGCTAGGCAGAATTTCTTAAAAAGATCAGTATTTTAGAGAGTTATCATGGAACAAACAAATATAAAAACAATTTTAAAACCACTTAAGTGCTATAACATAGTAGGGAAAAGAAAAATTCTGCCAGAGTCAGGACAGAGAAATTAGACTGAGTTTTGAAGACTGAGAGGAGCATCAGAAAGGACTTGGTATATTTGAATTCCTATGATGTGGATAGGTTCAGAATTGTGAAGCATTCTATATAACATATAAGTGAGTTTTAACTGATATGAAAGTCACCAGGATTTGGTTTACAGTGTGACATAACTAGATGTGGAGGGAGGAGTACCACTCTAGGAGTGGTGATAGAATGGACTAGAATGAGCAGAGGCAATGTCATGAGTTCAGATAAAAGATGATGGCTTGCTCTAAAGGAAGACGGTGAATCCAAAATTAGGAGTGAGGAAGGGAAGGAATCCCTGGTGACTTAAAAGCCACAACTTGTTAAGACTAGTGGCTGGTAATACCATAATTATAATAGGGCCTTTTGGCAAGGAAGTCATTTGAGGCAGTTGGGAGGGAAAAGAGAATGAGTTTCTTTGGGGTGTTCAGCCTGCCTTACTTTAGGAGTTGGTAAGAGATGAAGTTGAAGCCGTTAAAGTGGGTGTTAGCCAGGGAGAGTTTAGAGATTCTTCACATGCCTACAATATAGATTTCTATAAACATGAAAGAAAAAAATTGTGCATATGATTTTAGAGGGGGGATAGCACAAGGAGACTCTGAAAAAATCTTCCAAATATTTAATGGGTTAGAACAAAGTTGAAAAACTTACATAAACCCTACATATGGAATAAATTGTTAAGATTTGACTGCAAATGTGACACATTTATGTCTATCATGCTTAATGATAGTATACGCAATTTCCTAGTATTGTCAATACTCTTGCTGTTTGTTCACTTGTCTCATTTTATTCAATAATAATAATAATAGGCATTGTTTAATGAGTGCCTACCATGTGAACGTCATCATGCTTGGCTCTTGGGACACAGGGACACACAAGTCCCCTATTCTGCCCTCAAGGAGTTTACAGTTCATTTGGAGGATACTTACAAGTAAACTAAAGTAGCAATAATGAAATAAGTGTTGGAAGAGATATGTGCAGTCAGTGCTAAGAGAGAGAGAGGAGAAAGCACCAAATTGCACCTATTGTTTCGGAATAGGGGAGTTAGGGAAAACTTCCTGGAGGGGTCAATAGGCTTTGTTCTGAAGCATTAATTGGATTTAATGTAGCAAAACTCCAATGTAATAATAGTAATGCTGCTTGTTCTAGACATGCAATCACTTCAGAATGGCTTGAATGTACAGTACAAGAAGGGTAGTGGGTAGAAATGAGAGTGGAGTAAGTCAAAGACAGTGGTTCAAAATGCAAGTAATTTCAGACAGGTAACATTGTGTGAAGCTTGGTTAGACGGATTTATAGGGTTTATGACAGGGACAGAGTGGGGGAACAGTAAAGGGGCATTCAGTTTAATTGCATTTTAACAAAAGATCTCTACTTTGCTAGCCAAACAAAAATAGTCCAAGACTCAGGAAAGGAATCTTAAGGACTTTATACTAAGGATAGTGGAGTGCCACTATAGGAGTTCAGAAAGAGTAAATAATCAGACTTTTATTTTATAAAAGATAAACTTGGTGGCATTGTAGAAACTGGATTAGAAGTGGAGAAGATTGCAGCTTGGAAAAAGATTTGGTTAGGTAGCTAAAACAGTGTGCAAGGCCTGATATGATGATGGCCTGAAATGAGACAATGATAGTAGCTATAAGGAGGAAGTGGTTACATTAGAGATATATAGAACTAGAGGCAAAGGGACTCAGCAATGGATTGGAAGTGGGGGACAAAGAAAAGAGAAAAAAATCGCGTCGTCACTCACAATAACTGTATAGGCTTCTATTGATCTGTCAAAGCCTTTTAATCTTATATCCAAAATGAAGTCACAGCAGTGAACTGAAACCATTCTCTTCTCCTCATTCTTTTCTTTTTTCCCAATTCGTTTTAAAACCTAGTTTTATACGCTTAAGATTTACCTCCTGGCAGTCTAGAATTAAATTTCTGAGATTGCTGTAAATTATTTCCTTTCTTGGTTTCTCTTCTTTTTTACTTCCCTATTTGGTTAATATTTTATTGCTTTAGTTGTATGCAAAAGTATCTCCTCATAACTTTTCCTCCAAAAGACTGTGGAACATCTGAATATCTGAAACTTGTCTATCAGGATCTTGTCTTGTAGATATCCTGAAGTTTTCTAGTTGCCACTCGAAAACGTTGCAGAAATAAAATGTAGTTCTCATGTGTAGATAACTCTAGCTTTTTTTTTCAGCGGAGACATTTAGCATTACAGTAAATTCCAATTTCATTTTCTTAAAAGAGGGCTCTTTTCACCGTAAAGGCAATGTACGTTTTCACTATGTCATTCAGTTTTGCACAGCTACTTCATATTTAATTTTCAAATATGACTCACAGGTGTATCATTTACAGAAACAGTGAAATTTAAACGACAGTGCTTTACTAAATAAATGTAGGGGGGGGGGGCGGCGGCAAAGTCTAAAGAAATACAAAATTTTCATCTCAGAGTCCCTGCCCCCAAAAGCAGAATCCCAAACTGATTGCCCAGGAAGGTTACTTTCTTCACAGGCAGCCCAGCCCAAGCCAACTTGGACTGCAGCCGACGTCGCCTCGGTTCTTCTCTCTGCTAGGACACTGTCTCGCTTCCGCCTGCCCTTGAACAACTCGGGATCCTTGCCCCCTCGCTGAACATGTTCTCCCTCCCTGAAATGATTCTGCTTGTTACCGGTCTGGAAAGTCACCGCATCCAGTCCGAAGGGGGCTTGCTTTACCGTAGCAGCTGCGACGCGACGGCCGTTTCCCAGGGGGAAGCACTAGAACTCCCGGCTAGGCCAGCGGCCGCCTGCTCCGAGCCACAGCCCCCACCCCAAACTCCGAGGCTCCGCTTCTCGAGGCCGGGCGAAGGGAGGGGAGGGGCGGGCGGGAGGAGGGGCGGGGAGGCACCGGGCACCCAGCGCCCCCTCTCGGAGCGCGCCTCTGCGCCCCTGCGCTCCCGGCCGTGCCGTCCCGCCCCGGCCCACGGCGCCCCCGCCCCCTCGGGCGCTCCGTAGCCGTGACGTGCGCGCAGCGAGGCCGGGGACTCGGTGGGGCGACGGTCGGCGGGCGGAGACGGACCCGGCATCAGTCCGAGCAGGAAGCTAGTAGAAGCCTCCGCCGCCCCGTGCCTGTGCTAGTGTGCGTCGTCGCCCTTTCCCTTCACCTCAGTACCTTTCTCACCCCGCCCGCCCGCCTCACCGGCGACAGGTAGCTCCGCCACCGCGCACCTGCCTTCGTGTCCACACCGGTGAGTGTCCCTGAGCCCCTCCTGCGGGGCGTCAGCGCTGGGGCCTCGATTCCCCTGGCCTCCCTGCTTCGAGGCCTCCCGTCGGGCGGATCAGGTAGTTGACGGCTTGTTTCACCTCCCGTGGACTCGTGTGGGTGAAGCAGGTGATGGGTGGGCCCGGGCAGCTTTGGCGGCGGCGGCAGCTCACGGTAGCACAGGGCTGGTTCTCATTTCCACCGGACAGTGAGAGGCTCCTTTCATGGGTTTATCATCACTAAGATACCTTTGTGTATCTTCACTGGCTCCCAGGTGGAAGCGGAGCACTCAGGTGTCCAACTCTGCCGTGGACACTCCGTTGTAGATTCCTGTTTCGTAAACAAGCTTAAAATTCAGTGCAGAAATAGTATCGTTTGTTCTGGGATGTGAGGATCAGCCGCTGCCACTAAATAGTTTAATCATGTAGGAGACCAGGGTGGGACTGTCTGAATCTGGATTTTTAGTCTTTAGGTGGTCCCGTACTTAGAGTATGTTAATTTGTGTATGTTACTTAATAATATCTTTTTGTATTTGTTAATTTTCAAAACTCCTTAAGACAATTAAAATGCTCAATTGTAGGTTTTTAAATAGGAAATTATTCGATAGGGTTATATCTAGAACATCCGTGTCAAAAGTATTTCCATTTAGTTTCAGAAACACATTACATTTTATATGCGTTAAAGTTTGTGGTGGAGGAATGCTTCAGTTAGAATCTGCAGGTATTAGTGAATAACTAGGAACACAGCCTCAATTTAACAGACTGCTGCTGCACACACTAAATTAAATTTTCATTTGCTTTTATGCTCCAGTGGTGTAGATGCAGTATATATTTAGGGTTAGAAAGTTTTAAAAACTAAGATTTAGCCGACACTGTTCACACCATAAAATGTGAATCTCGAACTTAGGCTGGTAATGGTCATGGTACAAAGGTTGGCAGCAAAACGGCATTTCTGTACAAATTAACTAAACTTCATAGATGTCTTGGGTTGTGGTTTTCAAATTGGAAACTATTTAGTGAAAAAATTACCTTGGTGTCCTTTATCATTCACTTTACACACACCACAAATTGAGCTATAGCCAGAGCTTAAAACAATGCAAGTATTCAGAAGAACTCACTGACTTTTAAATATTCAGCCCATTTTAAGTGTTTTCAGTTGCGCAGGAATTACATGCACATTGGTAAACAGAAGTCATTTTAATCTTACTCAGATTTACCCGTTGCATTTTTATGTTCCATGTGACATGCTATTTATTCTCTTAGCTTTTTGTGTTACATTTTTGTTTGTGAAACTAATTTTAGTAGGGAGTGACAAAAGTGATGAATGACTTTAAGAAAAGATTATCATGATTAAAAACTATAAATATCTAATATTTACAACTATATTAACACATTTTTCATTAGTGTATACAAATATGAGTAAGGAAGATGTAATAAGCTATTGCAGTATTTAATGTAAATTAATACAAAATATTAAAAAGAGAGATCATAAGTCTTAATCCAAGGGGCTTAAATGAAATGGATTTTTTCCTCTGTTTATGTTTATATGATCAAGTTTTAAAATAACAGTGGCCAGGAAATCTGAGAGAGGTTGAAGGCTCTTTTCTCATCCTGTTGTGACTTTGCTTGGAGTCTGTGGTGTATCATGGAGCCCATTGTTTAGATAACTGGGCTGTCTCTGGGTTCTAAAATACAACTTTCTTTAGAAAGTTTTAAAACTGACCATGGAAGCACCAGAAACATTTTTTTTAATTAACCAATTTTCACTGTTGATAATTGAAGCTCCATCTTTGATATGTAAAATGCCAGTTTTAAAAAGATTTCCAACCTTTGTGAATTTCTCATTTCTGTATATTAAAACATTTTAAGTAAAAGATTGAAAAAAGTGTTACAACTTTATGAATTTTATACAATTTAATTTTGATTCCCTTAATGAGATACTTCATAATTTCTGAACTGGCCCTTCAGTAGTATAAAACTGTCACCCATTTATTAGGCATTTGCCCTAATCAGAATACTAACTGGAGGACTTGATCTCCAAAATAATTCAAGGTGGGTGGTCTTGTCCTTTTACACTTGAGGAAATTTAGGCTTAGAGAGTTAAATATTTGCTCAAGCACGTTAGCTCCAGGACAAAGCTTGGATTCACACTCGTTTTCTGACCTTGAGACCACTGTTTTTCCCAGAAGACCAAGTTACTTTGATCTTAGTTCTTTTGGTAGAATGTTAAAATAAGCCTGCCGAACTGGTACTGTGTTAAAGAATATAGATTGATCCCAGGCTGGTGAGGCTCAGTGGATTGAGCACTAGACTGCAAACCAAAGGGTCGCCAGTTTGATTCCCAGTCAGGGCACATGCCTGGGTTGCAGGTCAGGTCCCCAGTAGGGGGCATGTGAGAGGCAACCACACATTGATTTCTGGCCCTCTCTTCCTTCCTCCCTTCCCCCTCTCTAAAAGTAAATACATAAAATCTTTAAAAAGAAAGTGAAAGAGATTAACCATCACTAAAAAAAAGAATGTATATAGCTTGAAGTTTCAAGAAAGCACACAGGAGTGTGGATGATATAGGCCATGAATGTGGTTCTGGAACTAATTTTGAATTATGCATCTGCTTTTTCATTGTTAGGATGACAGCCTTGAACAGTGATGTGATGTCGCTTTATCATTTCTGGTGTAAATTCCAGAATATTATACATATTGTGCACTTTTTATTTTGATGGGTTTACAGGAACTAAAATTAGGCTGTAATGAAACACTGGCTTTCACTGTAGTTAAAAGAAATAGTATAGTGCTACTATTTAACAAAGAACTTAAAAATATTTTCTCATATGAGACAGATTGTTGCCTGTAAATGCAGTAGATATCTTTTAAATGTTAAATAACTCTGTGATCCTAGGGGGGAAAGGACTTGTTTTCAGGTTATGATTAAATTGTCACCTGTACTATTTAGAAAAAATTTTTTATGGCTCATGTATATTTCTGGAATGTGCCTTGAGCTATAATAAATATAAAGACCAGAAATGAGCACAGAAAGTCCATCTTTTGTCACAAAGTAGGAGTCTTTTCAGAATGTAGTTGGGTAAATGATAGGAAGAAAAGTGATAGGAAGGCTGAGTTGGGTGACTGCTTTTATTGGCGTTTCATTATTTGGCTTGAACTGTCAAGAATTTGCATCTTAAGGATACTCAATTGTATCTTAATATCACAAGAAATTCAACTGTAAATACAAAACCATCATCCAGAGGTTTAATATAAATTATTAATGGATGATCTGTAAGACACCTGTGTGTGTATAGATAATCAAGAACTAACTACAGTTAAATAAGCTTAAAATTTTATTTTTGAGGCATTATTGTATGTTTAGATAACCTTAACATATAAGTATTAGACTATCTTTTTTTTTTTTTTAGATTTTATTTATTTATTTTTAGAGAGGGAAGGGAGGGAGAGAGAGAGAGAGAGAGAGAGAAACATCAGTGTGCGGTTGCTGGGGGACATGGCCTGCAACCTAGGCATGTGCCCTGACTGGGAATCGAACCTGCGATGCCTGGTTTGCAGCCCGTGCTCAATCCACTGAGCTACACCAGCCAGGGCTAGACTATCTTTTTATTTATGGTTTTCAAAAATAAGCTTTTCTTAATGAGTATTATAAGAATGACGTAATGGTTTGAGAAATTACAAGTCCACCTTACAAGTACTCTTCTGAGTACTGAAGCATAGGAAGTAAAACTGGAAGAACAAATCTGTCATCTTTAAAAATCTTACTCTACTGTTAAAGAGAGGGCAGTCCTTTTCTATGCAGAAAGTATGTCTCTGCTGAAACCAAAATACTGAAGCACATTCCTTGGGTGTTATTCACATAGGTTAATAGTCACATTTACACTGAATGATGTACACAAAGGAAGGCAATGTTCCTGGCAAAACCACAAGTATCTTTTAGGTGTGTTTGTCACTTGTTATTTTATTTGAAAGTAACCTGCTGCCTAAACTTCACAATGTAAGGATAAGGTATTGGAAAAAGCAGAAGCTGAAATTTTTGATATATGTGAATGAGCATATTTTCAACAAATATTTACTTAAGGACCTACTGTATTTGCAATATAACTATATGTTGGAACTGTATCTTCCCTGTACCAGAAGATCTTTGATCTAGGAAACAGAGTGGCAGAGATGTAAAAAGAAAGATAAATCCAATATCCATTTAAAATCTGAAGATGTTTATGTCAAAGGCTAAAATACCTTTGTGTGGTGTTTTATTGTTTTAGAAATTATTTTATGTATATTTGGTCCTTCTGAAGTAGATTTGGTAAACATTTTTAAACTGCAGATGAGTAAATGGAGACAAAAATTAGTACCTGTTCAAGGTCACATGTGTGGTTGCTTGGAAGCATAGCTGAGAATGGAACTCCTATCTGCATATTCCCATAGTAGACCAACCCCTCCTTAGTTTATATCTCTTAAGTGTTAGAGTTAATCTCTTGGCAGTGCTTATTTCATTTTATAGCTTTAATTCAGATGGTTCAGGAAATTCTGAAAAGTTAGGGTCACTAAAATGATAATTGTTAAATAGTTTTTTAACAAATGTCAGGTAGGTCCTGGCTGGTGTGGCTCAGTAGATTGAGCGGCAGCCTGTGAACCAAAGTGTCACTGGTTCAATTCTCAGGGCACATACCTGGGTTTCGGGCCAGGTCCCCAGTAGGGGGCGCATGAGAGCCCACCACACACTGATGTTTCTCTCCCTCTCTTCTACCCTTTCCATCTATCTAAAAGTAAATAAATAAAATCTTGAAAAAAAGTTCATAGAAAAATTAAAATGTAAGGTAGCAAATACGCATGATGTATTATTATGGAACCACATTTTTAATAATTAATGGAGCCAAGGTGGCTAACTAACTTTTCTAGTTGAAGAGTTTTTAAAGAAGAGTCAACAATTAGTTAAAAAGAAAGAAGAAAAATATTCTGGGGGACTTTTGAAGATAACTTACAAGTTTTTGGCACATTGGTATTAAACTGATGATTATGCCTGTTTCTGTAAAGACTCACCAATGAGCTGTGGTGTGCCTATGCTGGTACTTTTATGCCTTTGTTCATTTAACAAATATTTGAGTTTCTGCCATGGGCCAGTCCTTGTTCAAAGTGCTGATGGTACAATGATAAATTAAGACCAAGTCCTGGTACTAGGTGACATTTTACTGCTGTTTTGAATTAAGTTAATTATAGACTCTATACTGGTGTGTAATCAACAGGGCTGACCCTAAAGTTGGGAAATAGACTGTTGTTCAAGTAGTATAATTTCAGGGCTACTAAAAGACACATTTGTTCTATAATATCCTTTTCCTGGCCTTCAGTCCACTGAGTTTATAGCACTGTCACCAGTCTACTCCTGAAACTGGGGGTATATTGTATCTTCTATCACAGTTGCAGGAAACAGCTGAGAGAAAATAAGAGACCTCATACTGATATGTTGAATTTTGTGAGAGAGGTAGTGGCAAAGTATAATTTTAATAACAGCAGCTCTTGATTATTGAGCTCTTGCTATGTGACAGGTACTGTGTCAAACAAGTACTTTAACTCATTAGCTCAGTTAATCACCATGTCACTTCATTGCACTTAACATTATGACCTTCATTTTACGGATTAGAAAACTGAAGCACAGAGATGTTAAATTTGCTCAAGCTCACAGCCATTGCTTGGAGCTGGAATTTGGATCCCTTTATAGTACTTAGCATCTGGTAGTTACTCAACTGGAAAAAGTAATGGTATATATACAGACTCAGCCATTCTACCACTATGTCGTGGCATACCATGTAGGTGCAAGGTCTTGGTGAGTGAGTGATGGGTGGGGAGAGTCAGGAGAGCTCGTTGGGTGAGTGATTGGAGTTGGGGGGTGGGAGGGGACAGGGAGGGTTATTGTTTGCCTAGCTGCTTGGCCTGCGGGCTTCATCCTCCCTAAATGCACAAGTGCTTGTTTGTCCAGCTCCTGAGTAAGAGAAAAGACAGGAGGACTTGAGGTGATCCTGGTTTTGCCGCTCATTACCTTTGGTCAGATTGCTTAGTGTCTCTGGGCTTCAGTTTTCTTATTTGTAAAATGGAGGTAACAATATTACCTTCCTGGTATGGTTTTTGTGAGGACTGAATAAGATAGTATTACATGTAAAGGACATTTCACACTGTCATTTAGTAAGTGTGCATTGTTATTATTTCTGTGGGATTTTTTTTTTTTTGCCGTGTTTAATGTGGAATGTTAATTCAAAAGAAAAAGGCAATATATTGGAGATTCAGGTGGAATCTTGACATTGGTAAGTTTTAAAGAGTTCTGAAGTTTAGGTGTACATCAGAATTACCTAGGGGACTAAAAAACAGGTCAGAAAGGTGTGGGTAGGGTCTGGGCATTAGCATTTTAACAAGTTTTTCCATTGATTGACTTGCACACCAACAATTGAGAACTACTGGTTTAAACCTTTTTTCATCTTGTGCTTAGAGAGGGTTTCAACAATAACAACAAAAAATATTGCTTGGATTAACCAGGGTTATAGTAGATGGAAGTGAAATATCAGTTACCAGAATCACTTCATTGTTTTTTTTCTTTTAAGCATATGTGAGGCGTATAGCATTCATCTTGAGAGAATAGTGCAGTGTTAAATTACACACCCAAATTTAATTGTAGTGAATATTTCAGTTTATTAACCAATTTCATGTGGAAGTAAGCTAGTTATATTTAATTTTTAAACAATTATACAGATAGCAATAATATATAAATAATGCTCATATAGATGTTAAAATCTTTTGAAACTTTTTAATTAGATTTCTTTAGATAATGGACTGTGTTTGAATAACCAGCCTTGGCATTGCTAGCTGCATCAGGCAAGGTCCCAGCAGGAAAAGAAATTTCATCCTTGATGGTGCAAATGAAGAGATTATAGAGGTCAGGGACAAACAAGGGATGGTGAAGCACCCAGGGAATAGCACCAGCAAGAGGCCCTTAATTCTCTAGAGATTACCAAAGCAGAGAACTGGCATTGTGGAGGTGGGCTGTGGGGAGCTGTGGCTTTGAGGCAGGCAGGCAGGCAGGCAGGCAGGGTGGGAGGGGGAGTTCCCTGATCTCTCTTCCCTCTGTCTAATTTAGGTCTCTGCCAGAGACTTCCTTTTCTTTTTTTTAATTTAATTTTATTTAAGTAAATAAACTTATTTATTTACTTATTATCCTCACCCGAAAACATGCTTATTGATTTTAGAGGGTAAGGGAGAAAGATTAGAGGGGAAAGGGGGGAGAAGGAGGGAGTGAGAAACATCAGTCTGTTGCCTCTTGCATGCACACCAACTGGGGACCAAACCTGCAGCCTAGGCATGTGCCCTGCCTGACTAGGAATCAACCCTGGACCTCTCAGTTTACTGGACGAGGCTCTAACCAACTGAACCACACTGGCCGGGGCTGACTTCCATTACTAGAACGCTTTTGGGGAGCCTAGGTCATGATCTGTGCAGGCTCATCCTCCTGGGACAGAGCAGAGCAGAGCAGAGGAGAGAAGGGATTTGGAGGTGTTGTGGAGCAAGTGGAAAATTACTGGGGCTTTGATTAGTGCCTTTGGGAATTTGTAGCATTTCCTTGGTGCATTTAAAACAGCTTTTAGCATTGTGATGCATCTGCAAAATTCTTGAGAGCATTTTTTCTTTTATATGCTTAAAAATAGATTTTGAGAGAGAGAGAAGAGATAGAAGAGATTGTTCCACTTATTTATGCATTCATTGTTTGATCTTGTATATGCCCTGACCAGGATCAAACCAGCAATCTTGGTTTATGGGTTGTGACTCTCTAACAAACTGAGCTACTCTGTGAGGCCCTTATATATGCTTTTAGAAAACAGTTTATTCACTTCCTCATTTACTCAAAATACTATTTTGGGGATCTTTTGGTGATCTATATAACCCAGTGAGAAACATAATTTAGGTTTGTTAACATAGTGCACTTTTTCGTAATATATTGTTAGGCCTTAATGAGGTTTTCTGAAATTTTCTTTATTGGTTAGTCTTGGTTTGATAGAGTCACTGTTTTTCATTAAAAAAATATTTTAATTACCATGTTTCAAAAATTGTGGCTAGAATAATCCTTTGCTTTCTGGAGCGTATACTTCTATTCACTTGGACTCTTGATAGCAAAAAAAAACAAAAACAAAAACAAAAAAACACCCCCCCCAAAAAACCCCCAAAACACAAGCTTGATGTAGTAAATTAGACTTATGAAATAATTGTTCTTCCTCCCCAAGTTCTTATAAAGTCTTTAAATTTCTGTATAAATCTGTTGCAGTTTGCTGTTATTCATCTGTTTTTTGCTAATGCTAATTTTATCTAGTTATTCTGAATTTTGGTTAAAGGTCTAAATCCAAGCTCTTTATTCTGGACAGATTCCTGAGGATTACCAAAAAAGGGGTTTCTCTCCTTAAAGATATGTTGTGAAGTTTTGTAGAATGTGAGCAGTACTCCCCTCAAAACAATTAGATTGTGGTTTGTTTTTCTTCTTTTGAGGGTTCCAGGGAAAGCAGCTAGACTGGGTCTTGTTTACAGCTTCCAGAAAAGGAGGAGCTGTATTGTCTGGGGCTGAGTGAATTCATCAAATAACAACCACCTGGCTATGGCATTTTAACATAAAAATAAAGGGTACTTGTAGATGGAAATATTATAATTGGGTCATTTTTTTGAACAAATAACATTTTTCATCTTTTAAAGAGTGTGATGGGGAAAAAACAGGTTTGGAGTAAATCAATATTTTTGTTTTGGGCAGCAAAATTATGCTTAGAGACTGATTTTTGTCTTTGTCAGTAATTTAACTCAGGCTCATTGCAAATTTCATAAGCCAATAGCATACAAGTTAATGTTGCTTTAAACAATTAGTTATTAACATATAATAAATATTAATTTCAAGTGTACAGCATAATGACTCAACATTTATGTACTTTGCAAGTTGATCACTACCAGTCTAGTAACCATCTGTCTCACCATACAGTTATAATGATATATTGATTATATTTCCTATACTGTATATTACATCTCTATGACTTATTAGGATAATGTCTCTTAGTAAGCCAGTAAAGAAATAATGTACTCCAGAGCAGTGATAGATAATTACAGTGTTGTTCCGGGCAAGGGGAGGTGAAAGGAATAAAGTCCAAATTTAGATTAGGTGTACCTTTTTACATGACTAGGCACTCAGGAGAGAGTACCTGGCCAGGGGAGAGCTGACACCCAGCTGCTCTTGTTGCTGGAGCGTGTTGCTAGGGAACCGTGCTCCCTGTTGCCCAGCAGAATGATCTTTCCTGGGACTGCTTCTCCGTTTTCACCACTGTCTTGGAGGAATCGCCAGACCCAGACAGGAGCTAATATACCCTAGTGGTCTTCAGAGAGCTATTTTTGTCAGCAAAGTGTCGCCTTGCCAGATCCAAACTCTCCAGTGGTCATCACAAGTTCTCACTGTTGTCTAAATGTCCCCTTGCTTCTCTGTATGTTCTTATCCGTAAGCTCCAAGTGGGTCCCCTCAGCAGCTAAGCTCTTCAGTGATAATCAACAATAACAGATGAGATGATGACATCCTGACACAGCTTACTTCATTCTTCTATCAAAACAACTTCTAAAAACAGCTTTTCTTTGTCTTGTCATAAACAAGTGCTTTGAAACACCTCTATTTAAGTCATAAACAAGTGAATTTGAAATCATATCAAACTCAGCAACCAAATATTGTCTGAGCTTGAAAATCATACATTTAGATATTTTCTGTGTAAGTGGGCTTTTTTTTTAAAGGAGAGATTTCAAACTTTTGTGGTATCTTCTAAAAACATATTGTTCATTTTGATTTGACACTTATAGAATTAGTATCCCGCAAGAGAGAATTGAGGCTGTTGGTTTTTCCATGTTGTGCTCTTTGAATTTCCCTGATTTGAGGATTGAGTTATTCCAGAGAGAGCTTTTTCTGGTTCCTTGTGATTTTTTTTCTAAAATTAGATGAAAGAGCTGTGTTTTGGTTTGTGGGCATGATTTGCTGTCTGTTATCCTTTTGGTATTTGGGGGAAGAACAAAGTCTATGCTTATGTATGTGTTGCGAAGAGAACTGTATTAGTTTCTGTGCTTTTCCTGTCTGTCGTTGTTGACTTGAAGATAACAAGAGGAAGATGACTGATGTATCTGTTATGCTTGTGCTTGAGGTTTCAAACAGAACTATGACTTGTGCGGACCATTGAGATAATGGAGACAACAGATCAGTGTGAAGTGTAAAACCAGTCATCACGTACACAGTGGCTAATTGAGGAAGCCTATATTAGTTTGAGAGGGATTTTCTATCTGGCGTGGTGGTGAGGGGAGAGGAGGAAAGGAATTGAATGAGTTTGACTATATGACCAGTTTTTACTACAGATGTTTTAGAAATCAGAAAAAAAATTTTAGTTAGAATTTTGTATTTCGTAGAGATACATTTTACTGATAAATTTGCTTTTTTGAGGGGAGTGCCACATAAGTTAGGATGTTTAAACCACTTGTTTATTTTTTATAATTCATCTTCCACTTAAGAAATTTAATCTTCATTGTATTTTTTCCCATTACCATTTAGTCCCCTTATACAGTCCTTGACCCAGCAATCACCACACTGTTGTCCACGTCTGTGAATCCTTCCTTGTTTCTTTTTGTCAATCCCTCCTTTACTTTGGTGACTTTAATGAGTTACTAGAAAAAATGGATATAGCCCGATGGCTACATACAGAATGTTAGTATGTCAGGAAATGGGCTATTATTTATTAAAGGTGTGTTTCTGGAACTCATCCAGAATCTCATGGACTTTGCTCGTGTTCTCTAGGATCCTACTGTTGGGCCCAAAACAAAGGCTACCATTTTCAGTACATGTAGACAGTTGAGTAAGTAGGTCACCAAGATTTAACAGTCAAAAGTTTATGTCTCAGTTGGGAGGTGACAGTATGTTATAATGAGGCATTAAATGAGTGATCCAAAATGACCCTAGAATAGTACAATTCTAATAATTCTTGACGGCCAATGATGTGCTACTGCTTGAGTATTTTAGAGTCATTTTCTCACTTATTACTAATGTTGACTCTGTGAGGTAGTTCTTATTATCTCATTTGACAGCTGAACTGAGGTGTGACTAGCTTGCTAAGGTGGTATAGTAGTGAGGGTCACAGTCTTCAGGTGATCTGGATCCAGAGCCTTTGCTTTGTGTGTTCTTTTAAAAACTCAAAGCTTTGAAAAAACTCCTTCAGGATTGATTTGTTCTTTCTGTGTCTAATCAAGGATGACAATATGACACTCATGCAGCTGTTGTCTGCTTTCAAGTCTAAGATAGGTGCCTCCTCTGTGGTAGTCTCTCACTGGTCCTCGCCGTCTGATTTCCTCGCGTCACAGTGCTCCAGCCTCCCCTGCCACTGGTGACTGAAGGGAGGCCTTCTGGCACATAAAGTCTAAACCATCACTTACCGTTTTAAACACCGTAACAACTACCCAGTTTAATGCATGCTTTATAAATTTGCTTTAGACACATGTATTCTTGTAATGTTTTGTGCAAATTAAGTAAAGAATTAAATTATAATTTTGTGTTACCCTGGGAAAACTTCATATTTATTTAAAGGATCCCAATAGTGATTTCTTTTGCAAAGGGAAGAATCTTTTTGTGAAACAAATGATTGTTTTTTAAAAATGATTTTCTAAAACAATCATTGACACTAATAAATATGTGTCTTTCACATGTTACCTTTATATAAACATAGGTCTGGCTGTATACACATTTCATATAGATATGCCTAAGTTAAGTTTGAGCTCATATTTTGCTTGGTACTACTAATAAGAAGGGATTGGATAATAGGGTATGTTTTTCTTACATGAATGCTATTTGTTGGATTTTTACTAAAATATACTTTAGTAGGCTTATCTACACTAAGACTACTCTTTTAAGTGATAGATTGAGGTCTGATATGTAGCACAATAGTAAACTGTTTTTGTCATAAAATTTATTAGGTAAATGCTAGTGTTCTGTTTAATGTTTAAGTCACTGTTTTACACTATTCTGGAATAAATTCTCTGAAAATAACAAATTTTACAGAGGTAGTTTTATTAAAAATTATTGTAGTTGAAAGCAAACAAACCTCTGTTTGGAAAAAATACTTTCATGTAGCCTTGGGTAAAATAGTTATTTCTTGTACCTAATACCAAGCTAATGAGGCCATGAACCCGGGTTCGTTGTAATCTGCCTTCTGTCCCTAAACACTCAACAGAGACTCCTCTGTAACCTTCTGATTAATAGGTTCAGTGGCCTCATTTAGATCATTACTATTTTCTAACCTCTTCAGCTCTTGACCAACTAATTCTCTTTGAATTCTCTCCTCTTTCTTTTGTGGGCATGCATTCTCTCAGTTCTTCCACTTTTTCCTTTTTTATTTTTACTGCTTAATTTTCTCTGCCTGTGCCTTTAGTGTTCATGTCTCATAAAATCTTGTACTTTGCACTTTGCTCTACTCACTCTGTTCTTATTTTTGATAATTATATAAGTCCTGTGGTTCCAACTCTTATTCATATGCAGATTTCCCCGAAGATTTCTTTCTTTATCATCTTGACCAGCATTTCTGAACTGATTCTGTGCAACAGCAATTTTCAACCAATCTACCACAAGAAGTTTTAAAACATGCGATACCTGACTATTTAGGTAGGGACACTGACCCCTTTTCCCTTAGACTGTCAAATAAAAAAATGACAACAGCCAACACAACAGTAGTTGTCTGGTTTGAATGAATCAGAATTATACCTATTTTTTGTCGGATTGGCAAAAAATACATTTTTTGTGTGTTGCAGAATTTTAGTAATTAGTTTATGTGTGCCATGAGATAAAAAAGGTTGAAAATTGCTGCTCTACACATATCTTAAAATTTCACATATTCCCATTATGTCCATCTCCTTTTAGAAACTTCTGTTTTCTTCTGTTTCCCTTATGATACTCTCACACTCTGGTTGTTTATGCTGAGAATATTTCCCTTTTCACTTGCCATGTTTGTCATTTGCCAAACCCTCTTTTTCTTCTGGAAGGTTGTCCTTCACTTTCTATCCCTTCTGACCAAAGCAGGCCTTACTACTTTTCCTTCCATATGCATCTCCCCATATTTGGCTCTTTTCCTCAATGTAAAGTCAGTCTCTCCTGTGCATTGCCGTTAGGGTTACATTTCAAAGTAGGTATCTGATGGTAATATTCTCTAGCTCAGTAAGAATCCATATCAGCCCTTCATTAATACATTTTAGATACAGACTTTTATTGTGGGATTTGAAACTCTCATATGGACTAATCCCGTGGCCTACTTTTCAACCTCAGCACTTGTCACTCTTCTGCCATTGCTGTAGCCCTATTGATCTGCTTCCAAAACATGTCCTTATTTTCTCATCTTTTTTTTTCTTAAATTTTATTTATTTTAGAAACATTGATCGGTTGCCTCTCACACATCCCCAACTGCTGACCTGGACCGCAACCCAGGCATGTTCCCTGACTAGGAATTGAACCGGCAACCCTTTGGTTTGCAGGCTGGTGCTTAATCCACTGAGCCACACCAACTAGGGCTCTCTCATCTTTAAAAAAAAAAACATTTTATTTATTTATTTTTAGAAAGTGGGGAGGGAGGGAGAAAGAGAGGGAGAGAAACATCAACTGTGTGGTTGCCTCTTGCATGCCCCCTACTGGGGACCTGACTGGCATCTGCAACCGAGGCATGTGCTCTAACTGGGAATTGAACCAGCATCCCCTTTGGTTCTCAGGCCAGTGCTCAGTCCACTGAGCCACACCAGCCAGGGCATATATTCAAATATACCTTTGTCTGGAATGCACTTTCTGTAGTCAGTTTTACTCATTTTTCAGGGCCTGCTTGAATAAAACTTGCGAAGTAGCTTTCCCAAATTTACTGTTTGGAGTTACACCTATGTTATAGTATTTATCACAGGTTATGTGATGTCTCTCTTTAATTTTTCCCTCTCACTAAATTGTGAATGACTAGAGAGTGTGACCTGCCTAGGAAAAGATTTGATAAAGTATTATGTGGATCAGCAGATCTTAGGTCTTAGGACTCCATTGTACTCTTAATTATAGAGGACTCTGTAAAAATTTTGTTTATTTTTTTGGTTTTATTTGTCAGTATTTGCTGTGTTAAAATTAAATTTGAAAAGTATTTAATTCATTAAAAACAACATGGATTAATGAATGTATTAACAGAAAGGACATATTTTATGAAAAATAACTTTTCTAAAGGAAAAAAATAGTGAAAACTGTTTTACATTTTTGTAAATCTTTTTATTGTCTAACTTAATAGAAGATAGTTTGATTGTCATCTGCTTATGCATTCCGTTTGTTGCATTATGCTGTTTTGGTTGAACTGTATATGAAGAAAATCTGGTCTCACACAGATACATCATTGGGAAAGAAAGTACTGATTTAACTTTTTCAGATAATTCTGTATGTTCTTCTTTAATACTTCACTAAAACTCAGCAAGTGGTAATTTCTAAAAGTTCCAAAGTAGAATCTTTATCAGTGAACTCTGTTTTGTAGACTGTTACATTACATTTGTTGGTCTGTTTTGCACTTCGGGTCTTTTACCAATGCATGATTTTATAACATGATGTATTGGTCTTTTGGAATATACTGTTTCACTGAGTTATGCAGATTTTTCTAAATTTATGTAATACTAAAATCATATTTTGATCTCATCAGAAAAGTCTTTTAATTATTTAAATCTAAACAGCACAAGCTATTATGCTCAGGTGACAGATACAGGTTTTCCCAGATTCTACTTTTCACTTGAATTTTACCATTGTCAGCAAATACTTGTCACTTGCTTTCCTTGACGTGACAGACTTCACTGAGAAAACAAACAAATGAACACATAAAACCTGTTTGCCAGAAATCTGAGTTTGAATAACTAAGGTTTGTTGATCATTCTTTTCAGTGAAGATGGTGTTTCATGGAAAAAAAAAAAAGGTCAGTCAGGTCAATCAGTTCCTGAAGATTAGAACTCAAAACATTCATACAAATATTTTCCTTGAGTCAACCATCATACTTTGTACTTTACGCACGATTTCTGTTTTGTTATATAGAATATTAAAAAATTGTATATTTGAAGATCAAGATCCAATGAAATCAGTATATTTTACTGCTTAATCAAAGGTATTCTTTTTTGAAAAAGATTTTATTTTATTTTTTAAACAGGGGAAGGGAGGGAGAAAAAGAGGGAGAGAAACATCAGTGTGTGGTTGCCTCTTACACACCCCGTACTGGGGACCTAGCTCGCAACCCAGGCATGTGCCCTGACTGGGAGTCCAACTGGCAACCCTTTGGTTTGCTGATTGGTGTTCAGTCCATTGAGTCATACCAGCCCTCAGGGTTCAAAGGTATTTTTAAGTGAAGCATCATTCTCTTTACTGTTGGTGCAGGTGACCACTGGTATGGCTTGGTGCCTTGATTTTAGATAAACTGGTAGAAGTTTTACCTATTATTGGTTCTGCATTGTTAGGGCTAATGCGTTAGTATGAAAATAGTTTGACCTGTCGACTCTCTGAAAAGCTTGTAGGGATCTCCAGGGGTCCATTGACTACACTTGAAGTGCCAGTCTTGGTAATTGGTGACTTGAGCTGTGAATGTGTTCAGGTTTCTTGTAGACCAGACATATGGAAAGCCTAGAACGGTAGAGTTAGACACTACCACAGAGTTAATTGAATTCCAATTCTTTTTTTTTTTTTTTTAAAGATTTTATTTATTTATTTTTAGAGAGGGAAGGGAGGGAGAGAGAGAGAAACATCAGTGTGCGGTTGCTGGGGGACATGGCCTGCAACCTAGGCATGTGCCCTGACGGGAAATCGAACCTGCGATGCTTGGTTCGCAGCCCGCGCTCAATCCACTGAGCTACACCAGCCAGGCCAATTCTTTATTAAGAAGTTGAAGAAACAGGTTTAGACAGATTAAGAAACTTGGTAAAGATCATTTAGCTAAATTAGTGGCAGAACTAAAAAGATAAATCATATGGCTTGATTAATTCAGAGTTCACTTTTTCTGTCAATGTTGGGCAGTTGAAAAAGTTAGAGGTTATTTCAGATGCATTTTATATACATCTGTGACTAGAAAATAAACATTTTCTGTGTAATATGGATATTGTCAAATAGAATTCCTTTGGGGATAGAGTGTGAACTCTGTGACCCATAACTCTGCGACGACCAGCTTTCACCTATTTTATTTTTTGAAGTTCACACATATTTATTACTGAACCAACCTAGTAGTTTGGAAAACTGTTAACGAAGAGAAAACTCATTGTTCTGGTAACTTCCCAGTAAAACACGCCCAGCTCTCCAGACAGTAGTGATCTTTCCAGTGGCGTGGTCGGTTGTAAACAACCCAGACAAAGCATACATACTTGAGCCACCTCACGTGCAATTCCTTGTAGGCTTAGCTAGGTTCTTCTCCATCGTCTCCTCTTGGAGTTGTACCTGTTTTTGTTACCGGTTTTCATCTGAGTCCATTGGGGAAAGGGCCGGTTCTGCTTTTGTTTGTTGGCCAGGAATCTCTCAATCCTGAAAGTCTAGAGAGAAGGAATGGTGAAGTGGAGGCAACTGTCAGCTTTCCTCTGTTTTTCTCACCTCCTTTTTTCATCTAACTGAATAGGAAATTGCTTGCTGTGATCAGTCGGCAGGTTATGTGAGAAATTGGGATAAGTCAGCAATTCATGTATAAACATTGCTTAAAAAACACCCTTAAAATATATCTTGATAAAAATCAGTGTCATCAGTGTGACATTTAAGAGAATGACAGATTGTATGAATGAGCCATGGAAATGGACAGCGATGTGGGGATTGACCGGGGTGGGGCGGGGGGGGGGCACGTGTGGGTGGACTGAGTGGAGGAGAGCAGAGGGGAAAAAATTAGGACAACTGTAAGAGCATAAACAATAAAAAATTTAAAAAGAACATATTTGTATAAAAGTGAAAAATAATTGACCATATTTTTAGAGAATATTTCTTTTAAAAATAATTTTATTATGGAAAGTTTTAAGCATATTCAGAAAAGAAGAGCATATGAATCCCTGTGTACCCATCACCCAGATTCAACAGTTAGCAACTCCTGGCTCATCTTACTTTACCTTTTTCTTTATCAATAATTATTCTCTCTCCCTCTGGATTATTTTGAGTCAGATTCCAGAGATAATTTTATCATCTGTAAACATCTCAGGACAGAATATTTCTTAAAATTTATAGTTAGGCATATATAATGAAGTCAGGACTTGTTATCTAAGATAAACATGATTTACCTCTTAGGAGTCTTTTCTAGCCTAACCAACAAAAAACTGAAACCAGTGCAACGTCCTTTTTATCTTTCCATCCTTGTTCTTTTGCCTTATTTCTCTTTCCTTCACTCTAAACTTCTTAAAAGAGAAGGCTCCATTAGCTGTTTCTACTTTTTCTCTGTTCATTCTTTTCACTATCGTATCATTTCTGCCTCAACTATTCTGAAACTGTTCAAAGATTAGCACTGACCTTCCCATTTTCAGATCCATTGGTCTATTTTCAGTTGTCAGCAGCTCTTCTGATTCTTTTGACGATGTTGACAACTCCTTCCTGTTGAGACTTCTTTCTTCTTCGGTGCAGTACTCTCTCCCAAAGTGCTTTCAGTGTACTTTATCCCCACTGTTTCTCATTCTTCCTTTAACGTGTCGGGCTGCTGGCCTAGTCTCATTCTCTTTTACTGTTATATTGGTAATTATTCTGTCAGACTGTTGTCCCCTTTTCAAGACAATTATTTTGCAATACTCCATCTACTATACTGATACAGAATTAGTAGACAAAAACTTACATGTACATATATGTACATATCTGTATACATACATGTTTATATCCATAAAATTAAAAAGTTAGTAACAACATAAAAGCAAGTAATTAGAAGTTATATGTATCACAGTGATAAAATATATTAATACTTACATTAATATTAACATATTATAAAGGATATAAATTTGAATTTAAGTATTCATTTATTTATTAATTATATGTTAACATAGGTATTTCAGTATGTGGAAATTTAGATACTTCGATACTATAAGACAGAATAAAATAATGGATACTAATGGCCTTATATAGCATAGTTGTGACTGCAGCTGCTGCAAATTAAACTAACAAATAGGTATGTTATACTGATGACTCCAGTATCATGATCAGCGTTGCTAACATGACTGTCTCCAAAATGATGAACACCTTTTCATAAGGTTCCAAATAAAGGACAGTCTTTTTCCATTTACTTGGTATTGTATTTCTGGAAAACTCAATGTATATTAAAACAGTGCAAAAAAATGTTGTGTATATATGTATACACACACATTGGATTAGATTTTGAGCTTATCTGTCTTCTCTAAATTTGCTGTTTATGTTGCCTTCTATATATTAGTGACATCAGAATAATTTGAAATAAAAAGTAAGAAGTTCTTAAACCCTTTCACACAGGAGCCATATCAGTTTTGACTGTCGTTCTAGATGGACGTTTGTTGTGGCTGCCGTAGCTTTATTGAATCTTCTTCAGTATTTTTGAATGTTGTGTGACTGTCTTTAAGTGAGACGTGGAAGCTTTTAAATTCTGAATAGAATATACAAAAAATTAGTGAAATAATAAACATTTTTATTGATATACTGAAACTGTAATGTTATAAATAGTATTTGTAAAAACACAATTTACAGATTCTGCTAAAGTTAATAGCAGTTTGTTGCATTTTTAAACTCACTACAGAAATAATATTTTGCCTCCCAATTTTACTATTAGCATTTTAAAGGTCATACTTGTTGCAAAGTTCGTAAGTCACTTTTTCACCTACAGTTTTAGATTATTGAGGTGCCAATAATCTGGTCTATTTTGGATCTGAATTTAAGTACAAGAATTTTGCGAAAGACTTGTGCCTCAGATGTAGCAATCTACTTTTTTACCTTGAAGGTAAAATTTGAGGTGAACTTGAGAATTTACAAGGTGAATTTGAGGATGAACAAAGGTTAGAAGGAAATTTTTGCTGTAAATAAATTAATTAGTTTGCCATACGCAGATATGATAGGGAGATTGCTATACAGATATGTAAAGAGATGTCGTAACGAGATTCTGAGGCCAGGAAAGTTGGCATTTGTGCTGCCTGCCATTACCAGAACCAGTAAGTACAGACAAGGATTGAGTCTTTATGGGAGCTTTATTCAGATGCCGGAAATCTGAGAAGACAGTGGTTTATGTACCTTAAAAATGATCTTAATGTCTCATCTTAAGCTGACCTTTTTATAAGGAGAAGAAAAAGGTAGTTAAGGAGTTTGAAAAAAAAGGTTAATCAGAAATTGCAGTCTAGGGGCGATTTCCATCTGTCGATCAACAATTCTTTATCTGCATCAGGATGTTCCCTCCCTGGGTTTATGCCTTGTTGGAACACAGTGGCTCAGATACCATCTCCATTTCTTGCAGACCCCTAGGGCATAAAGGTTGAATTGCTTGTCATCCTACAGGAGTCATGTAGGTCATCATTCCAGTTCTAGAATTACACCTTTCCTCATGCATTAATCACTTAAGCTTACCAACTATAACTACAGCTAAAATCTTTAACTCTTGAGTTCCCCTATTAATACCTATTTGAAAACATGCCGAGAAATAATTTTCTCATATAGTTTATTACTATGCAGTTAAGTATTTGTTCTCTATTTAGTGTTTGAACTTCTGAACTACCCCCCTTTGTACCTTTTGTTTTTTCTAAGGATTATTATTTATGTATTTAAAAGTTAGATGTCTTTTAATTGATTTATCTTTACTGATTTTTTAAATGTCAAATCGACAATTTATCTGACCCTTAATGGATAAAAATATAATTAAAGAAAATCTTAGTGTTGTTAACAAGGGTATTATAGATGGTCTTGCCCAAGAAATATACAGAAATGTATTGTAAATGTATAAGACACATAATGTAAGTTAGCAATGCTTTTTCTTACAGAAGTTTTCTTCGTAAAAGGATTCTGCAAAGGGCTCTTTCATTGGCGTTTCCTAAAATGTGTGTGTATCTTCAAGAAAATGATGAATGAATATATGTTATAACTGCAGATACAGTTATCTGTACTTGTTCCTTATCAAAGTGTAGTATTTATAATTGTACACTAGATGCTAAGTGTATTTCTCTGTAAATTAAAGGGAAAAAAATCAGCTAATCAGAGTTACAACCTGAACATTAAAAATTCCCCCAAATTGTCGTAAGACCACATGAAATCTTTCCTTTATTTCTCCTTGCAATAAAAATGAAATTTTCCAAATAATTACTGTATCAATGTGAAAGTGATTGAACTTCCACTTGTTACTGTTAGAAGTGACAGAATAAGTTCTAGGGTTCTCACAATCCTGATACCTAGCCCATGCAGCCTAGACCAAGTAAACCCCAGATTTGGGAGGGTGAGACCTAGGTATCACTAATTTTTCAAAAGTCCCTAGATAATTTCAGCATACAGTTCAATTGTTTTGCCTTTTTTATATTAAATCTGTGTAAATAGAACTTTCAAATACTGAGGAAACTAACACTACAATATTTTAAAAATTAAGTTTTTGTTTACTAATTGTTAAAACTGTCTCATGAAGTTGTTAAATAGAGCATAATCTATGATGGAGATTTAAGAATCACTGAAAATTATTAAAATTATATACGCATTACTCATTACAAAATTTTGAAGCAGAAGTTAATTCTGTTGAATCTACTTATTTGTTTTCAGGCAGATCATATTTAAACCACTCAAAACGGCATTCACTGTTTTCTCTTTATTTTAAAGTGCTTCTGAGATGAAGTTGCTGTAAACCCTTTTTGTCTTCTGTGCTTCATGAAGATTCTTCATGTCTAACCTAAAATGCTCTGTTTTTATATTTTGCCTTCTGCAGATGTAGGACATTTTATCATTGGTGTATATGAATACACACATAACTTTACATAAACACAGTTTTTAAAAATTGTTTATTTATTTTTTAGGGACTTGGGGAGAGAGACATCAATGTGAAATAGGAAGGTTGACTCTTGTACCTGCCCCAACTGGGACTGAACCCACAACCCAGGCATGTGTGTCCTGACCTTTAGGGGAATCAAACTGGTGACCCTTAGCTTTTCAGTACAGTGCCCAGCCAGCTGATCCACACCCACCCGGTCAGGGCCATAAACACATTTTTAATCCTTATCATTCATGTAAGTGAAGACTGAAATTATTTCTTTTACTCTAAATAGCCTAAGTTAGGTAAACTTTCTTCATTATCCAGTCAGAAATTTCTCCTTCTTGACTGCAATTTAAATATATTTACATCTTAGTGTAAAGAAAACATTTTACATTAAGAACCCTTGTTTTACTGATCTTTCTGATAAAGAGGAGGTAGTGGTGAGGAAATGACTAAAACCAGTTCAGAGATACCAGGATGGAAACAATGGAGATGGTAAAAAGGGGTTGGATTTTTGATATATTTTTTCCCTTAACTTTATTGAGATGTATAATAAAATATACACAATTAAAAAAAACAGACACAGTATGGAGAACCCAGACTCTGGACGAGCTGGGAACAGATGGGATCACAAGCACAGGTGGAGAAATCTGCTCTGAAAAGAGTTGGGGCAAGTTCAGGTATGGATGAAATTACAGAAGTGTTTACAGTTGAAGAGGCAGCGTATTGAGGGATTTTATTCCTTATTGCATTTTTTTCCCCATCAGATAGACATTAGGTCATCACAAGTCTTTATAGGATGGAGGTTATAGGATGGATGGGGGGGGATTTGATCCCCCCCAATAGGGACCTTTATTGGAGTGCTAATATTTGGAGACAGTGTTATGAATGGTGTTAGTTATCCTGTTATTTTAGTAAATATACTGATTACTAAAGCGAATTGTTCAACCACCCTGTTCAAAGATTTAGATTTTAAATACATTTACCTGACTTTTCAGGAAACATTAAATTGATTCTATGAGGTAGGAAAGTGACTATAAGTTTGTCTGTGTGTTTTTTTAGTTAAATTTTTATGGGCGACATTGGTTAGTAACATCATGACACTTAACAAACTAACTTGTAATTATGATATAGAGTTTGTAAGATGTGAGTTAAGACAATTGGTGCAAATATGCTAGTGATAGTGGTGAATAGTAAGAATTAAATAGTCTTTGGCAACTTGAAATTCATATTCTAGGAGGGAAGAATATTTCTGTATGAAGGATATTGAATTTGCCTGTTTTATATATAACTATGAATGTTCCTTCAATTATAATAAGTAGTAAGTAGGAATTGGAATGTTTGGCTTGATACTAAGTTTTATAATTGAACCACTGTAAATAAGCTGCATAAGCTGCATAATTGGAGAAAATTTTAGGGACCTGGATGTGATTAAATTTGGGAAAAAAAACCCTAATGAGGTAATTCAGACATGTTTTCAAATACAGAAGATAGTGATAATATATCAACCAGAATTTTTTTTAGTGAGAACAGAGGAAAGTTTGATCTTTAGCTACATTCTGAGGGATTTAGACCAATTTGTCCATTCACTCATTCATTTAAAATCATTTGCCTGCCTACAATGTGGAAGCCCTGTGCCAAGTTCTCAGATGCATCTGTGATCAGTGCAGACATGACCTCGCCATCATTAAGCTTATGTTCTAGTAGGGAAGCAGAACGTCACACAACTGTCATCTGGCTGTACTTCAGAGATGTTCTCACAGAGGTGCTGTGAGTGCATTTTCTAGGGGACGGAAGTAAGAAGGAATAGTGTAAGGTGGTGGTAAAACATTAGGATGATGGAATCATTAGGATTCCATTAGGAATCCATTGGGATTATAGAATACCTCGTGACTAATCAGTGTTCTTTGAAGATCCCCTCACCGCCAGAATTAACTCATTTATTCTGTGTGAAAGTTCCACATAACCAGTTCCACATAACCAAAATGGAGTGAATAAGAATATCTGCTATTTCTGTCACTATGATAGGTATTTCGGTGAATGATGTTTTAGTATTTTTTTGTGTGTATGTATGTGTGTGTGCCTGTGTAGTATTATTACTTTTTGCCTGTATATTCTTTACAAAAATGAAATTAAAGTAAAACAACTTCTTCCCCATTTTTTGGAAGGCCTTAAAAATTAAATGCACTTTTATTTCTATAAGGAGGTTGGGAAATTTCATTTCTACAGTTGCAATGTATGATTCTTGGGTTCTCTATCACTGCTGGACAAAGAAGAGCAGTTATCCTTGGATAACTGCCGTCACACTTTGTTGTAGCCGCAGCTTAGTAAGTGCGTAATGACTTATGTGAAGAAATGTCCATTTATAATCTGGAACAAATAATGTATTTTTTGAAGTGGTGTACAATATATACCAGGTAATAGAAATGTTTTTTAATGTTTATGTAATTAAGTGGTGATGAATTATGTATTTTTTCCAAGACTATTATTTAAATGCATGGTGTATTTTTGTACCCAGTAGTATTAATAAATTCATATTAATTATAGCCTCTATACAAATTTTAAAAATTAATAGATTTCTATCCTATAATCTTAATAGTTTGAATAAACTTACCTTTATTTCTGACATGTTATTTTTATCTATTCAGGTATCTTTCTACTACTGTATTGCTGATGTCCTCCTGTATTCTACTGGATCTTTTTTTGTCACTTTTAGAGAATGAATATAATTTAGTATTTAGTGAGTATTGATTCTTTAGCGAATATTGAGATATACTGAAGCAATTTAGGTGTTTTTACTTTTAATGTATCAACTGTCCTCTGCTTTTTAAAAAATGGCTTCTTACGTGATCGTTAGAATTTCATGGTGTATTTCTTAAAGATTTTCTTTGGTGAGCAAAATCCAGGAAACTGAGTTTCCCTTTAGCGTTAATCTCCTCACTTCCCTAACTTGTGAGGTGGTTCTTAAAACTTTGGGTAGTTTAGATTGGGGAATATTTTATTGTAATTTATACAAGATTGTACTTTGATGTTATAATTTGCACATCGTAAAGAGGGTGCTGTTTTTGTAGTACTTAGTTATGTCCCGATAGGACTGGTGTGCTCTCTCCAGTGCATATGATCTTCCTCCAACTCAGAATATGCTGTTGCTGGGTTGCCAGGGACAAGGTCAGAGTCTAGACAGTAACGGGGCTGAGCAAATTCTTGTGCGGATATTAGCAGGTGTGGAAGAATGTATGCAGGTCACCTCTGGGTCAGGAATATGTACAGAAGGTCCTGCTGCTTTGGATCTGGGCAAGGCAGGCTGGGCTGGCCCTTGTCCTTCGACTTTGAATGAGACATGTTGGCAAATTTCCAGATTGGAAATAAACCTTCTCAAGTTCCAGGCCTACCTTGGCTCGTCTGAGGGTGGTGTATGGGGATAGCAGGCGTCCGGGGTGGATGCCTGGCTTTGCCAAAGATCAGTCTCCTGTCTTGAGAGCTGGGCTGCTTATCTATTGACAGTCTGGGAGCAGATTGCAAAATACAGGTCAGGAGGTGTATATGACCTGTAAAAGGATCCTCTCGTTTTCCAATTAGGCTGTTCAGGGCTTGAGCTTTGTTTGGTTGTTATTTGTTTAATGTTATTTTGTTATTGGTTCACAATTTTTATGTCTAGTCAAAGTTTAGTGATACATTTGTTTGAGGGAATATGGCCTTATCAGAAATTCATACTGCTATACATATAAAGGAGTGGAAAAGGCTTTCTAATGGAGTTGACTGATACATTCATGGTAACTGTAATTAGTAACATTTAAAAGGTAGATTGAATACAAGGTAGTTTGATAGGTAGAACACATTGGTGTTTTGTGTTCCTGGGATGTGTAGCATGTCACTGCTTTAAGATTTCAGATTTCGTACTGTTCATCTCTTCATACCTTGTTCAGAATGTGTCTCTGCAGTCTCCCTTGTCCTGCTCCTTGTCCTTCACCAGACTCCCCCTCCCGGCAGTCCCCCTGCCTGTGAATACATTGTGTTAGCACTTTGTGTTGTGCAACAGTTTACTTGTCTTTCTCCTTCAGTAGGTTATAAACATTCTTGTGTGTTCAGGGCCTCGTACTTTGCCCTGTTACAATAAATGCCTATTCAGTGAATAATTTCATTGCAAATTCACATAGCAAATGTGAATACTGGTATATTGTCTACTTGTAAAAATTTTCTCAAATTGTAAGTTCTAGGTCATGTCATCTACATAAAATCTCTTAGAGGTGGTGAGATTGAGATTGTTAAGGGCTTAATGAGCCCAAACACCAAGAACATTGCTAAAAAAAAAATACTCCCAAACTAGTGGCGATGGAAAGAAAGAATATTTAAGAACCCTTTCTTTAATAATTTGGGAAGGCTTGGTACAGGATATTGGCTGAGACAGGATCATTTTCATATGTGAAAACAATTTAACCTCAGCTTTTTCTAACTGTTTTAGCTAGAACATCTTTTTGAAAAATCACAAAGCTAAATTTAGTAATTTGGGCACATTCCCAGTTTTAAACTTCCATCCTGAGGTTTTGTGCACTACTTTTTTTCTGGCCTCAGGATTGAACAAGTCTGACAGTAAAAAAGACTGTTACACTTGTAAACACATATATACTTGTAGGGCCAATTTAAATCTTCATAGAATTTATTTTATTTTTGGATGAAAGTTATTTTAAAGGTAACAATGTTTTTAAATTATAAAAGCAATAGCTATTCTTTGGGAAGTTTGAAAAATATGAAATATGTAAAGGAGAAAAGAAATTATAATGCCACCACTTAAAAATAATAAGTATTGATATCTTATATACCATTTATATAAAATGTAAAACTTAATTTATTAGTTATATATACATTTTTAAAATTTTTTAAAAAGATTTTATTTATTTATTTTTAGAGAGGGAAGGGAGGGAGAAAGAGAGAGAGAGAGAGAGAAACATCAATGTGCAGTTGCTGGGGGCCATGGCCTGCAACCCAGGCATGTGCCCTGACTGGGAATCGAACCTGCGATGCTTTGGTTCGCAGCCCGCTCTCAATCCACTGAGCTATGCCAGCCAGGGCTATATATACATTTTTTATAAAAATGATTATATAAAATTTTAAAACTTGATTTATTAGTTAATTCTTCTTGCCAGATCAGGTAAATACTACGCTCTACGTTGTTCACGGATTTTTGTTTTATTTCCCTGATTAACTGCAATTTATCTGGAATTTATTGTGGATCATCGTTGGAAAGCTGTTTTAAAGTTGTAATATTTAGTTGTTTTCCCTTTTGCAACTGAGAAAGAAAATTCTGATCTTTTTAATTGTTATTAGGGAAGTTTTGTTTTAATTCCTCATATTCTTTATTAAAGCCCCATATATTTTTGAACAATATTTTTTACATTGTGTTCATTAAAATAATCAGCTAATCAGTGAATGCATTCATTTGCCAACAACAAATCAAAACAATACAGATATAGTTCGTATTCCCATAGGCCACCACCTGGTTCTCATCATCTAGAAACTAATCACTGTTTTCATTTTGGTATATATACTTCTGTATCTTTTACCATTGTTTAGAGCATAGGCTTGTAGAAATATGTAGTTTTGTATGTGCTTTCTGATATAAAAGAATACTCTACAAAATGTTTTGCAGCTTCATTTTTCATGTAACAACAGGCCTTTTATATCTGTGTTGAAAGGTAAAGTTCCATCTTACTGTTTAATTGCTGCCAGACTGTCTGTAGTCCAGATATTGCATAACTTATTAAACTACTTTCCTTTTTGACAGGCGTTTCGATTGTTTGCAGTTTTTCTCACAGTGCTGTAGTAAATGTCCTTGGTGTATACTAAGGAAGTTCAGAGAGTTTGCTAGTTTATAGTCTGATAGAGCAGCTTGATGTTACTGCTGTTTTATTATCACTGTGATGGGTAAAAAAAGTATCTCATTATTGTTTAATTTTATAATATCTTACCTAAGGGGAAATACCAAAATTTATTGGTTAAATGGATAAAATAGTGATGGCTGCTTGAAGCATGGACTTTGTGTTTAAGAGGTAAAGTGTTGATTTAACATAAGGAAGCACTTAATTTTTTCCTCCATTTCATTTTAGTTTTCACTGGAGTAGAGCAATAACACAGGGAAAAAGTATTATTTACTGTAAAGTTTCTAGAATCAGTTGTTTTAAAGTCTAAGACATTGGGAAACATTCCCAAACTTGACAAAACTCAGTTTGTTTATTAAAATATGGAACCAAGGCACCATGTTATATTTTGATTTAGAGGAATAGAGAAAAAAGAATAAATTTTAAAATGATTTGGAAAATAGGTAAGTACTGGATTAATTAGAATTTAAATACGTAATTAAGAGTGTAGCTTTTGCCCTGGCTGGCGTAGCTCAGTGGATTGAGCGCGGGCTGCGAACCAAAGCATCACAGGTTCAATTCCCAGTCAGGGCACATGCCCGGGTTGCAGGCCATGGCCCCCAGCAACCGTACATTGATGTTTCTCTCTCTCTCTTTCTCCCTCCCTTCCCTCTCTAAAAATAAATCAATAAAATCTAAAAAAAAAAGAAATATTGAAAAAAAAAAGAGTGTAGCTTTTGCAGTGTTAAATTTAAATATTTGTATATTCAAGATGGATTTTGGTTAGTAGTAGCATGATCTATATGGTAAGCAAACCAAAACAAATAGGAATATAGTGTTAAAAGGAAATGATCATTTGAGACTCTGGTCAAGATGGAGGAGTAGGTTAAACACTGTTCTCACTTTCTCCCACAACCCCATCAAAATTACAACTGAATTCCGGCATAGCCACCATCTGAAGACTAGCTGATCAGAACTCTTACGACTGAGGATAAGAGAAGAAACCACATTAAGACTGGCACAGTCCACATGGAAGGGGGAGGAAGAAGAGGGAATGACTTTCCCACAACTCTCGGGAGGAACCTCATCATTGTTTTACCAACTTTTTGTAATGGCTCTGAGGCTCCTTATTCTCTTTACAGAGCAGCAGCCTTCCTCCAGCAGTTCTCTTTGTAACTGGTCTTGTTGTTTGTATATATAAATCTGTGGTTTTGAATAATGCCTGAAAAAAAGAGATATAATCATAGAATACCCAGCTAAAGTTCCTCACAAAGTTGTCTTTCATTAGTGCTACCTGTTACAATGTGTCAGTTTTACTTTAGGAACTCTGTGTTGTATTCATTAACATTTTGGGGTAATGGAAAAAATCATTCTTAAAGCAGGACACTTTAATTATATAAAGTTCTACTTAAGCATATTATGGATTTTTTTTGGTTCTTTACAGAGAGTTAAGGTACGTACTAGATTTGAAAATCTGTAGAGATGAAAACCTGTAGAGATGAACTAATAACGGTGCGCATCTGCTTCCTTAGAAACTTTATTCTTAGCACCTGACACCATGTTGTTTGTACAGGTTCTGACCTAATATACCTTGTTCAGCCATTTAGGTTGCAGAGGTTGATTTCCTCTGCATCTGTTCAGTCAACGAATATTTAAATAATTCCCATTACTGCATTAAATGAGGGCAGTACATGGATAAGCAGGATATGATTCTTGTCCTTAAGCTAAGGAAAGATTAAAATTTAACAAGGAAGTATAGAGCAAAGCAGAGAGAAACTAATGTCATATATAGTTAAAAGCAGGTACAGAGGGAAGAGCACCTAATTCTGAAAAGGGTTATTATGTAAGACTTCAGGGAGGTGATATTTGCTTAATTTTTGTAATGAGTAGAAATGCAATATGTAAAGAAAAGGGGTGAGGCATTTCTGGTGGGAGGAGTGCAGATTGTGTGTGTGAAATGGTGACTTTTCAGTGTGCTGGGTGCACAGAGTACATGCTAAGTGCAGAAGGTACCTTTAGAGAAACGGGCCCTTTCAGTACAGTGAGAGGTATACTGTCTGGGTATCTTCATCTCCAAAATTGGGTTGACATGTTGATCTGTGCTGGGTGATAACTCAGCTTTCCTGGTTTTCAAGATTGCATGGGTTTCCTCTAGTGTCACTTGCAGAAACTGTTTCTATTCAAGATAAGATAAGACAAAGGGATGGGGGGAGTGGGGTGTCACCTAAACCGCACAGGGACAGATGAGGAGCTGTGCTGGAGTTCAGAGTGAAACTAATTATTCTCAGTAACCTTACTCTAAATATTAAAGTGAGGTGAGTCTTGTAAATTTAGAGATAACTTTGGAATGGGTTTCACAGTTTTTTGACGAAGCAGAATTTTCATAAATACATTTCCTGTGCATTTTGAATCTGAATTTGCACTAGACATTTTGTTGGAAGTTAATGATAGGTTGAAATGCAGTTATTATTCATTAATTATATTAATTCATATCAGTCAAATAGCTTTATATTGTGGATTTATCTTGGTTTCTGTTCCTTTTACTCATATATTCAAGATGATAGTATCTTATTGCTGCTTTTTCCACAAAATCTTGTGTTTTAATTTTCTTTATAGCTGGTTAAAAAGAAAAGTGGAAAGAAAAAGACTTATGATGAGTGATTTAATATGGTGATGTTTAAAATCTCTAATTTTCTCTTTGCCTACATTTATTTAATTTATCCTGCTAAGTTAATTACTGTTTTCTTAACCAGTTTGTGCTTCTGGTTGTTACACTTTTCATCCTCACTCTGATATCTCATCCCTCGATTCATGTTTCCTTTCTTTTCTTTCCCTTTTCCCTTTTAAGGCTTTTTTTCCATCTGTCCTTATTTCCTTGCCCCATATCTATTATTTTTGTGCTTACTATCTCTTACGCTGAAAACAGATTCTCTGTTTGTCTGACAAGGATTCTGGCTGCCTTTGTGAATCTCTCTGAAATCTACTTGTTGCAAATTTAGCTTTTGACAAAAGAACAAGCGATAGTCTTTGATATCCCCAGATAGTTTTTAGACTCTCTTTCCATAAAATACCTCCAGTTTTCTCCCAAAGTTTTATTTTTCTGTGTCCTTTGAGAAGTTTACTGGTATAAGGTCTTGTTTTGATTTGAAATGAGAATTATTGCATGGATTACATGATTGGGTTCACTGAACTAGTAAACCCACTTGTGAAATTAGGACATTGAAACAGCCTTGTTAAGTGAGGTTTTCAGCATTCCTCACTTTGTCTGCTCCTGTATTTTGCTGACAGCTCACAGGGTGGAGCTCTTTATTAATAATGAAATATTTTACAGAGGGGGTAGTTTATACTGCTGAGATGGCATTTGATCTCTCACTTGTTGTTTTAAATGTCCTATTGCTTCAGTAATACTGAAACATACCGCAATTCGACAAGGCTGTGGGCTGTGTCTAGTGGTCGATAAAATTGATTATTTTGACAATAAAGGCATTGTTATGGCCATTTTTATTGTCAGTGTTTGTCAGCATTTTTGAAAGAGTTGTAAATTACCTTTTAGATTGAAACACAGTCACTTGAATTTTACAATTATCTGTGAATCTTCAAAGTGGGGGAGAGCAAAAAGACAGTCTTCGTTTTAGGGAGAAGTCAGATTTCTGCATAAAGGTAAAAAGGAATACAGGGAGGGAGTTTGAATCTAGTTCTTAATCATCAGAGTTTGCCTTCAGCAGGATCATGGTGGGAAGGACCTTTTATGTGAATGGATTGGGAGACCCTGAATGCAGTAAGTTTATTTGAGGGGTGGGGGTTAAGAGAGAAGTTGGAAATAATTAGGGTTGGGCAAAGAGAATGGAGGTAAAGTTAAAAGCCAGAATTAGAAAGGAAAAAAAAAGCCAGAATTAGGAGCACAGTAGTAGAATCAGGCTGGGGAAAACCAACAGACCTTAGGATGGGGGGCAGTAAGGAACAGAACAAAGTGAAAGGGGCATTTGTACTTCAAGGGGGCAAAGAAAAAGAAGAGGGTAGAACAGAAGAATACAATACCAGCCTGCTTGAGACAGAAAATTCTTGCTGTAGTTTGAACCCATTATATATAGACAGACTGAAAGCTATTTGTTGATTAATTTGTTAATTCTTGGACCTGGTAAAGGAGACACAAGTGTAATGATGTAAGGAGTCACCTTTTGGTTAATTTTTTCCGATTTTAAGTTCTTCCCTGTTCTGAGGTCATGAAGATAATCTACTGGATAAACTTCTTGAAGCTATCTTATTTGCCTTTCACATGTGGTTTTATAAACTCCCTTACCCTTCCACCCTGCTGGTGTTAATTCTTGGCCATGATATGAGATAGTGTTACAGAACAGGGCCAAGGGGGGTACAATATACTATTACTGAAAGGACACCCCACTAGGTTTGTTTCTCCATCGCCAGAGGAAAGATGTCTCTCAATGCCAGAGATTTGTGAAAAGGAAAGGAAATATTTATTTAAAGCTATACAGACTTAAAGTAGTGACCTAATGTCTTCATTAAAATATCAAAGTCCTTTAGGATACACACACACACACACACACACACACACACACACACACACACAGTTCTTCCTTCTCTCTCTACCCTAATCTGGGGTACTGTATCTCAGGAAAAGAAGTAGACGTCCATGATTCAGGCTCCGGGCACCATCAGCTGTGTCGCTGTCCAGGCAGGATCTCCAATTAATCCAAAGTCATGTGGCACGTTCTCATGGCCCACCAACAAAAAGTCCCTGTACCCTTCTCCCAGGCAAAGTCTCTCCTGCTTCGTAGGCCATGTGGCCAAAGGGAGCACCCCAAAGCCATGTGGTCCTCTTCTACCAAAGCTGTGGGGGTCCCCACTTTGGCCAAAGCTGCGTGGTTCTCCCCTCAGTGGCTGCTGTGTCTGGGTTTAAATCCCCGTGCCAGTCTTCCTCTGTACCCCCATTTCTGACTCCTCCTACAATCAGTTACACCTGCCAGCATTCCTGTATTATTCCAAGTTTACTGGGCTACCGTAGTGAGTCTGGGCAGGTGTGGCCCCGTGTCATGGAGCCAGTCTTGTCCAAGCTCTCATGCAGGCACTGTAACCAGGGGGACCTGCCCCCCAGTTACATCTTGGGTGGAAGTCACTTCCATCCCCCTGGCTCAGAGCATGGCCACAGCTATTTAACATAACTATGCGACCAGTTAAAGGTTATAGATATGTTAAATGACCATGCCATAGGTTAGCTGCAAAGCCCTTGCTCTTCAAAACAACTCTGCAAGTTCCTGCTTCATGTGTCCCTTCCTCCAACTCACACCTGTGGGGGAAGGGGTGAGGACGTCCTATATATCTTTCTAATATTTCCTGGACACCTTGAGTTCTGGACCCCATTCCAAATCCCTATTTGCAGCCCCCCTCTTGGCTGCACACTATTTCAATAGGACTCATATTTAATTTTTTCCAAATGTATATTTAGTTTTCCTAGTAGCCTTTATTGAAAAGGTAGCCTTTTCCTTTGCATCACTTTTATTCTGTATTGCTACTTTTGTTGTGAGTCATGTATTAATATATGTATGAATCATTGTTCTGTTTCATTGGTTTACTTGTCTAGTCAAGCGCCATTTCCTTACTGTCTAATTATTGTAGCTTTACAGTAAATCTTATTTTCCCATCTAGTTCTTGGAGATTGCCTTGGCTGTTTTTGACCCTTACATTTCTCCATAGACTTTATTTTATCTTATTTTTTAAATTTTAATTTATTTATTTTTAGAGACAGGAGAAGGGAAGGAGAAAGAGAGGGAGAGAAACATCAATGTGTGGTTGCCTCTTATGTGGCTCCTACTGGGGACCTGGCCTGCAACCCAGGCATGTGCCTTGACTGGGAATCAAACCGGCGACCCTTTGGTTCACAGCCCATGTTCAATCCATTGAGCTACACCAGCCAGGGCACATTTCTCTATAAACTTTAGAATCAGCTTGCCAAATTCCCTCCAAAAGTCTGCTGGAATTTTAATTGAGATTGTATTGAATCTAGAGATTGCTTTGGAGAGAATTATCTTCTCATCATAGTCTGTTGTTTAATCTTTTTCAGTCTTTGTTAATTTCTGTGAATGATGTTTTATAATTTCATAGTTTTCTTTGTGGTTGTCTTACATTACATTTTTCTCTTTTTAACTTTTACTTTGTTCTAATTTCAGATTATCAGAATTACAAGAATACTCTACCAAAATCCCCACGTACTCTTCACCCAGATTCCTTAAATGAACACCTTACCACGTTTTATTTGCCCTTCTTCTCTTTCTATATGTAAGCACACCTGACACTTAGAATTTTTGAGTGTAAGTTGTGTATTTACACCTGCTCCTTTTCTCCTAATTGCTTTCAGTCTGTATTTCCCAATAAAAAAATCATTACCCCATATGTCCACAGATAGCACTTGCCAGTAATATTTAAATTCTGTAGACCTTATGTGGGAATCATGAATTGTCTTAAATATATCACTCATAGCAAAAGTGAATCCCAGGTCATGTGCTGCATTCAGTCGTCACGCCTCTTTAGTCTCCTGTCGTTTGGAACAGTTCTTCATCTTCCTTTGTGTCTCATGACCTTGAGACTTTTGAATAATTTAAGCTAGTTATGTTGTAGAAGGACTCTAATTGGGTTTGCTTAATATTTCCTCATGATAAATTAAGATTATACACTTCGGCAGGAGTGCCACAGAAGTGGTGTGATGTACCAGGAGTTTTATTTGATTGAGGGAGTATCTGCCTCCTTATGTATAAAGCTCCTGTCTTCTGCTTTGTAATTAATAAGTATCTTTGGGGAGATGCACGTATTTTTAATTAGATTTATTTCTGGGTATTTGATACTGTCTGATGCTATTGTAAATGGTAATTTTTTTTAACTCGTTATTGAATTTTAGGGCAACAAAAGTCTAAAAGGCCGCAAAAGTGGAATAACACTACTGTTTTTTGAACAGTGGCTAGTTACTTGCATTTTTGGCATTGTTAATTACTGAATCTGTGTTCTCCTCTGAATTTCACAGACAGCATTCACTATACTACAATTTATCATAAAATACCTGCTTTCTACACACATTTTAGGACAAACTGCTACCAGAAACAAATCAGCACAAACACATCAGGGGCTGAGCAACCTCAGCAGTGGGTGACGCACATTTGCAGGGTTCTGCCAAACAGGAACTGAATGGGCTGTGGGCAAAGCAAGTGAGGAGTGTTAGGGAATGAAATATTTCAAATATTAATAACTAACTGAGACACAGTACTGTATTTTCTGCAAAAGAAAATGAACATTTAGTAACATGCTAACAAATTTTATCTCCAAAGAGATTAGTGCACTGGCAAAGTGTTGTGAGAACAGTGGAGGGCTGTGGATGGGAGGTACCCTAAACACCCAGCCTTGCAGATCCCAAAGTAGTGATGGCCTTCACTGTTCACTCCCTTTGCCAGGGGTCCAAAAAAAACTTGCAGCATGAACACCTACTTGCTGAACTTCCACTCTGCAGCAGACTTGAAGGAGTAAAAGAGGATTCCCCAGTGGCAAGGGAAGCAAGTAAACACATTAAATGTAAACTTAAAAGACAGTAAAATGGAATGCAACCCCCATTCAAATCCCAGAAGTGTGGGCAAGATCCCAAAAGTAGTTGTTAGATTTAAAAACTGAACATACCTCATTTCTCAAAAAAACACAGTGCATAGAAAATTCAGGGGTAATTGGAAAAATCGTCAGAGACCTGCTCAGTGAAAATAAGCTACTCAACTCCAACATCTTAGGGCTGCAGCTCACCCTCTGTTCATTCAGGCAACAGTGCCTCTTGCTGCTTAGCAGAGATGCAGATGGTGAAGGTCATCGAATGGCTTTACAGAGCAACTTTTTAAACTTTCCTTCCGGGCCAAGGTTAGGCCTATGAAGGTTCAGGCAGCCCTACAAGGCCTGTGAACAACAGGATTCAAAGTTCCAAGGTCTGGCCCTTCCTTCCCAGATACCAGGGCAACGCAGAGACTCTCCTCTCAGGTTACATTTTATGTTTTGAAATATGGAACCATTTTTTAAATACTCTTAAGGCATTTATTTATTAAAACATTCATTGCCAAAATTTCACAGTAGCTTGAAATTCAGATGTATCTTTACATTTCTGTACTGAATTCTCCACCTCAGTGTATCATATAAAAACACCTCTCCACCAATCAGTGTTATCAGTATCTGAATGGTGAGCCCATGGTCTCACCCTTTTTGTTCTCTAGGTGAACCAACTAGAAGTTAATACTGCTCTGCTATACGGTAAGAAGCTTGTAACTCCAACTTACTGGAAAAGGAGTGAAACTTTGCAAAGTGCACTTTAAGAAGAGGTACTTTTTGCTTATGAAAAGAAACCAGTGAGTCCTTTAAGCATAATAGAAAGGAGTATTTTACGGTTAGGCACATGATTTGTAGTGAAGAATTCAGATGTTGTTCTGCTGGTCCAGGCTGATAATACTCTTCTTGTCCCTCCTGTGGGCTCCTTCATCAGGTATCCCAAAGCCTTCATCTGTGGCATAGAGAATGTCCACAATCCTCTGCAGTACAGGGTTGTTTCCCCCCCTTGTTCTCTTGGCAAATAAGTCCAGTGTTCCTTAGCTTTCCAAAGTAGAAATCTCTCCAAGTTCAACAGTATGTTTTAATACATTGACCTGGTATGTCAGTCCGGCTGCTTCGTCGTCCTCGATGCCCACACCAGGATTCTTTCGCACCACACTCAGCCAGCGGTTGTGTGTGTCGTAGTGGCCTCTGTGGATCTGCACTGCTAGAGCTGAGAGTTTTCTTGGGCTTGTTCAGAGCTGGAGCCACAAGGGAGGGAGCAACTGCAGTTTCTTGACCTTGTCCGGCAGCTACAGGGTCATAGTCTTTCCCATCATAATTTGCACCAGAAAACTTCTTGAACCACTGAACAAATTCAAAATTGTCTTGAAACATTCCTTTTACTAATTTGTCCACAGGAATTATTTTGTCAACATCTATCCTCTTTAATCCTGTTTGTAGTATTTTGAAGTTATGGATGTATGCATGTTCCCGTTTAGCCTGGAATTTTACTTCAAGGCAATGAAGTCAGGGAACAGCATGTCCACAAACTGACAATAGGCAGCCCCTGAGCACAACTATTGGATCTTCATCAGATTCAAATGCAGTGACTCATTGATCCAGGCCAGCATGTCATATCAACTTAGGTTATCTCTGATAACTGACATTGAATATATGTTCTGTGTTGTGACCGTTCAAGGTTGGGCAGGTTCATGGTATTTGTGCAGACAGAAAAATGTTCACAGAGCCGTTGGGATGTCTGCTGTGCCTTTATTCATGGGTGGGCGAGCCACGCACACTATAAGCTGTGTGTCTCCCTGCATGTCACACATCATGACCTTTGCTCCCCAGTGTGTCTCCACACTGGGCACCCAGCAGGGAGTCCCTACTTGTTTAAATACTAGAGGTGAACAAAGCCAGAAAAATGCCAGAAAATTATATAACATGGCATAGTTCTGTGCATGTGAGCCCTCTTCATGTTATGGGAATAGTTTATCAGACCCAGTCTCAAGGCTATGAGAGTACTACTTATCAGGTTCCTTCAAGGCTATGGGAACTCCACTTCCCTTCGTTACCCAGACACCTGGGTGAGGAAGCCAGACTGCCTCCACTTACCCTCCAAGTTCCCTGCCATCTTTGGCTCTGGACGGAACCATATCCACTGCCAGTGCCAGCTCAGGTTCTATTTTCATCTTGTTTGAATTGTCTGACCCCACCTGTCCACACCATGACCTTACACACACACACCCCTCATTACACACCAACTTAAAAAAAGGCATTGTGGTTTATAATGAGTATTTCTCTAATGATTATAATGTTAAACATCTTTTTTTGTGCTTTTTTGCTATTTGATAATCTTGAGTATCTTTTTATTGATTGACTTTTTTGAATATTAAAGTTGCCTTCCTGGAATAAAGCAGATACAGTTGTGATGTATTATGCTTTAAATTTATTACTGGATTTCGTTTGCTAATATTTTGGGTATCTATATTCATTAATTTTATTATTAAGGTTACCCTACCTTTAAGATGAGTTGTTGAATTCTTTGCACGAGGGCTGTATAAGATGTGTCATGTTAATTCCTCAATCATTTTCTTTTGAGAAAGTAATGGATAAACTAAATATGTAAGAAAAGTTGAACTGTGTTTTCATTTTGTGGCATAAACATGTAGGACTAAAAATTTGTTTGCAGTGCCTATTTGAATATTTCAGAGTATCCAGGATACAGTTAGTTCTATAATTTATCTGTGGTGCACACTAAACTTTACTGCGTATGCAATATTTATAGAAGTTTTATTATACCCTTGGATTGAGAATGCATATGCAATCACAATGATATCCATCATTGGGGTACTTCAGTTTAGTGAGAAGAACATACATGCATATTAGTAATAACATTTTCTCAGGCTTTTGTTGGAAAAGTGTATGTGACACAAGTGGGGACAAAGATTAGAAGGAATGGTGGGAAGAGATTGGGCTGAGGCAAAAGAAACTGCAGAAAAAGGTGATGCTAGAACTTTGTTCTGGAATGGTTTTGTCAAAGGAAGCGATTTGAGCAAAGGAGGTGGGGTCAGCTTGGAGTACTTGGGAGAACTTGGAGTAGTTGAGAATGGATGGAGAGTTTGGATCTGAGAAAGGAACTTAGAGAAGGTAGTTACATAAAGAAATAGGCTTTTGCCATGTTGTTAAATAAATGAAAAAATTAATGCTAATATGATATTCCTTCATATGCAATTTACACTTTAACTAAAAACAGTGATAGAGTTACTCTGTATGCTAAAAGTAGGTATAACTGATGGACTGAGGAAAGATGCTGAGAAATATGTAGATTCACTTGCTATGTAGATGGTTAGTTTTAGGTCACAAGTCTCAAAGTATGTTCATGCTTTTCAAATTTGAGCCAGGCTCTTCAGTCCATTACTAGGTCCTATTGGCTCTAAGTTATACTCTGATAACCATCAATTCTAAAGTACACAATTATTTTATCTCAGTCTTAAAGGAGATGCTGATTTGTGCAGTAACTATTAGGACAGTTGCTCTAATTTTACACTTAAGTAAAGTGATGCTCAAGGTGAAGCAACAAAGGCTTCTGCCTTATAAGATGTGTCATGTTAATTCCTCATGAGCAAGTTGGGTGTTCAGGCTGGGTTTAGAAGAAGAAGCACTGTGATCTAATTGTGAACATTTGTTGGATACCGGAGTGCACCAAAGAGTTCCAAAAGGTTAGTTTATGTCTTATGGACAGACAGCAGGACAGTAAAGCCTTTGACTGTGTGGATCATTATAAACTATGGGTTGCTCTGAAAGAACTGGCTGTGCTTCCATACTTGATTGTCCTGATATGTAACTTGTTTTGTGAACAGGAAGCCACTGTTAGGACAGAATATGGAGAGACAGAATGGTTTCCTATAGGCTAAGGTGTTAGACACAGGTACAATTTATCTGCCTATATGTTTAATTTGTATGCAGAACATATTATACGAAAAACCGAGCTAGACTCAGAAGAAGGAGGAGTGAAAATTAGTGGAAGAAATATCAATAACTTAAGATAGGCAGGTGATACCATTTTTTTCTGGTATAAAGTAGCAGTGATTTCAAATGACTTCTGATGAAAGCAAAAGAAGGAAGTGCTACAGCAGGACTGCATCTGAACATCAAGACGATAAAAATTATGACTACAGAAGAAATACACAACTTTAACACAGAGAATGAAAACATTGAAATTGTTAAAGATTTTGCTTACCATGGTTCAGACATCAATTTAAATGGAGATTGTGGTCAAGAACTGAAGAGAAATTTGAGACTTAGAAGGGCAACAATGGAAGAATTAGGAAAGATCATCAAGAGCAAAGATGTGTTATAAGAGACCTAGGCTGAGGTCATCTATACTCTTGTATTCCTAATTACTAGGTATGGATGTGAAAGTTGGACAGTGAAGTAGACTGATAGGAGAACAATTCATTAGAAATAAAGTGCTAGAGTGGGGCTCTGCAGGTGCTCTGGACTACCAGAAAGATGAACAAGTGCATCCTTGAGAAAATAAAGCCTGAAATACTGCAAAACATTACTGAAGACAAAAATGACAAAACTGAAGTTGACCTACTTGGGGCATAACATGAGAAAGTAGGGTTCTTTGGAAAAGCTAAAAATTTTGGGAAAAATAGAAGGCAGCAGGAAAAGAGGAAGACCAAATATAAGAAGTAGAGACTCCATAAAAGAAGCCGTAGAGGTGCATCTACAGAAGCTGAGCAGGGCAGTTGAGACCTGGACATTGTGGACATCACTCATTCATAGAGTCAGGAGTTAGAGCTGACTCAATGGCACATAACATACATATTGCTGAAAAAGAAAAAATAAAACAAACAAGACAAAATAACCAAATAAGTAAAGATACACCATTGATTGCTAAATGCATCTTAGTTTTAAGTATGTTAGCATGTGAAACAAAGTACACATTAGAACTGTTGAGATATATGTTATTTCACTTAATCCTCACAATGACACTTCTAAGTGGGTATTGCCCCCTGTAAATCACTAGTATGTGATGATAGTTTTCAGAGTAGCTCTTATAGAATAGTCAAACCTATGGATGTTGACTTCTCAAATGCTGAATTATACAATGCTATAATTTAGTTAATCTTGATTATTAAACATTTACCTTATTTCTAAGTTTGTTTTTCTGTTCCGTTTCTCCTCCCCTTTTCCTTCGTCCTCTTCTTTTGTTAAGTACTACCTCAGAAAATATCTTTACAGGTAAAATTCTGATTATTTTTTAAGTATAGATGCCTAGAAATAGGAATGCTAGATCAAAAATTCTAAACATTCTTAAGGCTCTTATTATATTCATAATAGCCATGTTGCTTTTCAAAACTGTAGTTACCAGTTTACATTTTTCATAACAATGCTTGGAGATACAAGTTCCACTATACTTCTTTCGTGTTGGTTATTATAATAAAATTTTCGTAATTCTGTAAAAATGGTATCTCATTTTAATTTGTATTTTTTTGGATTACAAGATTGAAGACTTGATCACATTAATTTTATAGGTGCTTATCATTGTTATATAAGTTTCAGGAATTTTTTGTGGTTATAGTAAATATATATTAAATACAGGTGTAATTATGCAGCTGTCAGGACATTTTAAAAACATTTTAAAATTGGATTTATTGGGGTGACATTGGCAGATAAAATTATGTAAGTTTCAGGTATACAATTCTACAATATATCATCTGTATATTATATTGTGTGTTTAGCACCCCAAGTTAAGTCTCCTTCCATCACCATTAATCCCCTTTTTGCCTAATAGAACATTTTTAATTACTAGATTTATTTTTCCCCTGCAGTAGCATAATAGCTGTGTTTTTAATTGTAAAAAATAATGGATGCAATTAGAAAATTTTGGAGTGTTAAGTTTCTTATTTTGATCTGTGGCTCAGGTGTGGATTTTTCTAGGTGAGATTTCATGTTTTAGAGAATTAATGAACTTTGTATAATGTTTATGATCCAATTAATGCTGGGATACAGTTGTAATTGCTGTGAAGTTCAATTAAGTATCTGAAAAAAATTGAAATTATAATAGCATATGCTTTAAATGTGATAAGATGTGCTATATAGCAAGTGGTAAAAAATATGTGGGAATTAGTGATAAAACAAAGATTATGCTAAAATCCATTTCCCTTGAGTTTGTTCCATTAATAAAGAATACTTCGTTAAGGAGACTGATTTTTTCCAGCTGATTTAAGAATGAAAAAATTATTTCCACCCTGATCTTTTATGAATATCTGTTTGAATACTTGTAAAGCAGAAGCATATGGGTTGAGTATTTTAAAAGATTTCTTTTGAGCCACATTAACTGCTATTTCCAAATGGCTTTGAGCAATACATATCACAGTGCATATGTAAATCTTTTCTGGGGGAACAAAACTGGATGTTACGTAATATTTGCTAAAATGCAGAGTTTTCCTGCGGCATGATATTTCTAACAGCAGGCTCTGATAGAAACAGATTTTTAAAAGAAAGTAAAAGAGTTGGCACAGTTTAAATGAAAGCAAGTGGACGGACAAAGAAGAGCCTTGTCCTCGTGCTCTGTGTTATGTGACTATGGATGAATCATTTAACTTTTCCCAGCCTTTGTTTTTGTATTTGGAAATGAACACAACAACATGGGTCATTGATTGTTCATATTGTAAAAACAGTCAAATTCTGATACTGTTTTGAAGAGTTGGTACACCTGTTATTTTGTTCTAAGTTTTAACTTAACCTGGATTTATTTCATGGCTTGATCTGATCCAGAACATTTTAAATGATTTTGCTCTTTTGATATTAATGAGGTATCCTGGATGATAAATGGATTATCGATATCTTGTTAACAAAATAAGATACAAGATTTTTCTCTAGGAGGTTAGTTGGACTGTGTATTGTCTACAAAGTTAAAGGAGGAGAATTTGTGCCACAGAGATTAAGATCCCTAACATGCATTTTTGTCATTATTCCAAAAAATAACAACAACATTTTCTGTCAAGGTTATTTGGGGTGGTAGTGCTTCTGTGAAGTTAAGTGGCTGTTTCTACATCTGTTTTGATCCAGCTGCAGACTCTTCATTTAGAATGTGTTTGAGAATAATGAAGTAAAAATACTAATGTTTTAGGTCTTTTGTGGGATGGTCATCATGTATTGGATACAGTAAATGAAGAATGATAAATAGTAGTAATGGTTCTGCTAGCTGTGGGTACTTATATTTTTCCTTATTGTGCCATTTTATTTATGTATATAATAAGTTTGCATATTTCTGTTAACATTTACATGACAAATCTTTCATGATGATTTTAAAATTGAAAAGATTTTAAATGATTTTATTATACCCTGTGGTTAAACCCTTTTCCCCTTAGGGAAACATTTCCAATTTTATTTGAAAGTTAGTGAGAATACAAATCAGTGAGAACATAATTCACTTATCTGAAATGTATTTTATGGAAAACTTAAATATTAAGTTTAAAAACTCTTAAGTAATAACTGTGTTAATAAAATATTGGGGCTTCTCAAAAGCAGTGACTAAAATTTCAAATGGTGTGAAATTGTCAGATTAATAAGCTTTATTAAACATTACCAGGGCAATGATGAAAATAATGAACAGTCACTTATTGTATAAAAATGTTTTTCCTTGTTAAATATGAATTTCTTGTTTGCATACATTTATCTGTTCTATCTCTCCCAATACTTCATTAAAATGGTAGCACAGGGATAACAGAAAGGTGTAAGTCTACAAGGGCAACGAGATTAGAAAAAGGAGACAATAATAGATGAGGAATTTTAGCAAATTTGTATAGAGGGATATTATCTGACTTGATTAAGTGGAGGACTCTGTATTCTAAGTTTTTGCAAAGGGGAAAACCAATAAGAGGAGATTAGAGGCTAACAGTTTGGAAGTTTCAGTTACTACAGAAGGTAAAGGTAAGACTCAGGGCAAAAGATAGTGGGATTGATTGAAGGTTGTATGTGAAGAGGTTAGGCCTCTCATTCCTTAACTGTCTTGCCAGAGACCTAGAAGCCTTGTTCTCTGGAAAACTAGAGGAGGATGAAGTGATGCTAATGGTGGGAACATCCCCACCAAAGAGTTTACTACTCCCCAACTACTTCCAGATGAAGTTTACCAGGTGATAGTCTTGGTTTACTTAAACAGAGCATCTAGTCAGCATTTTAGTGCCTTCTAAATGCAGATAGCAAACTAGATGTGTTGAGGAGAGCCTTTCCACAGAAGATAAGAACAGAAACAAAGTAGGAAAAAAGCAGTAAGAAAGGAACACAGACAATAAAGGGAGATTAAAAATGTGATTATAGCAATAAAAAATGTCAGTAGGAGGATTTGAAAGTCAGGTGGGGACATTTCCATGAAGGGAGAATAACGAGGTGAAGAAATGTTTAATAGAAAAGAAGAGAAAACAAAAGTAGCAGTCTCATGGAGGTACAACATCAAATTATGGAACTTTTAGAAAGAGAGAACAAAAACAGGGGAAGACATTTTAAAAGAAATAATAAAAGTAGCCCTGGCTGGTGTGACTCAGTGGATTGAGTGGGGACCTGTGAGCTGAAAGGTTGCTGGTTTGATTCCCAGTCAGGGCACGTGCCTGGGTTGCAGGCCAGATTCCCAGGTGGGGTTGTGCGAGAGGCAGCTGATTGCTGTATCTCTTGCACATTGATGTTCTCTCCCTCTCCTTCTCCCTCCTTCCCCTCTCTCAAAAAATAAATAAAAACAATATTTGTTGGTTATTTAAGCCTTTTTTAATGGTATGTTTGGCTTAAAAACCCCTGTTTTATCACTTTAATAAAAATTTGAGTGTATATTTATGAAACACTATTAGCATTGAATGGAAATTGTGAGATTATATGCACTTAATATTACCTTAATATTAAAAACTAAACAAGGGAAAAAGCAGTTTCAAACTGTGAGTGTGAAGAAATTCTTCCTTCATGAAGACTACTCAGTAGTTCTAATAGATTCTATTCTGGTTGGTAATTCATGTGAATTGAGACTAAATTGTAGCTGAGTTGAATTTTAATTGTTGAATAATCACAGTGTAATTAAGTCCAAAAGATGTATGAGATTATAGAAATAGTAACTGAGTACTGGAACTGCTCTGACAAAGTTTTTGGATTCAGTTGACCTTAATAACTAGAGACTTTATAAATAAAGTTGACACTGTAAAAACTCAAGATTAGATTTTGGTGTAGGATGAAAGCAGCAGCTTTAAAGGAAACCATTCATAGCTATGTTGGTGGTTAGGGGTAAAGGCAAAATGCCCAAAGTGCAGTAGAGGAGAGGGTTTTCATTGTAAGATCTACTTAAAAAACAAAAATTTGTTACTTTATTTAACTCTGTTTAGGAAAACTGACGCCTTTTAATAATGTAAACAGCATTCCTTCGCAGTGTCCTGATTGATGAGGTGGGGAGATGTGTGAAGCTTTGGATCGTGTAATCACTATTTTACATTTTAGAGTGGCTATTTTTGTTTGTGAAAGTTAATTATTTCATTAATTTCCTAAGTGCCTTGACAAAACCATTGTGGTCATAGAACACTTCTCATGAGGGATTGATCAGAGTAACATATAAATTGGGTTTGTTTCAAGTCTTTCTGTGAAAAATCAGAAGTCCAGGCAGATTTTTCAACTCAGAAAACTCACCGTATAGTGTTTGAGTTATTCAGTTGCTTATAAATCTACTTTTTACTGAAACCTGAAAAAAATTTAACTCACCTAAATTTTGTGAACTGATGAAACTGTTTTCATCCATGCTTTGAGAATTTATGTTACTCTGTATTCTTTATTTAATTTATTCAACATATATGTGTGAAATACTAAGTTGGATGGCAGGCAGTGGATATCTTTATTTGATTTGATCCAGACAACAGATTGTAGCAATCAGAAAAATTCAGTTGCTGAATAGTAACCTTAAAATATGATCACCATACTAAATTTACTAATTAGTGGACTTATGGGACAAAGTCTCATGAAACTAATGACCAAATAACAGTATTTATACATAAAAAATTTCATCTGTCATATAGTATTACTCTTTTAATTATGTTTGTAACAAACAGTTATTAAACCTGGTTCATACATTCACTAATTATTTGCTGCTATCTGTCCCATTCTGTCATTCTATCTGATACTGCCCTAATTATTATGGTTTTTTTTTCCCCTCATTTGGATCCTTACTTGGAGTCTCTTCTGCCAGAATGCAGTGATTTTTGTAATACCTTTATCTAATCAGGTGGCTCTCCACTGCCAGTAGAATAAAAAATTACTGTTAAGGCCCTTTGTACTTTGGTATGATCTGCCTTTCCAGCTTCATCTTATATGGAACTTCTTTTTTCTTCTCCTCCTCAATGTACCCTTCAGTTTCAGCTTCACATTTTTGAATTTCTGCTTTTACTATTTCATTTGTCTAGAATAAACCTCCCTAATTTTCTGTTTGTTGAAATCATTGGAACTTCAGATTCCAGCTTAAATTGCTCTCTCTCTAAAGTGGTTAGCCTCCCTCAGTTGACTTCTCTTAGGCAGATAGAGAAATCCTGTTTTTCTTAAAAAGTTTAAATCATTTTTTATTTTTCAATTTGGTTGACTTACAATATTAGTTTCAGGTGTACACCACCAGTGATTAGACATTATATAATTTACTAAGTGATCATCCTGATAAATCTAGTGTCCATCTGACACAATACATAGTGGTTAGAGTATTATCTACTGTATTCCCTGTGCTGTACTTTGTATCTACATGACTATTCTATAGCAGCCAATTTGTACTTCTCAGTCCCTTCACCTTTGTTACCCATCTCTCCAACTCTCCTTTCATCTCGTGACCATCGAAATGTCTTCCGTATCTGTGAGTCATTTTATTGTTCATATTTTTAATATTTTTTCCTTTCTAAAGGAAATTTTAAAAATTTCATGCAATACTGATTTGGTGGTGATGATCACCTTTAGCTTTTCCTTGTAGGGAAGCATTTTATATGTCCTTTGATTCTAAATAATAGCTTTGCTGGGTAATCTTAGTTGTAGATCCTTGCTTTTCATTACTTTGAATATTTCATGCTGGCCCGCAAAGTTTCTGTTGAGAAAGCAGCTGACAGTCTTATGGGAGCTCCCCTGTGGGTAACTAATGCTTTTTTCTTGCTGCTTTTAAGAGTCTCTCTTTATCTTTAACTTTCGGCATTTTAATTGTGATGTGCCTTGGAGTGGGCCTCTCTGCATCAGTCTTGTTTGGGACTCTGGACTCTCTGTGCTTCCTTGACTTGCATGTTTATTTCCTTCACCAAATTGGAGGAGTTTTCTTTTACTATTTTTTCAAATAGAGTTCCAATTTCTTGCCCTTTCTCTTCTCCCTCTGGCACCCCTATGATGTGAATGTTGGAATGCTTGAAGTTGTCCTAAATGCTGTTTGTACTATCCTCAGTTTTTTGGATTTTTTTTTCCTGTTCTGTTGTTTTTTGCTTCCTTATTTTCCAAATCATTGATTTGATTCTTGACTTCATCCACTGTACTGTTGATTCTCTCTAAATTATTCTTCATTTTAGTTAGTGTATCCTTCAGTTCTGAATGGTTCTTTTTCATGGTTTCCATGTCCTTTATTATGCTGTTAAAGTTTGTCTACTCCCTACGTTCGTCTACTTCCCTAAGTTTGTTGAGCATCCTTATAACCAGTGTTTTGAACTCTGTGTCTAGTAGATAGCTTGTCTACATTTCGTTTAGTTGTTTTTGTGTAGTTTTATTCTTTTCTTTCATTTGGAATGTGTTTCTTTGTCTCCTCATTTTGGCAACTTCCCTGTGTTTGTTTCTATTTATTAGGTAGAGCTCCTACATCTCCTGGGCTTGGTAGAGTGACCTAATGATAGTAGGTATCCTGTAAGGCTAGAGGCTGTTCACCTGAGCTGGGCACTCCAGGTACATGCGCCCTCTTCCCTAATGTGGGCTGTGTATACCCTTCTGTTGTAGTTGAGCCTTGATTTCTGTTGACACATTAGTGAGAGGAATTTACCCGTAGGCTGACTCCCTGCAAGGATTGTCTGTGACCACCTTGGAGGATCAGCTATGTAGGAATCGACCCCATGGATCAGGGCTTACTTTAATGGGGCTCACTTAGTCCATTCCTTGTTGGTGTTACTATGGTTAGGTGGTGTTTCAACATGGTCTGATTCTGTCCACATGGTATGCTGGCTCTGTGGCTTTCTAGGAGGTGCAGCCAAGGTCAGCCACCACCTGTGTTCTACCCAGGGCCACCTGGCTTGAGCTACAAAGAGATTTGCAGCTGCCTGTTACTTGTGATGGGCTTGGAGGTGCCCAGGAGAGGCCAAGGTGTGAACCAAGGTCTGCTGCTTTTAGTGTTGGGCTTGGGGTTACATAGTGGTATGGGGCAACTGAGGCCAGATGCTACTTGTTTTAGAGATTTTAGGAAAGTGGGAGCCAACACAGGTCAGTCATATGGAAAACCCACTGGAAACAGCTTGGATGGGCCTGAAAGTTGGGTGGGGCGGACCTTTAGGGAATCACCAGGGCAGTGTGAACAGTATGAGCTAAGGTTGATGGAGTCTCAGAATGGTTGCTGCCTGCCAGCTCTGTGGGGTGAGGGCTCAGAAAAGGAACAACAGCCTCTGCCTGCACATCTCTTTTGGAGAAAGCTGCTCCCCTGAGCCCTTGCCCCAATGCTAGACACTTCAGTTCCTCCCTGTATGTTCTTGGTGCCTTTCAAGCTGCTGTCCCAGTGCTGGATCTCAGAAAGAGTTAGTCAGAATAAGTCTGTATGCTGGCCCCTTTAAGAGGAGCTGCCTGGAACCACAGAAGCCCTCCCTCACACTCAGACTCAATTCCTGCTGTTTTTTTACAGCTATAAGTTATGGGGATTTCTCTCCCTGTCACTGGAACCCTGGGCTTGAAGGCATGGTGTTGGGCTGGGACCTTTGCTCCTCAGTGGGGGCTTTTGCAGGCCTAACAGCCAAGATACCCCTCCTGATTTTTATCTGCCATACAGGGATGTGGGTCCATTCCGCATCCTCCTACCAATCTTGATGTGGATTCTGTAAATCTCTCGTCGTAGGACACCTATTCAGCTGGTTTTCAGACAGTTCTGAGTGGTGGTTGTTCTGTAGGCTAGTTGTGATTTTGATGTAGTTGTGGGAGGGTGCAAGTACTGCATTTACCTATGCTGCCATTTTGACCAGAAGTCTGAGTAATCCTGTCTTGATGTACCCAGATAGCAGTATCTTACTTACTTTGGTCTATTATTTAATGTGGAAGGAACACCACAGCATGGTAAGAACAAAGATATTTTGTAGGTGAGAGAAGGACCAGGATGATAAATCCTGGGAAAAACAATGTGAACACAGTGAATATAATCAATGTTTGAAATTTTCCAATTAATATTTAAAGAAATTGTTAGCCCTGGGGAGTTAATAAAGCAAGCAAATGTAGACTTCTTTATAAAGCAAGAATATATTTGCTTTGATTTGCCTCTCCCTCAGTTTACTTACTAATAGGTTTGTGTAGCTTGGGGTTTGAGTCTTCATCTCAAGTAATTAAGATAACCCTTATGTCTTGATTTTTGCCTGTTTTTGGGGGGCCTGTGTTAGTGTTTTCAGATGGGGAAAAGATGAAGAAAGGGAAGGTGGTGTAGACTAACTTTACCACTTTACAGTGCTTAGGAACAGCACAGCACTGGTGTTCTGACCAGTTCCCCCACCCCCAGGCATTAGGGTCCCCGGGATATTATCACTTTAGTTATTATTCCCACCCCCGAAATAATTAGTTTGAATTTTGTTTTAATTGCTTACAGCTTTATTTTAGACAGCCATTTAAGAACTAATGACATGCCTCTGTGATGATAAAGAAAAGAAAACAGACTTTCCTTTTAGGAAACTGAAGCACAAAATAAGACTATTTCATTATACATAATCAAAAAGTTAGGCACTCTTGACAGGGTTCGGCAAGGTGTCTGGTGTGAGGTGAGGCAGAGGTACTTTCATTTGTAGAGTGCTGCTGGTTCTAATTTTGAAGGTAGGTTTTATAGCTTACTCATCAACTTATCTCTCTGGCCCCAACACAGCCTATATTTTCTTTTTCTCCCTGGTCTTCATTTATATACACACTGAAAGTAACTTAAAAACAAGAACCTCAGGGAGCCATACTCCGTATGTTATCTAAATGTTAAAATGGAAACTCTACATAAGCAGAATATATAAAAATGTATCATTAACTTCTGCTAGAAATAAAAAGACAAAAAAAACCCTTCATGGATTATTTCCATAAAAATACAACTATTAAAACTGCAGGCTTTCATATATCACTTCTGCAAAGTATTTAAATTAGATGTATAAATAAGTGCCAATATGTTATTCTTTAATACTCATGATCATCCTTTCAATTATTTACACTATCCTGGAAGGCTTACCCAGTTGACATAGAGTGGTGGAGAAAGTGTAAATACACAACAAACAAAACCGGGAACTTGACATTGATTGCTAAGCACAAATTGAATTCATAAATTCAAACAATCAAAAGATGTTTATTTTTTATAAAAAGATCTGTAAAATATTTTTAAACAGTTTTACTCTCAGAAAACTTTCAGTCAGGAATAACTTATTAGGTGTCTTTAAGATTTTTCATTCTCTCTGGAAACAGATTCATGTTTCTTTGGAACAAATCCAAAAGTGCACATGGCTGTAACACAGCTGTAGTTGACTGGAATGCTCTCTATACTTTATATTTAAAATGCTTTGCATTTTTCCAGTGCAGTGAAATTCTTATGTCCCACCTTGTTTAATGATGTACAATTTAAAATATTAAAATCTTAGCAACCTCTAATTAGTTTGAATTCCTTTAATGGCAGTGGGAGATAACTGTAATTTTGGGAATTTTTAGGATCTTATTTTATATGTGGTTTTTTAAAAAGAATGTGCTTTTGTTTTCTGTTTAGGATGAGAAATACTTACTTTTCTTTTTGGTGCTTTGCCTGACACATAATAGGAATTCAGTAAACATTTCTAGGATGCATTTGTGATAATGCTACTTCACGACTCACAGTTCGCTTGAGACTCCATGCTTCCCAAACATTCCTCCCATAAGTGTATGACATTATATACAGAAGAGATTACATTTTGTAGGAAAACATGTATATTTTTAATTTTTATTGAATTTATTGGGGTTACGTTGGTTAATAAGATGATACAAGTTTCAAGTGTACAGTTCTGTGGTACATCATTTGTATACTGTATTGAGTGTTCATCACCCAAAGTCAAGTCTTCTTCCATCACCATTTACCACCCTCCACCCCTTTACTCTCTCCTACTTTCCCCCAGCCCTCTTTCTCTCTAGTAATTGCCATGCTGTTGTCTTTGTCTGTGAAGTGGGTTTTTTGTTTTTCTTAATCCCTTCACATATTTCACCCCCCCTTCTGTCATCTGTCAATCTGTTGTCTGTATCTGTGAGTCTGTTTGTTTTGTTCATTGTATTCCACATGTAAGTGAAGTCGTAAGGCATTTGTCTTTCTCTTTCTGGCTTATTTCACTTAGCATAATACTCTTCAGATCCACCTATGCTGTCTCGAAAGTTAAGATTTCCTCCTTTTTTCTGCCTAGTAATATTCCACTTTATAAATGTACCACAGGTTTTCTACCCACTTATCTACTAATGGGCACTTGGGCTGCTTCCAGGTCTTGGCTTTTGTAAATAGTGCTGTAGTGAACATAGGGGAGCATATATTCTTTTGAATTAACCTTTCGGGTTTCTTTAGATATATTCCCAAAGTGGAATTGCTGGTCATAAAGTAGTTCCGTTTTTAATTTTTTTAGGTAACTCCATACTGCTTTCACAGTGCCTGTACCAGTCTACATTCCCACCAACAATGCATGAGGGTTCCGTTTTCTCCTCATTTTCACCAGCACTTGTTTGTTGGTTTATTTGATGATAGACATTCTGACAGGTGTGAGGTGATATCTCATTGTGTTTTTTATTTGCATTTCTCTGATGATTAGTGGTATTGAGCATCTTTTCATATGTCTCATGGCCATCTGTATGTCCTCTTTGGAGAAATGTTTATTCAGTTTCTTTGCCTATTTTTTTTTAAGATTTTTTTGAAGATTTTATTTTATTATTTATTTTTAGAGAGGGAAGGGAGGGAGAGAGAGAGAGAGAGAAACATCAATGTGCAGTTGTTGGGCGCCATGGCCTGCAACCCAGGCATGTGCCCTGACTGGGGATCGAATCTGCGATGCTTTGGTTCGCAGCCCACACTCAATCCACTGAGCTATGCCAGCCAGGGCCCTTTGCCTATTTTTTAATTGAATTGTTTGTTTCCTTTGGCATTGAGTTTATAAATTCTCTATAAATTTTGGATATTAACCCTTTATCAGATGATTTATGAATGTGTTCTCTGGTTCAGTGGGTTGTCTTTTCATTTTGTTGGTGGTTTGGAAGACGTATTTTTAAAGTACTTAAAGAGTTTCATCATCCTGTTGCTACTTCAGGTAGTTCTTATGCTTTACAATCACAAGGTAAGTATAGTTCTTCCAGTTATAAAAGTGAGAAGAAATGAGTTTTAGTGAATCACTCAGTATTTTCTGTAGGAGCTATTTCAGAATGGATTTGTCAGAAACCTAACATGTTAGTGTTCTGACGTTTGCTTATTCTATTGGTGGTTGATAATTGAGAAAGAAAAATTGCTCCTGAAGTCCATAAATATTTTTTAGTTTGTCCTTCCGAAGCTTGTAAAATTACTGTTACCCACAGCAGTTGGAAATGTTATTACACAATATGTGGTTTACTCTAATGTTTCTGAATCTTAGGACATTCAGTTGAGGATTAATTTTGTGAAAAAGATTTGTTGATTCTATTACACTTGCTTGCTTGTTTTTTTTTTTAACTCCAAGGGTGTGGAGGAGTCAAGTATAATATTTACTCTATGACTTTAATTAAAAGTTGAAAACAAAATTTATGCCCTGTTGAAAATTTGCTTCCTGAGAGCCTTTCCAGTTATTAAAATGTTCTCTTAGAAACCCATCTCAGTAAATAATGAGCTCATCTGTGTCAAGTGAGGCTTCATATTCCCACTTCCCATGAAGTGGGCATGCCAGCTAACAATGAACATTTGCCTTCTTTTTCTTGGATTCTTGTTTGCTTTATGTTGAGTCACATGAGACATCTGACGTCAGCCCTCACTTTAACGGAAGAAAATTCGGAGTTGGTATGATGCTGAACAAATGCGAGTGAGTCAACAATATCATTGAGTTAGGAACTTATGTTGAGTTAGGTTCCCTAACAAAAAGAAGAGGAGCCAGAATCTGATGGCTGCTAAGTACTAAGGTTCTCATCTCAAGGGCCTTCAGGTAAAAGTGGATCTCAGGCTTCAACAAAAAAGTCTGATGGAAAGTTTATTTTTATTTTTAAATTTTATTATTGTTTTTAATCCTCACAGAGGATGTTTTCATTGATTTGAGAGAGAGAAATAAAGATCCATGTGAGAGAGAAACATCGATTGGCTGCCTCCTATACGTGTCCTGACTAGGAATCAAACACACAGCCTAGGTTTGTGCCCTGACTGGAGATTGAATTCACACCTTTACGGTGTATGGTATGATGCTCCAACCAACTGAGCCACCAGCCATGACAAGGAAAGACTATATTTGCTGTGGTGGAGCTGGACTGAGCTAACTAAAGTGTCAGGTTTCTCTGCTTTTTGTTACTTACGTCATTGCAATAACACTAGCTATTTTATAGTTGGCAGGACTATAAAATTACTTGGTCAGTTCAATAAGTATCTACTTTGTGCCAGTCTCTGTTGTAGGCTTCTGGATTCATAACAGTAAATAAAACAAAGTCCCTGGCTTGAACACACATATTCTAAATAAGTAAAATATATAAGTATGTCAGATGTTAAATACTGTAGAAAAATTGAGTGGGGAAGGGTATATGGGTGTGCTGATTTTAGGTGGATGGGTGGGGGATAATTTCTAAAGGATCTGGTGGACCACTGTAAAAGTTAGGTTTTCATGTGAATGATATGTTAAGCATTTGGAGAATGTTGAAATGCAACATGATATGACTTAAGTTATAAAGGGATCAAATTGACTTCTGTACTGAGAACTGACTGTGTGGGCAAGGTAGGAAGCAGGGGACCAGTCAGAAACTGCTGTAGTGATCTTTGTGAGAGAATGTGGATTTGGTTGCACTGGTGAGATCCATAAAGATCCTGAATGTAATTGAAGACAGAATGAACAGGATTTGCTGGAGGATTTGATACAAAATTCGAGAGAAACAGGAAAGTTGAGGATAACTTCAGAGTCATTGGTATGGGCAAGAGTAAGGAGGTAATTGTCATTTGAAGAGAAGAGAACTATGAGAATAGATTTGAAAGGGAAGATAGAAGGTCATGTTAGGATATAGTAAGTGAGAGATGGCTGTTGGTGTCCTAAGCAGCGATGTTGAGTAGGCTATGAGCTCTAGATATCTGGAGCTTAGGGGAGAGTTGCAGGCTGGAGATACAAATTTGGACATTATTAGCATGTGAGTGATGTTTAAAGCTTAGGACTAGATGACATGGGAATGAGATGAGAATAAATAGAGAAAAAGCCCAAAGATTGATCCCCAAGAGTTTCTCATGTTGAAAAGATGAGGCTCCAGCCAAAGGCAACCATAAAGGCGTTGGGGCAATATAGGAAGAAAACCAGAAGAATGAGACATCCTGAAGTAAGTGCTTCAAGGAGCGAGTAGTCAAGTGTGCCAAATGATGCTTCATATTCGAGTAAGATGAGGATTGAGAATTGATTGTGTGATTTAGCAGTGTGGAGGATGTCATTGGTGATCTTGAGGGCTGGCGCCGATAGAAGTCTCATAGAAATGGTTTCAAGAGAGGATGAGACGAGTGGAAATAGAGACAGTGAATAGAAACATTTGATAATGAGAGAAAGAGGGAGAGATAAAGAGATAGATATTGCTGCAGCCTGTCTTTTCATGGCCTGGAGGGGATAGGATATGGTGAGTGAGCAAAGGGATTGTTCTAAGATAGGAGTAAGACTCATTTGGCCTTGGTAACAGAAGGGAAGGCAGGATATATGGGCACAGATACAGGTTGGAAAGTAGATGTGGTGGTAGTGAAAGCTTGAGGATTATTTATTTTAAAAAAGTGAGAAAAATCTGAATTTTTACATATAGTTTGGTGGATATGATCTTAACGTGTGTTGTGGAGTGGGATTGGAAGTTATTAAAGTAAATTAAATTGGAAAAGAATTTTGAAAAGATAGTTCAGGTTTCTCATTTTGTAGAATATCTAAATATTCTTGTTACGTATTTTTACTGATAAGTCAATTAAGAAGAAACAACAATATAGTATTTTATTACAAAATCAACAAAGTAAAAAATTTCAGTGCAAAGCTCTAATCCTTCTGATTGTCTCTGATTCTCAGCCAGTCATTTAAATGCAGTATTAACTGGGAGACAAAACTAACTCCACTTGTCATGTTTACCTTGAATACAAATCACTTAGGCCAAGAAGTTTTAGTTCGTACTTACTTAAATTGAGCCATTAAAGACTTTAGATTCAAATTAAGACTTTACAGGTAAGAAATAAACATTTTAATGTTTATGAAAGAAGTAAGAGGATTTTCATAAAGTCTTTACTTTTAAATTACTGTTTAAGAGCTGTAGTTTAAACTACCTGAAAAACTACTGTATTTTTTGGACTATAAAATGCATCCCCCCACAAATTTGGGAGGACTAATGGTTGTTAATGCTGCTGTTGAGTTCTGTTTACATTTATATTGGTGAAATATTATGTTATGTTATTAAATATTTTATCACATTTTTTGCTTCAAAATATTTTTTTCCTATTTTCCTCCTTTAAAACCTAGGTGAATCTTATGGTCTGAAAAATATGGTAAGTTTATTTCTTGTGCCATTAAAAATAGGTTAGGACAAAATAGTTTTGTACAAACAAGTCTTTTTCCAGATTTAGTGATAAATATTGTATAAGCCACTGGTGCAGACAAGGAGCTTTATTAGGTACTTGTGTAGTGCAGTGAGCAGAGATTTGGACTTCAGGTCACGCAGGATGCTAATTTTGCCTCTACATTCATTTCTTAGTTGTCTCTGTTGGGGCAACTTGCTTAAACTACAGAATCTCAGTGTCAGAATGGGGCTACCTCTTAGAGTTACAAAAATTTAATGATATAACATGTAAGAATACTTTAGTGCAATGTCTGGTACACAATGAATAGTCTGTGAGTGTGATTTTGTTGCTTATTTGACCAGCTGAATTGTTCTTCTCTTTGTGGTTCATTTAGGTGTTTTCATTTTCATTTGTCTCAAGGTACCTTTTGATTTTTTTCTTGATCTCATTGTTAACGCATTTATTGTTTAGTAGCATGTTATTTAGCCTCCATGTATTTGTGTGTTTTTCAGTTATCTTATTGTAATTGATTTCTGGTTTCATACTATTGTGATTGAAGAACACACTTGTTACGATTTCAGTCTTTTTACATTTGGAACTTTTTTTGTGGCCTAACATGTGGTCTATCCTGGAAAATATTCCATGTGATCTTGAAAAGAATGTATGTGGGGGGAGCCCCAAAACCCAGAATTTATTTATTAAAAAAATCATGTATTTATTTTACATGTTTAAATTTTAGTCACCTTCGAAGTACTTTCCATTTGATGTAATATACCTATGAAGATTTTTTTACACTGCTCAAAACTTTTTTTTAAAAATTTTCAAAACAGTTTTTGAACTCATTAATTTTGATGCCTTTTAGTGCTTCTGTGGCTTTTTGTTTCACCTTCTCCACGTGGGCAAAACATTTCCCTTTGAGGACTTTTTTCATCCAGGGAAACAACTCAAGTCTTTTGGAGTGAGATTGGTTAAATAGGGAGCATGGGTCATGGGGGTCATGATGTTTTTGGTCAAAAACTGCTGAACACTCAGCACATGTGGGCAGATGCACTTATAAATCACCCATCATGAAATGGGCAAATGTGTTGAAAGAATCTTAAGAAGAGTTTCACTGAAGTGGAATGTAGCCTCTCACAACACCACCAGCTGGTACACTGATACAGATAGGTTCCTAGAAAACTCGCCTAGCAGAGCAAACCTGTACAAGAGACCTGCCCTTAGATGATGAGTCTGTTTGGGGAGGTCTCCCCTTGCATATTCTGCTACCTTGGTGTGAAATGTTCAAATATCAATTACATTCATCTGGTCCATTGTGTCATTTAAGGCCCCTGTTTCCTTGTTGATTTTCTGCCTGCATGATCTATCCATTGATGTCAATGGAGGGTTAAAGTCCCATAGTATTATTGTGTTACTATCCCTCTCTCCTTTCATGTTTGTCAAGATTTGCTTTATATATTTAGGTGGTGCTATGTTAGGTGCTGATGTTTACAAAAGTTGTATCTTCTTATTGGATTGATCCCTTTATTATTATGAAATGACTTTCTTTGTCTCTTGCTATAGCCTTTGTTTTAAAATCTATTTTGTGTTACATAAGTACTGCTACCTCAGGTGTTTTTTTGTTGTTGATATTTGTTTCCATTTTCATGAAATATCTTTATTCATCCCTTTTGGTCTCTGTGTGTCTTTCAGTCTGAAGTGGGTCTCTTATAGGCAGCATATGGTGGGATTGAGCTTTCTTCTCCATTCAGCCACCCTATATCTTTTGTTTGGAGCATTTAATCCATTTACATTTAAAGCAATTATTGATAGATATGTAGTTATGACCATTTTATTACTCATATTATTTATTTTTCTTTTTAAAGAAGTCTCTTTAAAACTTCCTGCAATACTGGTTTGGTAGTGATGAACTCCTTTGGCCTCTTGTTCTCTGGGAACCTCTTTATCTGTCCTGAATGATAGCTTTGATGGGTAGAGTAATTTTTGGTTGTAGGTCCTTGCTTTTCATCACTTTGAATATTTCATGCGTGTGTTTTCTGGCATGCAGAGTTTCTGTTGCAAAATCAACTGACAGGCTTATGAGAGTTCCTTTGTATGTAACTAACTGCTTTTCTCTTGATGATTTTAAGATTCTTTCTTTGTCTTTAACCTTTGCCATTTTCATTATGATGTGTCTTGGTGTGGGTCTCTTTGTGCTTATTTTGTTTGGAACTTTGCCTTCCTGGACTTGTATATCTATTTCCTTTGACAGGTTAGGGAAATTTTCAGTCATTATTTTTTTTTTCAAATAGATTTTCAATCCCTTGAGTGCTCTTTTTCCTTTCTGGCACCTTCATGATGTGAACTGATGTTCCAGAAGTCTCTTAAACTACCGTACTTTTTTTTGGTTCTTTTTTCTTTTTGCTATTCTGGTTGGGTGTTTTCTGCCACCTTGTCTTTCATATTGCTGATTTGATCCTCTGTTTCATCTGCTCTGCTGTTGATTCCCTTTAATATGTATTCTTCATTTCAGATATTCTTCATTTTTGACTGGTTCTTTTTTATGTTTTCCATCTCCATTTTTCTGTTTCCTATCTCTTTGTTAAAATTCTTAGTGAGATCATCTATTCTTCTCCTTAGTTCACTGAGTATCCTTATAACCAGTATTCTGAACTCTGCATCTGGTAGATTACTTGTCTCTATTATTTAGGTTTTTTTCTGGAGTTTCAGTGCTCCTGTCATTTCAGTTGGTCATGTTTATTTGTCTCCTCATTTTGTTTGATTTCCTATGTTCTTTTCTGTGTATGAGGTAGGTCTGCTATGTCTGGTTTTGACAGGGTGGCCTAGGGACTCAGTGGCATAGTCTCCTGTCTCCCTGGTCACCTGTGTCAGTGCTCCAGGGCAGGTCCCTTGTGTGGGTTGTGTGTGCCCTCCTGTTATAGTTGATCATTTTTAAAAAATTATATTTTATTGATTATGCCATTACAGTTGTCCAAATTTTCCCCCTTTGTCCCCCTCTACCCAGCACCCCCCTCTTCCTTGGGCAGTTCTCCCCACCATTGTCCAAGTATGTGTGTTTTCTGTGTAACTTCTTTGGCTGTTCCATTTCCTATACTGTACTTTACATCCCATGGGTGTTCTACCTATTTGTACTTCTTTTTTTTTTTTAATAGGCAACTTTTATTTTCTCCTTTGTGCTTTTCTTTTCCTATTTGTACTTCTTAATCCCTTCACCTCTTCACCCATTCCCCTACATCCCCTCCAATCTGGCGACAATCAATGTATCCATGATTCTGTCTTTTTTCTTTTTGTTTGCTTATTTGTTTGTTAGATTCATTTTTAAGAGATATGTGTTTATTGCCATTTTATTGTTCATAGTTTTGATCTTCTTTTTCTCAAGCCCCTTTAACATTTCATATAATAATTGTTTGGTGATGATGAACTCCTTTAGTGTTTCTCTGTCTGTGAAGCTCTTCATCTGTCCTTCGATTCTAAATGATATCTTTGCTGGGTAGAGCAATCTTGCTGGAGGTCCCTGTTTTTCATGACTTTGAATATGTCTTGCCAGTCCCTTCTACCCTGCAAAGTGTCTTTAGAGAAATCAGCTGACAGTCTATGGGAGCTTCCCTGTAGGTAACTAATGCTTTTGTCTTGCTGCTTTTAAGATTCTCTCTTTATCTTTAACCTTTGGCATTTTAATTGATGTGGCTTGGAGTGGGTCTCTTTGCATCCATCTTGTTTGGGACTCTGTGCTTCTTGGACTTGGATGTATTTTTCCTTTACCAAATTAAGGAGTTTTTCTTTCATTATTTTTTCAAGTCAATTTCCTATTCTTTTCTCTTTCTCTTCTCCCTGTGGCACCCCTATGATGTGAATGTTGGAATACTTTCCTTGTTTTGGGGGGATTCTTTTTTCTTCTTGTTCTGATTGCTTATTTTTTGCTTCCCTGTATTCCTAGTCATTGATTCAGTTCTTGGCTTCATATACTCTACTGTTTCTTCCCTGTAAGTTGTTCTTCATTTCAATTAGTGAATCCTTCATTTCTGACTGGATCTTTTTTATGGTGTTCAGGTCCTCACTAAGTTTGAGCATCCTTATAACCAGTGTTTTGAACTCTGTATCTGATAGATCACTTATCTCTCTTTTGTTTAGTTCTTTTTTCTAAAGTTTTGATCTGTCCTTTCATTTGGGCCATGTTTCTTGTCTCCTCATTTTGGCAGCCTCCCTGTCTTTGTTTTTATATATTAATTAGGTAGAGCTGCTATGACTCCCTGTCTTGGTAGCGTAGCATAATGTAGTAGGTGTCCTGTACAGTCTGGTGGCACAGCCTCCCCTATCATCCAAGCTGGGTACTCAGAGTACACCTTCCATGTGAACTGAGTACACTCTTTTGTAGTTCAGTTTTGATTGCTGTTGGCAGGTCAATGGGAGGGATTTACTTAGGCCATTCAGCTTCAAGGACTGGGTGTGATCACTGAGCACCAACCTCCATCCTCCATGGAGGATCAACTGTGCAGGGGCAGGGTAAAGGTGCTCCGATGTGGTCTGTAGCTGCTCATTGGGTGTGAAGGCTCTGGGGTTTCCTTGGTAGGGCAGGCCAAAGTCAGCCCCCACCTGTATTTTGCCCAGGGCCGCCCTGCCTGAGCTATAAAGCAATCTGAGATGGCTGCTTCTTGTGCTGGACTTGGAGATTCCCAGGCGAAGCCAAGGTGTGAATCTAGGCTGGCTGCTACTGGTGCTGAGCCTGGGGACAGTTAGCCAGAGGTACAGGGACTGGAGGCTCACTGAGGCCAGCTGTTGCTTGTTTGAGAGGATTTAGGAAGTTGTGAAGCAAGAGCCAGGACCAGCCATTCATATATAAAAGCAGCTTGGTTATACCCGTAAGTTGGGTGGGATGGAGTCTCTGGGGATCTCCAGGGTGGGGAGAACAGTGTTAGCCAGGTTGATGGAGTCTCAGATATACCATATCTAAGACTGGCTCTGTGGCTGTCTGGGTGAGGGTTGAGAAAAGGCACAGTGGCTTGTGCCCACATTTCTGTCTGGGAGAAAGCTGTCTGCCAGCTCCCACCTTGATGCCAGACACTTCACTTCCTCTCTGTGTGCCACTGATGCCTTTCAAGCTGCTACTCCAGTGCTGGGGCTCAGAGGGAGTGAGTCTGAGTAAGTCTGTGTGTGGGTTCTTTAAGAGGAACTGCTTGGGCCTCCAGAAGTTTTTCCCTCTGACTAAATCCCCACTGGTTTTTGCAGCCAGAAATTATGGGGACTTTTCTTCCTGGCACTGGAACCCTGTGCTTGGGAGCCTGGTGTAGAGCTGGGACTTCTTGCTCCCAAGATATCCCTCCCAAATTTTTATCTATCACACATGGATGTGTGACCAGCTTGTTCCAAATCTCTGCCCCTTGTACAGATCTGGAAGGATGTGGTTTCTTTAATTCTGTGGTTGTTACACTTCTATTCAACTTGATTTATATGGTTCTGAGTGATGTTTGTTCTGTATTTTAGTTGTAATTTTGATGTGGTTTTGTGAGTAGGCAAGTCGTGTTTACTTATGCCACCATTTTTATGTAGTTGATCCTTGATTGCTGTTGGCACATCAGTGGGGGAGGGATTGACCCTTACTTGGCTGCCTGGTTTTGAGGAGTGACTGTGATTACAGCGGACAAATATATGTAAAAGGGCTGCCCCTACAGTAAGATTTGCTTTAGCAGGGCTCTGGTGCCTGCTGAGTTTGCCCTTGGGGTATGTCTGATGAGCCAAACTCCTTTTTTGCAAGACCAGCAAACTTAAGAAGTAACTTTTATATCTAGCACTAATTACAAATGTCAAATGTAGGCAAGTTCTGAATAAATTCATTGGACAATAAATAAAATTAGTCACAGTGTATGGAAAATTTAAATCACCTGGGATAATATCTTATAATTATATGCTGGTATTTTAATATCTGTAAAAGAAATTTTGAGCTTCTGAAGTAAAGTGGTATGTTTAGACTCTCAAGAATAGAGGGCTTTCTCTAAAATGATCTGCATTTTGACCAGGTTATCTTATTATAGGTGTCTACATATATTATTTGATTTATGTGTAAATTCATATCTGTTTTGTGGTAGTAGTGTCTGGAGGAGTTTATATCTGAAATATAATATATGATTTCTTCTCTGAACATTGAACAAAATCATATAACCAATTCTCACAATTCAGATTCTATATTTTTGGAGTGATTTCCTGATAGTATCACTTTTCAAGTCATATTACAAAATATTTTAAATATTTAATAACTATAATAATAACCTTGTTAATAAAATAGTTGCTTTTATTTTTACTTTTTTTTGTTAGTAAATTAATCTTAATTGTATCAATTAAATTGAAGTTACCTTTGGTGTTCAGAGTCTGTTTCTAAGAATTAAGTGGTAATGGACCTAGCTTTAAATGTCAGTCTATTCATTGGGCTTTCTAAGGTTATATTTGAAACTATTATACCATAACTTTTATAAAAAATTGAACCTAATTGAACCATTAGGACCATGACTGTGATCAGCTGGACCTATAACTATTAAAATCGAGAGAGTGTCATAGCTCCTCTAGATATTTTCCTTTTTTTATGTCTCAGACTGAAAAACATTAGAGTTCTATATTTTCTTGTCATTATTGAAACTAAAACCAGTGGTCGACATATAGTAGGTACTTAGTAAATACTCACTGAAAAATAAATGGGTAAATGTCAAAATTATTTTTCAATTAAGTTGAGGTAGTCAGTTTTAGATCTGTTACCTTAAGATGTTTTCTAATGATGTTTCTTTGTCTTGAGTTTGGACTTAGAGATAGGTATTTTCTCGCCATTGTTAGTGAATGTTCATTGCTGTTATAACCAAGATATTCACAGTAAAGTTTAATGCTAATATTTAATGAATGCATAATATGGTATTATAGCAACTCAGTAATTCCAATACTGAAAATATTTTCTAGGAAAGCATTTTAAAAGGTAACTTAGTGACTTAAGGGAATTCTGCTGAAGTGTTTTTGAGAATTCTGGTGCAAAAATAAGTTCTCGTGGAACTGAAATGCTCAGTGAAAGATTGTACTAAGTACTCAACAAAACACACCAGCAGCAGCCAACTGTCACCTGGCGCCCAGTTTTCTCACAGTGTCTGGACACTAGGGAAGCTAATAGCCTTCAGGACACACTGATACAGATGAGAGAAGTTGCCAGTTTAAAGCTTGTGTGCCAAGGGTAGACATAACATTCTTTTGATCAGCAAGGCTAGGTCCTGGCCAGATGAAAGAGTAGTCTTTTTAGAAGGCAAATTTGATACATCTGTCCCCACTCCCTTACCCCCAACTAGAATTTAAGATCCTGGAGGGCAGGGATTTTTGCCAATTTTGTTTACTGCTCTATTCCAAGTGAGTCTTTTCCTATAATAAAGATCCATGAGGCCAGACCATGTTTCTTTTTGCTCATGATTATGTCCCCAGCATTTAGCAGCACATGGTACATAGTAGGTGGCTGCATAAATAAGCTAATAGAATGAGTGACTGTGGAAGACAGTCTTCAGGGGTCTTTTTACCTGTTTTATGCTTTTTTCTATCCTTTTTGGTATTTTATTCCAGCTTTTTCAGACCAACTATAAATTACCTTTAACTAATGCTCAATTTCTGATACCTTAGCTAATAAAATATAAGGCGTTATTTTCACAGTTATAATTTTTAAAGGGTAATCTATGAGGGAAATGGTGGTGTAACAGGCAATGGCGCATATTTTGTGGTATGGATCTTCTTGTCCTACTCATGGCACATGGTCATTATTGGGATCAGTGTGGGGTTGCGGAGTAAAATGAATGTGGATGTGTTTGTATTTGCCTCCAGTGTGTTTGCTCCCCAAAGAGACTCTTGGTGATACGCTTCTTACCTTTCAACAAGAATAAATGAAAAGTTAACAGTACCTCTGATAGGCTACAGATTACCTTTTATAGATTACTTAATGCTTATATAGATTACTTCTATAGATTACTGTAGGGCCAACTGTAAAAATGTCAGTTGTCAAGTAAGTACTAAAAATGATAATTTTCAGGTAGTCATAGGGTATTGTAGAGTATTCCCTCTCTTTTCCTGAGTGAATAACTTAAGGAATTTCAAGGATTTTAAATTTGCTTAACTGATTGCAGTGTTTCTAACAGTTCTTTTATTTTTTACTTTGTATTTCTGCCATGCATATGTTGTCAGCCCTTAATGTGTTTTAAGTACAGTAGCACTGGGAATTGAGGCTGTCTTTTAAACATTCAGTTTATGATATCTTTCTAGGTAGCCGTCCTGTGCAAACGTGCTGCAGTAAGTGTGACTGGTAGAATGAGATAAGCAGGTGAGAGTCTAGGTCAGCTTCAGCTGGCCGCAGGGCAGTAGGCGTCCTTGATGGTAGCAGTCAGTGTTGCTGTCTCTGGGTCCTACGGGTCTGGTTTGGACTGGTGGTTGGCCTAGTACAGCGTTCTGAGTTGGAAATCATTTTCCTTCAGAATTTGAAAGGCATTGTGTTGACTTCCTGCTCTCAGTGTTGCTAAAGCCATTTTGATTTATGATCCTTTGGATATATGACCAGTATTCCCCCCTCTTTTTTCCCTTTTTCTCATTTCTAAGGAAATGTGTAACGTCTTTTTATTTTTGGCATTCTGAAATTTGATATGGTGTCTTTTTTGTATGTCTTTTCCCCAGTTATTGTGTTGAGGACTTAATGGGTGAATTTTCTTCGGCTGTTTCAAAGCTGTCTCTCCTCTTTCTTGCCTTTTTAAAGCATGGGTGGGGGGAGGATGTCTGCTCTTTGTGGTATTTTGGTGCTGAATCTTTTTACTTGTCTCACTTTCATATCTTTTTTTTTGTACTGTTTCATTTTTTCCCCTACTTTCCATCTCTTTTTCTTGGCTTTCTGAAAAATTGCCTCAACTTTATTTTCTGTTTCTTCTAGTGAGTATTTCATTTCTGCTATTATGTCATTAAAGGAAAATTATTCTGAAACTTGTTAAGATGACAAGGAAGGCTTGTTCAGGACTCTTGTGTTAGGGGTATATTAGTCTGCTTGGGGGCTGGAAGTTTGAGACCAGGTTGCCAGCGTGGTTGGGTTCTGGTGAGGACTCTCTGACTTTCAGATGGCCACCAAGTTGCTAAAAGCTCACAGGGCTTTTCCTCAGTGTGTGTGGGGAGGGCGGGGTGGGTGGAGGAAGAGGTAAGGGGGTGGGAGGAAGGAGAGAGAGATCTTCCTCTTTTTATAGGGCTACCGATCCTGTTGGATTAGGACCTCACCTTTACGACATCATTTAACCTTAATTACCTCCTAAATGCCCTGTCCTCATATATAGTCACATTAGGGGGTAGGGCTTCAACACGTGAATTTCTGGGCGGGGGAACAGTCACAATTCAGTCCATAGCAAGCACATATATCAGTCTGTAACAGGGTTATTAGAATAGGGGAGATAAATCATGCTCAAATTCAAATACAGCAAAGATAGCTGGGGGATTTATAGCCAGTGAGCAGAGTTAGGTGGGTCAGTATATACAAAATAATTAAGAGGAAACAGCAAGGGTAGGGGGTGAAGAACTTGATGAGATAGCAAGGCTCAGGAGATTTCTCCGAACAGGCTTTTCCAGGACCAACAAGTACAGGACAGACATGGAAGGCCTGGGTGAGACCTAGTCTGGGGGGGAGGTTCAGAAGAGCCTGGCAAAAGTTGCTCAGGGAGAGTTTTTGTCAGCAAGTGGCAGTCTTTGCATGCATGCTTTTAGTTGTTTCTGGTGTTTTGAGAAACCCTCCGTTTTCTCCAGAGAATAACCTCTAGGCTTCTCTTGGGGTGGTGTGTGAGTGGGGAGTCATTTGCCCAAGAATATGGAGTGTGTGTGTGATTGGTGCTTAGAAATCTCCTTTTCCAACAACTTTCACCTAGTCTTCCTTGTGTTAGATTCGCTCTTCACCCTTGGTTCTAGAATTATCTTTATACTATAGTTCTTACGTCTTTTTGAGATTGAGTAGTATAGTTTCGTTGTTTCTCGTCTTTCCCCATTCCTGGGGATCCAGCTTTCTTGGGTTTGCTGTTGATTGCTTCGCAGCAACCTGCTTTCCAGCTGTCACAGCATTGTCGACGTCTCCTCTTTGTTCTTCCCGTCGTGTGGGCTGTGTCCTTTTAAGGAACTCCTTTACAGCAGATGCGGGGTTCAAAGAACACCAGGAGTGTGCCTTTAAATCTGTTATTTTAACTGGGAAGCTGTAGCAAATGGTTCCAATGGGAAAAACGTTTGAATAGTTCAAGGGAATTTGCCATTCTTTTTTGGGCTTTGGGGCTTTGCTTGCTGTGACATTTTTCCTCCAGATACTTAATTATTCCTAAATGACCTCTTGCAGCTATTCTGTAATTTTCCTTTGTATTTAGAACTATCACAAAATCTTTCTTGTTGAACTTTACTGGTGACTTCATACAAGGGATATGGGGCAATAAAGGGGAAGAAGTGACTAGCATGTATTGGGTGTCATTAACATGGTGATCTCAGTTTTATGTCACTTAATCCTCATAGCAATTCTGTAAGGTAAGTGATATTATCACATATGGGTAAGGATAAAGATAACGATCAGAGAGATTAAGTAACTTGCTTAAGAGCTAGTCCGACAGTGGTGGAGGTTAGGTATTAGAACCTTTCAGCTCTTTGTGGTAGACCATCTCCTTTTACTTCCTCAAAAATGTGAACAGTTTATTCATGTACTCATTGAATGTTGAATTGCCTGCGCTGTGCTAGGCCTTGGAGACTGTGGGAGGACTGCCCTGATGGAATAGGACTGACATGATCAGATTCATCTTTCAATAGGATTTTTGGTGATATGCACATAATTAGCAAGAATAGGAGTATGCAGCTAAGTTAATTACAGAAGTCCTGGTTAAGTGCCATCTTGGTTTTGATTAGGATGGCAGAGGAGAAACAGAGAAGTGGGTGGATTTAACATGCCTGTTGCAGATAAAGCAGAGAGGATTGGGGCAGGTGGTGGTGATATGATTGGGAAGGAGCTGGAAGAATTGAGGATGACTCCAGGTTTGATTTGAACTGAGTGTTGTTGACGCCTTTACTGATATAAGAAAGAACAGGCTGGCCGTAGGGTGAACAGAGTAATAATAACAGTGTCACATCTGTTAGTTATATTCAAGAGGAGGCTTCTAGTAGGCAAGTAAACATCTGGGAACTCAGTGGTGTCCTGTGTTGGAGGAAAAAATTGGGTATCACTCCCATATATATGATATTTAAAGCCACAGAACTAGATATGATTATCCAAGAAAGGTGTGTAAGTATGAACTTGAGGCACTGTTACTGATTCATTTCTATAGAGAATCCTCATTTAATTTTTTAACTTGGGATTACACTTAAACCTAATAGCATTTGCTGCATGGGGAAAGCAAATTTCAGTGTGTAACCATGGCATGTATGATGCTAACCAGCAAGCATACTGCAAACATGCCAATAGTTAGCAGCTTTTTGACTGAATTATATACCACACACCCTTGACTTTAGTGTATACAACACAGTTGAATATCAAAAACATTCCTTTGAATGAAAGAAACAAAACAAAAGCATAATTCTGTATGATTTCACTTATATAAAGTTAAGGAAATGCAAAAACTAATCTGCGATGATAGAAACCAAACCGGTGGGTGTCCGTGGGGAATAGGAATTGACCAGAAGGAAGCACGAGGGAACTTTCTGGGGAGATGGAAATATCTTCACATTGATTGGGTGTTTGTTAAATGGGTATATCCATTTGTCAGACTTATCAGTTTTTGTGTACTTAGGATTTGTACATTTTATTGTATATAAATTCTACCTCAGTGAAGAAGTAAGTAAACAGCGAAAGCAGTCTGCTGAGTGGATCTGTGAGGGTGTGTATAGAGGACACTTGGGTGAGGCATCGCTGTAGTCTCAGGTGGTCAGGGAAAGTTTCCAGAGGAAGTAATCTCTCACATCTCTCAGATTTATCCCTTCGGGTCTAAAATGACTTTGTGTTCAACCCCCAGCTTAACTCCACAGAATAACATTTAGTCCTAGGATGACTTCAATTTTTTGTGCAATCTAGAATACTTTAGGTAGTAAAAGGAGGTGCTGTTATAAATCATACTGGGGCAATACGGAAAACTTGAAACCGTTCATCTCTGTTTCTGTGCTGCTCCACATGTACCCGACTGCGGTCACAACTGAAGGAAGGCGATATAGCAAAGCACCTGTTATCTGTGGGTAGAGCAGCCCCTGCCTGGTCCATCTCTAAAAGGTCGTGGATAAAGGTGGGGCAGGCATGCAGTAAGATGGGAGGGGTTGGGAATTACCTGTGGAATGGGGTATATGTGTCTATGAATTGCATGCAGCTTACATGTTAATTTTTTAAAAAGTTACAGAATTTGTTTTTTGTTTCCAAAGTTATTTATGTTACTTTATTTGTTCCTTTGAAACAGAATACAGTGGATAGCTCCCTTAAAAAATGGAAGATGGAAAGCCCGTTTGGGCGCCACACCCTACAGATGGATTTCAGATGGGCAACATCGTCGATATTGGACCTGACAGCTTAACAATCGAACCCTTGGACCAAAAAGGCAAGGTGAGTTTCTCAGAAAAATTTCAAAATTTGATTTCTCTTTATATAGGTGTCTCCCTTATCAGTTAAGTATTATAGATATTCCTCTCACAGTATAATAGGGGAAAGCAGTTTTCTGGTAAGTGAATCTTAGTTTTCTACTGAGTTATTTGATTAAATCAGAAGTACATATTCTAGGGAAAAAATGGTGCCCTATGATAAAGTCAAATAGAAATTGAGTGAGCCTTTCATTTTCACAGTTTAAAGAAAATATGTAGCATGATAAAATATAACATTATTCTTCACTTGATCTTACCCAAAAAGCTGAGAAGCGATAAAATACAACATTATTCTTTATACATATTACCAAAGTTATTAATACATATGTGATATCCACAACATGTTACAAAGCAAAAATATGAAAAGTTATGGGATTATGTTATAAAATTTTGCTTTTTGCTTTAGCTCCTAGATAATTCTTTTAAACTTTTTCTTAAATGTATTAACATGGGACTGGAGTAAATTTATTTCTAATAAGTAAAGATATTTAAGTGTTAAACATACTGATCCATTGCTATTTTTACTATAATGATAGTTTTTAAAACATGAAAGCATACTTCAATTTTGTATACATGGTATCTGTTTCCTTTCATGCTTGTATTACAAAATGAGAGTGTGGGAAAAACATGACCTGGTGTCTCTTCAGTCTTTTGGGGAACTGTAGGGTCTCTTTTTGTGGGAGATCTTCACAATTTTGGTTTAATTAATATTCCTGTTATGTAGGCATAATAGGTATAACAGGAATATTAATAGGTCTTCTAATATTAATAGACCTAGTTATATAGGTCTTCTGACTAAATTAAAATTTGTGGATGTCATTTCTGTTTACTTTGCACTCTGTGAATGTTCATGAGTAATTTATGTTCTGCTGATACATGGTTAACTAATGCCATATGACTGCCATCCCTCTGGGAACCTTAGAAAAACAAGGTGAATCTCTCATGAGTCTTTTCACAGAGAAAACTATTCTGTTACTGTAAACAACCCAGGCACCTAAATGCATAATATATAATGTGGCATGTTAGAGGAATCCAGTTAAAGATACCCTCAGGAAAGAAAAGACAAGTGTTTCTAAGGTTTTTTCCTCCTATTAACATGTACTTATTTGTACTTACAATGCAGTGATATTTAAAAAACAAACTAAAGAATTAAAAAAATAAGCTCATTTATTTTAATTTATTTGAACTTGTAGGGGAGGAAAAATTTTCCTCTATTAATGTGGGTCTCTAGCTGGGCTTAAAAATTAAACTGATGTGACATATTTACAGTAGAATACATACAAGTTTTATTAAATTTTCACATGCACGTGGGAGCCTTCACAAGAAAATGAAGAACTAAAGATGTGTGCAGAGCCGAAAGCTCTTACTCTTTTTAGGCGAAGAAAGAATTTGTGAAGAATTGATAAGACAGAGGGGTTTGGGCTAGGGGCAGTAAATTGTGGAGAGGCACTTGAGAAGATAAGGGTTGGTATGAAAAGGTTTGTTTGTATAGATTTCTCTCTTAGCCTCGATTCCCCTTCGTTGGCAGTAAGAACGCTGACTTCCTTCTGGTGTGGGGAGGACACCTTTCACGTGGCAGTTTAATGTCCTGCTTTCAGGACAAAAAGGAAGGTCAGAGTGCCTTTTATGCATCGACTGTTTCACAGTATGCCAAAGTAGCGTATGTTGGGATGACAGAAATTTAGTGAGCTTTTCATTATGCTTCAAAAATGTTTTTTTCATTTTTCTCTAACATATTTTATAAGGACAGTAAATCAGAATGCCAAAATGAAATGAAGAGTATTACATGCTAGGTATATTCTGTTATGTCCATAGGTGACAATACTTCAGTTCAAGCATAGAAGGAATTCGATTTAACGTGTATGCTTTTTCACATTTTAAATCCTTTATGTGCTGGCAACTGTGCCTTATGAGTATTAATCAGGTACACACATAGAACCAATAAAAACACTTAAAATGTAAATTGTGAAGCCATGAAAACTGTGGATCTGTAGTTAATTTTATAAACTAAAGTTGAAGCTGCTTTTCACAAGCAATTTTTGAGGGTTAACATTCTCAGTAATTGTTTTCAATCTTAATTTTCTCTCCTACTTTCTGCCTGGAGGTTTAATAAATTGTAAAGTATAATTATAACCATATGGTTAAAAAGAACAAGAGAAGCAGTCTTTTGTCTAGATAATTCATGGTCTGGAGATCATCATCTTTTAAATATTAAGGAATTAAGTGCATAAAGTGATGGACAAATTAAGTAGATCTGTTTGCTGATACAATGCAAGCATAGAATAGGGACTGACTGAACTCTGGGAACATGTCTTTGACAACAGCAATGGCTTTTAAAGGTTTTTGATTGTGACCCATAGTAAGACATACCTTTTACTTTGGATTAGATATGTGTAGTGTGTGTCTTTATAAGATACAGATTTTACATGTCAGTAAGTATGTGTATTGTGTGCGTGTGTGTATTCATAAATGAAACAGTCAAATGAAACATCCTTACTCCATGTGATGCATTCTTATACTTCCTAATGTCTTTATTCTGTTAAAAATGCTGTCGTGAACCTTGAAATTGATTTTATGTTCCATATTTGCAGCAGACTGGCCATCAGGCTGAAGCCCTAAATATGTGGCATTTAAGGCTTGATATTTTCTTTTCTCTGTCTACTTTGCTAGTCTTATCTTTTGTCAGCCATCAGTGTCCCCTTCATACACTGACCATATACTTATTCTTGTGTATTATTTTCTCTTTCATCCATCCCCTCCACAGTGTTTATCAAGTCCCCACCATGAACCAGGTGATGTTGGGTGCTTTTTGTGGTTGCCCACAGTACTCTTTTTGCCTGGAATGCCATGCTCCATGGTCCTTTGCTTAATAAATAGTTCTCAAGACTGTGGTTGAGGTCACCTCCTTTATGAAAGTTTTCCACAGATACCAAGTCCCTGTCTTCTTCTCTGTGCAGTAGAATTTATTGTTGATTACTCCTTCCTTCGAGAGTGGTGTAAATTCTTAGCCTCCTGTAATACTTTATTGGCGATATTTGTTTATATTGATCCCTCCTTCCCTGCTAGACTGTAATCTTCTCAAGTGCAGGGACTAGTTTATTTGCTCGTTTTGTCATTGGAGCTTGATGTGTGGTAGATGTTTATTGCTGGTGATCATTGTGTGCTTGTTACACGATCTGCTCTTGATAGGAGCAAAAGCCTCCTCCCTCTAAGAGAAAATAATTGCCTTATGCAAAGTTTCTCTTTCTCTTTGAGTAGATGGTAAAGGGGAGAAGAAGATGGGGGCTGGTGATAATTTGGAGGATGAAGAAGGAGGTGGAGAAACTACCTGTTAGGATTCATTACCGGCCTTTCAGCCCTTCTCTTAACCTTCCCTTTGTAGGAGCTCTTTATCCTCCCACTCTCTCCCATTTTCTGACCTGCTGGAGCTTCTTTCATTTCATGTGGCCCCTAACAGGATAGAGCTGACGCCTGCAGTCTGGGGGTCCTTACTCCCACAGCCACAGCTGTGAAAGTGGGCACACGGGACTGGGGCATTAGCAGTTTATTTCAGAATGCATTTTCCTGCAGAAACATTATGCTAATTTATGGATTGTTTTATATTACCATTAATAAGTGTATGTTATGGATTAGTTTCAGTATTAATAATCTATCCTTTCCACATTTAGAACGTTAAGAACATGTGTACTGGTTCCAAATTATTAACTTCCAGAGTATTTAGAGCATATAGTTTTCTAATTTGGGTATGACTGAATTGAGTTAGTGCCAGCAGCTCACATTTGCTCCATAAACCATAGAAGTAGCTTGGTCTTATACTCGTGTGTGTGTATACATATATGTAAAAAATATAATTTTAAAATAATTGAACAATTTTTCCTTATAGTTTTATTTGATATTGGTGGAAACTTCAGCCACAAGGAGTAATTGTAATTGCTTGAGAAGTATACATTTATAAGTTACTGTTAGAATGGCTTGGATAAAATGTGTAATTTTCTTTAGATGGAATTTGAGATAATTTCTCTTATAAGATACTATCAATTCTAGAATTTCTGCCATACATTTAAGTGATGTAATAAATACAGACTGTTCATGCATACCTATAATTTTCTGGACCAAATAGTTCTGGATATTGTTTATATTTATAGCACATATCTATACAGGAATTTATGTCTTACATGTTTTACTCAAACAGTAGCATGAATTGAATAGTAGTCTGTTATGTTACTATCTGATTGATTGGATGTTACTTTTTTTGTTTTAAAAACAATATTGCTATATATACAAACACTAACATTTTTATTTTTAGAAGTTGTTGATAGCATACCCATATGCATTTAATATTAATGCACTTCATATTTTATCCTACTCTGGATATTAGAGCACAAGATTTTTAAGTTGGTTTCCATTATTGATTTTATGGTCATGGTAATAGTAGATAAGGTTTCTGAATGAAGTTATCCTGTTTTTGGGTTAGTGACTTGTTAAATAGTAGGATCTTGTATTATATTTTAATGAAGAGCAGCATATCATTGACATTATTACAATGTATGCAACCAATTAAGCTTCTTTATTTTTCTTACTATTTATAAACCTCTAGGTTAATGAACTTCTGTTTTGTTTGTTAGACATTTTTGGCTCTCATTAACCAAGTGTTTCCTGCAGAAGAGGACAGTAAAAAAGATGTAGAAGATAACTGTAAGTATCAAGTTAAAAATAGTTCTCAGCATAGAAAAGGAAACTGTTGCTCCAGAAAAATAAATTAGTGGTTGTATTATTAGGTACACAGTACTGGTTCAGAAGAAACGTAACCTTTTGACAAGAAAATTCATGTGAATGGAGGAGCTCAAAAGCCCTAAGGTCATTATTGTCTCACATTTGCACTTTGGTGAAAGAGTCTCTTGAATGTCTTGCTAGTGTTATTTCAGTTGTAGAAATGTAGGGAATGGTAATAATTTACTGTGAAGCCCGAACTAAAGACCTCTTGTTAATGGTTTTCAAAGTTATTTTGAACCCCGTCTAGAATCAGATGATATTTATAGCAGTGCATGTGGTTTGATAATTTGGAGATTGACTCAAGAGGACCCGTTTAATGTCACTGTTTGAAGGAAACAAACATTAAAAAAATACTGTGTAATAAATACTGATTGAAAAATTGATTCCAGAGCATTATATTAAAATGAAACATTATTTTGATTTATAACTATCTTAGCATATTTGGTGGAAAAACTTAATTCAGTGAACAAGCCATGTTAATTCTTACATTTTCACAATTAAGTAGTAATCCTATTTCATTTTTTATTTGGCAGTATATATGAATTATGTCCAGTTGTTTTAGATTTCATTAAACATATCTGACATGAAAAACTATTTAAAGAATAAAGATTAGAGAAAGGACTCTATTTTATCCTCGTTGATTTTCCTTTGAGTTGACATTTGAGTGAGCCTGTGAGGCCTCCGTGTGTGAATGGGCAGTGTGGAACACAGTGATTGGGAGAGCAGTGGACTCAGGGAGAACTTGAGTTTGGCTTCTGACTGTGCTAGTAGGGAGCTTTCTGCCTGTGGGCAGTTTATCTCTCCTTATTCAGCTTCTCATCTGTAAAATGGGTGTAATAATGTGTATATTGCATGCCTGGAGATACTGTATTGATTTTTATAGAGAGGGGAAGGGAAGGGAAAAAGAGGGAGAGAAATATCTATCAGATGCCTTTTGCGTGCTCCCAACCAGGGACCTGGCCTACAACCCAGGCATGTGTCCTGACTGAAAATCGAACTGGCAACCTTTTGGTTTGCAGGCTGGTGCTCAATCCCCTGAGCCACACCAGCCAGGGTGATACATTTAAAATTCTGGGCACAGTTCTTAACCTCAATAATCTCTCTATAAATGATAGCTATTACTATTAGGTATGAGAGATTGGGGGAAATTATGAAGCTCCCTTCCATTCCAAAATTGGCTGGAGAATTTCTCTAATGGGGTAATGTTTCTTTTCTGAATAGCAATAATTAAAATTTAAAAAGGAATGAGAGTTTATCATATCCAAAATAAGAGAGAATATTATTTTCTGTTAAATCTTGATAGGGTATTCAGAACTAGGAATTAATCCTTTTCACATATTAAAATAAATATTTTTTGGTTTACATAGTCACATGTAGCTAAGCATAACAAATGGTTTTGAATTACTTTAATTCATTTCTTAAATTAATATTTTGAAACATTTTTCTTGCGGTTATTTCATCTTGATATACTTATCCAACCTTTTACTTTTCCTAGTCTTAGTGTAGATTTGCTGCATCTTGCAGGTGTTTTCTTGGATGATGCCAGGATGGCAGAGTTTTAATGTGTGGATGTTAACTATTCTCATATATATACCACATTTTTTCTTTTTTTATTGTTGTTCAATTATAATTGTCCCCATCCCCCCCCATTACTCTCCCCTGATGTACCCACCCCTACCTCCCTCCTTCAGTCCTCCCCCACCACGTTGTCTTTGTCCATGGGCCCTTTATATTTGTTCCTTGACTTTCCCCTATTGCCCCCCGCTGCGCCCCCCCCACTCCACCCCGGTCTGGTTACTGGTGAGTTTGTTCTTTATCTCCATGTCTCTGGTTATATTTTGCTCACCTGCTTGTTTTGTTGACTAGGCTCCTTTATAGGTGAGATCAAATGGTATTTGTCTTTCCTTGCCTGGCTTATTCCACTTAGCATAATGCTGTCTAGTTCCATCCATGCTATCGTGAAGGGTAGGTGTTCCTTCTTCCCTTCTGCTTTGTAGTATTCCATTGTGTAAATGTACCACAATTTTTAATTGAAGTCTCTTTTCTGAAACCACATCATTAATACAGCTTTGGTTGTTGAGTTTAGAACACAGGTTTTCCAGCTAAAATGGTTTCATCACTTACTAGTTCTTTTGTCTAAGGCTTGCCACTATACCGCTGTCCTCTGCCAAATGACACATGGCATTGTTTCATAGGGTTTAGAAATATGTGCATGTTTCTAAAATTCTCTCCTCTTCTCTGTACCATGGTGGTAATATGAAGACCAAAAGCTTGATGTCTATAGAGATTCTAGAGTGTGTGATAAAGGTTCTACTGAAAGAGAGACATGGTTGTCTTTTGATAGTGCCCTAATAACATAGCAAAATTTATTACCTAGTTTTACCTGTAGGTTTCCTGTGTGATGGGTTTTAATATGGAGGTTAGTATGTTAATTTTGCCCTTTTACTTGACTCTTAGGTATTGATAAAATAGGAAAATAATTTAGGGATGTGAAATCAGTAATTAATAGCATTTTCATACTCATTTAACTTACTGTTATTTACATGGCATATAATATTCTTCATGAATTATTACCATTAGAATTTGAGAGTAATAAAATATAAACTATAACATTGGGAAAAATCCTAAGAGTTGCATTTTTCAGTAATGGAATGACTTTTACAACAAGGTAACTATAGAATTGACTTCTGCTGTGTTGAAGTTGTTTGTGGGTTCCTTTTTTTCTTTCAGAGAATTAGAACTGTGATGAATAAGCACGGTCTTAAATGTTCAGGTAACTCCCTTGTCAGATTCCTAAATGTAATAATTCATACCCACTCTTCATTAGAAACATTTGGTATGCTTGATACATATTTACTATACCAAAATTCTTCTGAGAGAGTTTGTAAAGAAAAAAATGTGCTTATTCTTTTATTATATGTCTTGTTTTTAAACTTTTGCTATTGAGAATAGTTAAATCTCTGAATAAGCAGGCCTAAAAGGCAAACAGATTACATAAAGGATTGCATGTAAATAGCCAAATCAAGCAGTCCTAAGACTGGCTACTAGCAGAGGAAAGTAGAAGGGAATTTGGTGAAGCAGGAGTTATTTATGAGACCCTTGCGAACGTCCCTAGGTCATACCTTTAGGGATGCATAGGCAATTGGGACTTACCGTTTCCCATTCTGGCAAAAGGAGGGTCATAAATATCTTCCTCTCTGCCTTCTCTTTTCCTTGTTTTCATGAACATGGAACAGACTGACTAGTATGATTTAAGAGGAAGACCCTGCTGTCCATTATCTTCTTATCACTGTCAGAGGTTTAATTAACAGATAACCTGAGAAGGTTGGTGGTGAGTGTGGGAGGGGGTAAAGAAATGAGAGCAAGCAGTCACAGGTCAGTATAGGTGATATGATTAGGTTTTTCAAGAGAGCTGTGTTGTGGGATTGGGAATCCTTATTTATAGGAAGAAGATAGCATGCTATACAACAGGTAATTCAGAGGAAGGTGAGAGATCTGGGAGTGGTTCAACATTGTGCTTTGAAGAAGAAAAGACAACATGTAGACCAGGCTTCTGAGGGACAACAGTGGAAAAGAGCAGAGATGTAGAAAGGTAGGTGACCCAAAATTCAAACTACGTACACCTCTGCTGCCTCCCTTCTCTAAATCTTTTCTCAATTCAAAGGAAAGCTGCCATTAAAGCTCTTAGGAAGCTCCACCCACTTTTTACTCTGTTTTATTCTGCCATAAGTGACATTAGAAAGCAGTCATGTGTCTTTGGCAAGTGAATTGACTGTAATGAATTGGACAGTCTTTAAGATAGGTATAACAAGAGACTCTTGACAGAATTGGTTAGGTGTTGAATTGTATGTTAGGCTTAATATAGTATAGGCATATATGAGGGGGAACCCCCCCGCGAAACCGGAATTAACTTCCAGAGGACAGGCCCCTTGTAGTACAGGCTTCCTCTGCTAGATGAGTGTTCTACCATTTGGTGGTGGTGTGAGAGGCCTCATTCAGCTTCAGTGAATTTTTTTTGAAGACCCTTTCAACGCATTTGCCCATGTCACGGTGGGTGATTTATGAGAACACCTGGCGCTGAGTTCAGCAGTTTTTTACCAAAACTGGTATGACTCCTGTGCCCCACCCTCTCTATCCATTTGATCTTGCCCTGAGTGACTCTTTTTTTGTTTCCACGGGTGAAAAAAATCCTCAACGGTAAACATTTTGCCAATGTGGAGGAGGTGAAACAAGACAAAAACACTCCGGCAGAACCTCTAAAAGGCATCAAAATCAGCGAGTTCAAAAACTGTTTTGAGCAGTGGGAAAAACATCTCAATAGGTGTATTGCATCAAATAGAGAATACTTTGGAGGTGACTGAAGTTTAAACATAAAATAAGTACATGATTTTCTAAATAAATAAATTGTGGCCTTTGAGGAGTCCCCCCTTGTATACAACTTCAGTGAGGAATCAAGCAGACAAGCAAATGAATCTCAGTGACCTGCTCTCAAAAGATCTGGTTTGGTAGCCAAAACCAGATATATAAAATTATAATTGCAATACTGGCAGTTTGTGGTAAACACCATATAAAAAGTACAAAAAAGAAAGTAATTCTAGTGAGTGGTGGTGGTAGTGGTGAGAATGGGAAAATACAATTTGTGAGATAATCTTTCAGCTGACCTTAAAGGGTAAGTCAGTTTTTGACAACTAGAGATAGAGGTGGAGTCCAATGCATGAGTGATACTTGGATTCAGTAGTTTAGTATGTAAGTTAGACAGTATTAAAGTAAGTTGTGGAAAATTATATGAGAAGGTCAGCTGAATGCAAGTTTAATATAGGCCTTGAATATTAGACTTGAATGTAGACTTTGAGAGTTGATGAAGACCCACTGGTATTTTTTGAGGAGAAAGGTTAATCAGGGCTCTAGTTTAGTTTGATTAACCTGCCGAGCATTCTGGATTAGGGAGTAAAGAGACTGAGGCATTAGGCAATTAAGAGGGTTCTGTGATTACAAAAGAGGTGGCGTGACCTGCACTGGGGTTAAGATGGTGGAAATGGGAAGAAAGGGAAGACATTTCAGAGACGATGCTAATTTTGAGTGCCTGCCATGAGGCTGGAACTGTGCTGCCTCCACACTTTGTTGTATGGTATAAAGAGTCGGAAACTGGTTGAGAGCCAGGCGGGGAGAAGAGATGATCCTAAGTGTTGACTAAGGTTTGTAGTCTGGCAGTGCTAACCATAGAAACAAAGCAGTTGGGAAGAAGAGTGGTTTTGTGTAGCATGTGGTAGAAATGTGGAAATGGAGCTCAGAGGGCTGGGCGAGTGGAGTATGTCAGAGAAGGAGATCACATACGTGTGTATATTCTAACATATTAGTAGAACAGACATCAGAAAAACAAGATTTCTACCCTGATCAGCTATTAACTAGCTGCAGATTCTGGTTAAGACATACACATATTTTCGATCTGTGGTTGGGCATTCAAGTAGGCAGAGGGCTGACATAAGTTGTATTTGGATTTTCAATAGCAGGAGTAGTCAGCTGCGCTAACTCTAAGTTGTTCAAGGGTCAAGTGTATACTTTTTCCAGGACTCTTATTTCATCATATCCATTGTGAGATGCTGGCTGAAGGATCTTCTAATGGGTCCTTTCCCATTCTAAAATTTCTTCTTTTGTGTTGTTTCTGTAATATTCGGATTCTCAGATTAAGTTAGCATCATCACTTGTGTCAAAAATATATTAAAATCAGCACTATCTAAAGTCATACTTTCTTTCCACTTGAATTGTACTCAATTTTTAACCAGCCTTCACTGGTGTGTACTCACTAGATGTACTTGCCTGGTTGGAAATTCATTGTTTACAAACATCACTGTAACATATATGTAAACTTGATATATTTTAAATTGACCTCTTGAGTTTACTAGTGTTTGAAAAAGATGGAATTAAATCTAACATGTGAATTTTAGCTCTGATCAAAGTGATTCAGATTAAGATTGTATTGCTTTACTTTTTTTTTCTTCAAATATCTAATAATTTATACATTTTGTATTTTAGGTTCACTAATGTACTTAAATGAAGCCACACTTCTCCATAATATCAAAGTTCGATACAGTAAAGACAGAATTTATGTAAGTATTTTACCTGTGATTTAAGTTTTTGTTGGTATAATTATTTTACGTGCAACTGTTTGATTTTGTCAAGCTTGACATTTTCTAACTGGAAATCATATTTGATCTGAGTGTGATCTCCATGGGGATAAGGATTTTTTCTCTAATTTACTGCTGTAACTCCAGGGCTTAAAACATGTGTGGCATGTAGTAGGCATGTGGCAGATATTTGTGGAATAAAATAGTGAGTTCAGAACATCATCCGGTATCTTTCAGATTTAAAAACATTTCATTTTTTATTTAAAAAAACATTTTGGATTTTAATTTTTGTTACATTTCTGTAGATCTGTTTAATTAACTGATTTTTACGTTGTTCTGCAAAGAATTTAAGGTATCCTAAAAGAAATATATATTAAAGCTAAAAACTTGGATGACTAAAATATGTCAATGATAATACAAGCAGTACCTGAGGAAATAATCAAGAACACAGAAATGCTGATTCTACAGCCTAAGTAGTTGCAATATTTCATTAAATCCTAAATATATACCTTACCTTAAAATCCAGAATATTAAAAAAATGACAGAGAATGCTTTTAATGTAAATAGATTTGCACTAAATCATTCAGATGGATAATTAACTAGTTTGTTTTAGCTCTGATTACTCATTGGGCACATGAGAGATTTTATTCTAATATGACCTAGTTGTAGACTCCTTTATTGGTTGGAGGTAAATTACCCACTGTAGTTCGGTATTAGGATGGGACTCTTCATTATTTTTGAACGAAGAAAACACATGGCTTCTTTGATACCACCTAGATCAAGTGACAGCCTTAATATTTTATAGCACTATCAATTTGCCTAATTGTACTTACTTAATTCTGACTAAATTACCTTTAGTCTTTGCCATCTGTCCAAGTAGTGACAGCTGGGAAATAGGAATAATCTAGTCTTTTCCAAAAGAGTTTACTTGCTGTCTTTCGGTTATACACAGCATAGTTTTAAGTCTTCACTTTACTTCTTTATTTCTTTCAAAATCAGCTTAATAAAGCATATACTTAGGTTGATATATGGTTATTCTTGATTAGATATATAGTTAGAAGCAAATTCACTTAGCAGACTACTGTTGAGCATCTGATATGTGCTAAATGCTGTTTTAGGTACCAAAATAGTACAAGCTTTTAAAATTTGTTAAAGTAGTTCAACTTGTAGTAAGTCAATAAAGTTGACTGGGAATAACCAGAAAATATCATCTGTCAAGTAGAATTGGCCACTATTTTTCCATTACTTGTCTTATATTACTTGGTGGTGGTGGAACAGCAATCTTATTTCAGCAAACTTTTATTGAAATGTTTTTTTTGAAGTTAGGGTATTTCTTACTAACTTTACAGACTTGTGTTTTTCAAAAATTGAGATACTTTGTTTTTATTTGGGATACTTTGTTTTTATTTGAGATACTTTGTTTTTTACAAACAAAAATTGAGATACTTTGTTTTTATTTGAGATACTTTGTTTTTTATTTGTCCCTACAAAAGCTTAATACCCACAGGATTCTGATTGGTCTTTTAATGCTTTCTGCGTTGCGGTGGTACTATATGTGCTGAGTGTGACCATTAATAATGAAAGGTTTGCGTGTAGTATTAATTATATTTTAAAAATTAGTTGTCTTTTGTTTTTATAAATTTTATTTTTGATTTTAGAAAGAGAGGAAGGGAGGGGGAGAAACATTGATTGGCTGCTTTTCTGTACGCGCCCTGACTGGGGACCAAACCTGCAACCCAGGCATGTGCCCTGATTGGGAATCAAACCTTGACCTTTTGGTTTGCAGGATGACTCCCAACCAGTTGAGCCACACCAGCTGGGGAAGTTGTCTTTTTTTCACATTGAGACTAGTTGACTAAATTGAATGGTTGATAAAAATAATTATGTGCTTGTGAAATTTAAGTTTTTATTTCTCATTTATAATGTCTGTATCACTCCAGAGGTTTTTAGGGTTATTCCCACTTTCTTGACCCTCTGTTCCTAAGGCATGTATGCAGTTGGGCATATGACCTCTGTTAGATAGTGTCTGTTTGGCATCATCAGCTCCTGTTTGCAGAACCAGTATTTTCAAAGTTAACTGAAGCCAAGATTGGTATGTTTTCTCCTAACCAATTATGCCTTTTAGTTATAAAGCCATTAAAATTAACCATATATAAATATAGTTATTATTAGTATATAATATATGGGAAAGAAGGAAACAATTTGGAATCATAAGAGTTTAAATTTGATATTTTTATATTTCTCATTAACCAGAATTATCACTATTTTCCTTTAGACTTGAGTATAACTAATAGCTAACTCACTTTGACATTTTCATTAGTTATTAAAATCTCTATTACTTTCCTTGTGTCTCCCATAAAAAGGTTATTTTCTGGAATTTCTTACTTTTTACCTCACTCCAGGAAGTATCTTTGAGAGCCTTCACTGAACTTTAGATTAGTAGCCTGAGAGTTTAGCGTTTCCCCATCATTTCCCTTCTGTAGCTAGATGTAGAAAAGAGAAAAATGTGGTCCTTTGTGTTCTAGCTTGACCAGTAAACCACAACTAATTGGTAACTCCCTTTCTATCCACAAGGAATCTTATAAACCTAATGGGTACATTTAAAAAAAAATTCTCTTAAAGCCACAGTTAAATTCCAAATTTAAAGGCAAACTTAAGGTGTTCATTAAACATTTAGCCCATCAATATTCTAAGTAGTAGTTAGCATGTTTTGTAAAATCTGGGACCAAGTGGTCACCACAGAACTAAGTCAGTTCTTGTCATTTGGTGATGGGAATAGGCCTAGAGCATCCTATGAGCTAAATCAAACTCTTCAGTAATGGGGCGAATAAAATAGTCTAGACGAGTAATATAAATGACCAAACCTTTGGCTGTAGGAATAGACCTGGGAGAGTAGGTTTCATAATTAGCGTCAACAGAAGAAGGCTGATTGAGCTAGAGGCTTCGGGACTCAGCTCTCTGTCTGTAATGACTTGGTGGTGATACCATGAGCCTGGAGAGGATTGCAGAGGGGAAAGTTTTCTTCTAGGCAAAGGGAAGTCAAGAGAAACAGTCTTGATTTTGGATATGCTGAGTTTGAGATGACTGTGGGATGAGAAGATGTATTTATTAAGATGTATTTGTTAGGGAAATATGGGTCCTGTAGAGATCAAGGTATGTTTCAAGGTAGAAATGCAGATTTGAAACTCCTGGTTATATAGAGAATGGAAAGTAGTGATTGCTGTAGTTTGTTTCTCCTGTGAACCTTGCTTGGTTTTAAATGAAAGTATAATTAGAAATTTTTATGCTTCTCCTGTTCAGACATATGTCGCCAACATCCTGATTGCAGTGAATCCATACTTTGACATTCCTAAAATATACTCCTCAGAAACAATCAAGTCGTACCAAGGAAAATCTCTTGGGACAATGCCGCCTCATGTCTTTGCAATTGGTGAGTGATTTCATTGCATCATAGTTTTTGTTCCTTAAATTACACAAATTTACTCAGTTTTTGTGGATTAATAGAAGATACCATGAAGTGAATATGTATTTTGGAGAGCCTGTATGCATTTTGAAGTTATCACCATTGTTAGGAGCCTGTATTTTACAGATTTTAGGAAGAATACTGCATTCTTCCTAATATTATATAATATTCTTCCTTTTAGGAAGAATATTTTTACAGCCAAATCATGGGGCAGTTGTATATCATTATCTTTGTTAAATGTCTGTGTTCTCCTGTGTCCACCCAGTTGAAAGTAGGAAATAATAAAAGCTGACCTCATGGTTCTTTTTGACTCAACACAATCAGCTCCAGCCTAAAAGCGTCCTCCTTTATAGCTTTGAGGCCCAGACAGGCCTTCTACTGTCCCCCAGGTCATCACTTGTGAGTGTGTCCCTTGGACCGGACATGAGCTGTAAGAGCACATGTCTTCCAGGCGTTATTTGCATCAAGACTTTATGAAGTTGAAAGGAATGAAAATGGTGTATGCTTTCATATCTCTGGGGAATTTGTGTGGAGGGTCAGCAGTATCTGTCTTTGACTTTCTCAGGATCTATCTCACCTTTATGAACTTGTAGCTCTGAGGAGTAGAGAGATAGAGTTATTGCCCCCAACTCCCAAGCTGATAACTGCAGATAGAGATGTTAGCTAACTCTTTCAACCCAGACATATCCAGCAGTTAAATGATGACATGTTTTGGTCCTGATTCTTAGTGCAGCTGTTTCTCTTTGGGCTTTCATTTCATGCCTGTGTTTAGGCCTAACCAGGCTTCATGAACTTCCAGATTTGGCTGACTTGTGTACTGGGTACTGTTGTGCAGACTGAGTATGTCAGCCAAGTCCAGTGCAACAGCAGATTGACCTTTGATTCTAAGATGCTGTGATGGGCATTGGCATGTTTTCTATCAGCTACCAAAATGGTACATAATCCTTAGAACCTGAAAGTGAGCAAGTGAGCAAGCTTCTCGCCATAGAGAATTTAACATATTTAAAGTGAATAAGCTGGCTTTTATTTTTAGTTATTTACTGCTAAAAAAATATTTATAGTGATTCCATAGAAGTGGGTGGAAAGGTAGCTGAAAATTGGTCACGAGGATGGGTATACATTTGCAAGTTATTTGCTTTTGGTCCTTAGATAAAAGCTGTTTGCAAAGCCTTCTTCATTGGTAAGAATGTCATGTGTCTGAGGTGAGAAATAGTTGTCTTCATAAGACTAAATTGGCTAGGGTCTAATTTTTAATTAAAATTGTTTTAATTGAGACCACCTTAACAGAATTAAATCATACTCAGCTTATCAGTGTAATCTCAGAATTTAAGACATTTTGTAGCATAAGTTGGAGTATAATGAAGATAATTAAAAATTATACATATACATAATTGTGAATCTGAACAAGTTAAAGCAGTTAATTTTGCTTATTCTTGAGATGCTGATACATTCTACAAGGTATTTAAAGTTAATACGTATTACAAAAAACACGGTTCTGTTTTGCAATTATGTATTTTTTTCTTCCAGAAGAATTTTTGGTTGCCAGATTTTTTTTTTTTTGAGTTCTTAATTGATGGTGTGTTACTTCTTTCTTTCTTTGAGGACTTCATTAGTTGTTCATAGTGAGCATGTTTTATCTCTGCAGATTTTCTCTGGTACTGGGAAGAACTGAGCCACAGCTCATAATATGGAGACATTTTAATACAAACATAAGAGTTGTTTATTTGGCTTTCATATTACTTAGCTGTCAGGATAATAAACCAGCCATTTAAAGTAAATACTTTAGAAATGTTGTTAATACTTCTGAATGATTTTATTTAAAAATTTTACTAACTGTAAACACATACTTTATTTAGGAGCAAGTTCTCTTTCATAATAAATGAATTATCTGTCATTTACTAAATCTGTATTTAATTCATTCTCCATCATTAATGTGTTATTTTGATCCTAGCTGATAAGGCTTTTCGAGACATGAAGGTACTCAAGATGAGTCAGTCTATCATCGTATCTGGAGAATCAGGAGCTGGCAAAACAGAAAATACAAAATTTGTTCTAAGGTGAGGAATACTTAGCTCAGCCGGAATAATTTCAACAGGTTTATTTATTTTTATTGAGGTAAAAATAGGTAACAGAAATGTATCATATTAACCATTTCTAAGTGTACAGTTCAGTAGTGTTCAATTCACACTGTTTTTCAGCCAGTCTCCAGAACTTCACGTTGCAACACTGAAACTCGATTCCTGTTAAACAGTTTCCCACTTCCCTCTGCCTCAGCCCTTGGTAACCACCCTTCTGTTTTCTGCTGCTTTGATTTTGATTGCTCTAGATCCGCTCATATAAGTGAATCATACAGTGTTTGTCTTTCTGTGACTGGCTGATTCCACTTAGCATAATATCTTCAAGGGTCATGTATGTTGTAGCATGAATCAGAATTTCCTTCCTTAGTAAGGCTGGATAATATTCCATAGTATGTATTTATCACATTTTGTCCATGGGCACTTGGATTGCTTCCACCTCTTGACTCTTGTGAATAGTGCTGCTATGAATATGTTATGAACAAAGATAGATATCTCTTTGAGATTGATTTGAACAGGTTGACTTTGAATTCTTTTGCGTGTTTTATGACACAGTTTAAAATAAAAACAGACATCTTATGTGGAAACAGCCGTAGATTGAGAACAATTTCTGACCTTATTCTCTTGAGGATACTGGAGGAGATCAGTGCTGGTTAGTCCTTCATGGGTTTTCCTCGATATTCCCCTGCTGTTGGTATGGTTGAAACCCTTTTCTACATAAAGCTTATGATGATTGGCTGTATTTCTATCTCTCCACAACCCTCCTCCCAGGAAATCCTTTTTGCAGCTATCAAACTAAACTTGGTACTTTGTTTAACATCATAGCATTTTAAATACTTCTTAGAGCTTAAAACTTTCAGTTTATATCCTTGGGGCTGTTAAGTCTAGTGTTGAAGCTACTGCTGGGACCAGGGAGTGCATTCTGAATTCTCTCGCCGGTGTTGTTCTGTGTTGTTACACTTCTTAGTTGATTGCTGCATGGTCAGTCTCTTTATTCAGTTTTGATTTTTTTATGAAAATAAATATATATGCTGTTTAGAGTTATTTATATGATACCAATTTGAGTGTGTTTTTGTCTGTTACACATACACAATTCTGGTTAAATGAATGCTTCCTAATACTCTTGGAATTCTAAGTTCAATTTCTTTCTCTCCTGTATGTAACACTCATAACGAATCTCTGATTAATATACACCTTTGCAAATGAACAAGTAATTAAGAAACTGTAAACTTACAGTGTAAACTTACATTGTAAATCTGAGGTTACTCTGTTCTGAAGTGTGCCAGGCAAGTAAGTGGTTGTTCTATCATGTTTTATCCTGCACTGTAACAGCACGGAGAGCGGTAACTTCCTAGTTGCTCAGTGGCAGATCCCAGTATTTTTACCTCCATAAAGATTGAATTACTAGGCTATTATAAAAGACTTTGGAGCCTCTTGCAGAAATGGATATTCCTGTGTGAAATGTGTGGCATATTTAAAACTCAATAGTTGGTCAAAGTCAGATTATTTCTCAAAACAGTTTTAAAAAAACAATGCTGATTTAGATGTTCAGGTCAATCCAAATAGAATTTTAAATATTTAAAAAGTTATAACAGTAATTATATTTAAATATAAATCTGTAATCCTTAAATAACCAGTTACTACATTGATCCAGATTCAAATTTTACATATGTTAAATAATATTAAAATTTTAATGTGTGCATTATTATTGTCATCTAAATCTTTATATCCTGTATTTTAAACAGATACCTGACTGAATCCTACGGAACAGGTCAAGATATTGATGATAGAATTGTGGAAGGTATCGTTAATTTTAAAAATTCTTATTTTATATTAGGTATGTACGAGAATCCTCTAAGTGGTCTGGAATGTTGTCCTGGAGATCCAGAAGACTGTCTTCTACTAATCTTTGCTTAGATATCATGTTCTAATTTACTTAATGTCTGTTGTTACCCCCTCCCCTCCACTAATGTAAGTGCTAAGAGGATAGGAATATTTTTATATACTCCAGACCTCTGGAATGATGCCTGATACATAGCATATGCTCCATAAATATCTGTTGGATGAATGATAGAAATACAGGAAACTCTCTGGCCTTTTGTTTTTACCTTGCTGGTTTTTTAAAAAAGAGAGAGCAAGAGAGTTATTTGGAGTTGAGGTACTTTTTTTTTGGCAAAATCATTTTAACAAAAGAGTACAGTTGAAAGACAAGAATCTGTAAATTGATTTCCTGAAGCTCTAATGCTTGAATATCCTTAGAAAGCCTTCTTGTACCGCAGTTTGGAGACTTCTGGTCTAGGCTTACTATCACATTGAATCTGTACCACCCTTCTCCATCATAAATTCCTTTCTGGTCTCCCCACTTAACCGTATTTTGCCGTGTATAACGTACACTTTTTGCCTAAATATTTGAGGGAAAACATAAGGATTTGCATTATATATGGGTAGTTCTAATTCTGTATCTATATAAATGTTTTTAACTGTAATTTATGCTTATGTGTTAAAAGTGTGACTCTGGAAAGCAGTAGTGATACCTGTATGCAAAATAATAACCTGGAATACAGTAATAGATTTTGTTTCTAAATATAAATAAATAAATAAATAACTGACTTAAAAAATTAAAACAAAATGTTATTTTCCTGAAAGTTTTGGCCAAAAACGTGGGTGCACGTTATACATGGGCATGTGTTACACATCACCAAATATTATTATTTCCCTTTAAATGTGCTGTTTGTGTAGAAGTTGGAATGATCTCATTTGCTTTAAACCCTTTAACTGCTTCATATTGTTCTCAAGATAAAGCCCAAATCCATAAAATCACCTCCCCTGGTCTATAATCGCCTCCTCTGGTCTAATTGAGTTGTATTTCCTTAGAATTTTTATGCTGTAGGCATGGTGGTTCCCTTGTAGTTCATTAGGCCGTTCTGGACACTCTTCCTCCTTCCCCTTTCCTCATTGTCCCCTACTAGGTACTCAGTAAGTGTTTTAGTAACACTGATGATATTGACATATGTGGGATGTATTGGGCATTGTCTTGTTTGCTTAAAATCTGTGTATAATTTAAATCTTAACAGAATGAGATAGGTACTATTTTATCCCTACTTTACAGATAAGAAACTGAGGTAGAAAGAATTTAAGTAATTTGCTGAAGCCATATGGCATATCAGTTGTGGACGTGAGATATAAACCCAGGCATCTTAACTATCTGTTATATATACTAAGTGCATCTTTTAACATTCTTGACAATTTAATGAAAATTTTCAGTCGAACAGAAATGAATTAGGGGCCTTCCGTGTTCATGCATTTTACTAATAAACATTTTTAAAGTGGGCATCAATAAGGTTTTTCATATTTCTGATGTAAATAATTTGTTAGTCTTACTTAAAATTCTCACGGTGATATTATGACATACCCAGGTATGAAGATTTCATAAGTAGTTTTATATTCATTGTAAAGTACCTACTTTAGTGAGGATATCACCCTTTAAAGTTAAATAAAAAAATAAAAAACAAGTTACGGGTTAACTCAATAAAATACTAATTAGTATTCTGATTTGTTTACTTGAGGTGCAAACTTGCTTGAGAATTGAATATAAGTCTGGTTTCTTCCATGATGTATTGTTGAGAAAAGTTGGCAGGTATTATTCCAGATGTTTCTAATGCCCTTTATGAGAGGATAGTAGATATTAACTGGCAGGACATAGAAAAATCTTTTGATGGGAGTGACTACGTCATTAATAGCATGAATATAATTTTCTGATGGAGAGGCCCTAATCCTATTTTTGGGTACTTTATTTATATATTTAAAGATCGATCCTCAGTTTTTTCTTATTTTTCTCAAGATAAGTGAGAAAATATGCAAAGCCAAAAGAAGTAATGGAGTCAGGGAAACCTGTAACGAAGTCCCTTTTTTGCCAGTAGCCAGTTATGTGGCCTTTCACAAGTCACTTGACCTTGCTGGGCATCAGTTTTCTTGACCATCTGAAAGATGGGGTACATGTGCTGACACTTCTTTTGGCTTTACATATTTTCTCACTTATCTTGAGAAAAATAAGAAAAAACTGAGGAGTGATCTTTAAAAGGGCACAGAGACTAGGTAAACTTTCTGCTGTGGGTAGAATAAGAGAAGTGGACTTTAAAAGATTTCATAAAAAATATTCTAGCAGTAGACGTTGTGAAGCAATTTGTGAGGTTGATGGAGATCATGAGAATAAGATTGACACTGGTGTGTTTACAGCTGAGACTGGTGAGTGCAAGAGTGGATGCTGGTAATCTTTTTGCGGTCATGTGATGTGTCTGATTGTAAAATAAAAACAATTAAATTTTACATTTGTTCATTGGGATTTGAAAATTATTGTTCTGAGAACCTTTTGTAGGTAATTCTATAGACTAGTTTGTTTTGTTGGATGTGCATGTAAAAATGTTAAACTTGGAGGTTTTATTCATGTATAAAGTATTTTAGACAAGTCAACTAATAATTTGTTGCTTGGAATTTGTCACAAGAGGTTTGTTGTTTTTTTGTATTATAATTACTACTCTAGTAGGGCTGATATACTTGTGAAAATCTTAACATTTTTAGGGAGTAATTTTAAAAGTTGAGTTACAAATTTTGTAACCTAGTGACCTAAAATTTAACCTTTTTTATAAAATTTATAGTTTTAATATATTTTAAGTAATTTTCCCATCTTGCATGTTAATAAGGCATGAATATAATGGTAGTAAATATTTGTGGGATTTGACATTACATGTGAATTTTTATTGTTGGATTTTTAAGAACTTTTTAAACCTATATTGTTTTATAAATTTTCTTTATGAAAAATTTTTCATGGAATATTTTCATTTCTTTTTCAATAGCTAACCCACTCTTAGAAGCCTTTGGAAATGCAAAGACTGTTCGCAACAATAATAGCAGTCGATTTGGAAAATTTGTAGAAATACATTTCAATGAGAAGGTGAGAGTGAGTTTGGGGATGATACGGTTGGGAGGGTTTTTGAAAAATACAAGGGTCTTGATAGAATTGATGCTGTTCTTGACCTTGTGGTAAATTTCTTTAAATTTCTCTCTGTTACTTTAGATAGCTGGCAGAATATATATGTTCACTATGACCTCTATAAACACTTTAAACTTACATTTAATGATCTGTTTTTCCCCTTCATTTGATATATAATTATAACCTTTTTGACAGACAGGTATTTATTAGATGAGATAACTACTTTAACATTTGTAGGTTATACTTTAAGGCTGAAATGCAAAAATGTGTTTTCTCTCTGTTTTGTTTTTTAGAGCTCAGTTGTTGGAGGATTTGTTTCACATTATCTTCTAGAGAAATCTAGGATCTGTGTTCAAGGCAAAGAGGAAAGGAATTATCATATCTTTTATAGGTTGTGTGCTGGTGCTTCTGAGGATATTAGGGAAAAACTTCATTTGAGCTCCCCAGATAATTTTCGGGTAGGTTGGATTAAAAATTTCATACAAGATTTGCAGATTGAATTGCCTTCAATTATAAAACTTATTTTAGTGGATTTTGATAGTTTTATGTAACTTACATTAAACTTAGTGTAATGTGACAGAATGTCGTCTGTACTAAGTAGATCTGGGATTTACTGCTGACTTTATGATACTATATGGGAATTATGTAATAGGACAGAAAAAAGGGTCGATGTTAAACCCATTATCAATTTAAGATCAATAATAAATTTATAATAGTTCTGTAATGCTGACTTTAAAGTTACCTTTTGACTTTTGTAAAAAAAAAAAGTTTGACCACTGGATTAATATTAATAAAGGACCCATGATTATCTTCCTTAATTTAGTTCAACAACAAATATTTATTGCTTGCCCAGTGAGTGCCAGACACTGTGCCAAGGTTGAAAAGATAAATGAAACACACACACAGAGTCTGACTGATGTGTTGGAATGATAAAAAGAGATGGGCGTAGGATGCTCTGGGTTTTGGAAAAGCTTTCTGGAACAACTGATGCTTGATCAGAATCCTGCAGTATTTTCAAGTGTTAGCTAGAGTAGGAGAGGTGCAAAGGGTATTCCTGCTAGATGCAAAAAGATGAACTGAGAAAGTCAAGAAACAGTGGGGCAGGAAATGGTAGAAGGTGAGGCTTGAGAGGTTGGACTGACTTCTGTAGTTAATCAGGAGCTACTGAAGGGCTTTATGTAGACAGTTGGACATCAGGTCTATACTTACTTCTGGCTTTAAAATTGAGTTGGCTTTAAGGGATACAGAATAGGATGAATTGAAATGGCAACCATGGGTAAATTGCTAGGTAACCTATGGCCATAGGTTTAAGTAACAGTTGCTTAGTGCCTGAATTTGGTTTATTGATTGCAGGGATGTGCAAAATATTAGGAGATAATATTGATTGGACATAGAGACTGACTATGATAAGGAGAAGGGAGAGTCTGGAATAATTCTCCAAAGTTTGACTAGGGAAACTGGATAGATGGAAATACCATATTGGGGCCAGGTGGAAGATTTAGTCTATAGAATGAGGTCAGTTTTGGAGCCTCTGGCTCATCTGAGCAGAGATGTTCAGAAGACAGTTCTTTATACTAATTTAAAGTGTCAGTACTAGAATGTCAGGCTTGGGAGGTGCTGTTACTCTGGTGGTAGTTAAAACTGTGACAGTGAGTAGATGAGATTGTCCAGAGAGATTGCATAATGTAGAAAAGCAGAGGATGAGCAGATACGAGTTGTCAGAGAAAGATAGCTCAAATGGAGTTGTAAGGGAAGTACAGGGAAAATCATGAGTGCCAAGAATCACAAGCCAATTGAGTTTCAAGAAGTGTAAACAGGAGATGATTAGCATAATTTACAAATTCTCAGCTAGCAAATAGTGTCCCTGTGAGGGATATATGGGAGAGGTGGGTAGGGGTTTGTATAAACTCTTCCAGGTAATTTTGATGGTCCTCTTTGGACAGGAATCTTCCATTTGAGAAACGTGACACACCATATATATATTGTATACAAAATTATTGTTCAGTGTGTGCGTGTTTGTGTTTGCAACGCAGCTTTCTTTATTTTTTCTATTAGTTTCTTGTAATGTGTACTCGGAAATTTTAAAATTCTATTGTTTTAAAATGCTTTATAACTGCATCTATTTATATAATTGTAAAATGTCCAACCTTCTCTAGAACTTACCAAATTAATAGGGACTTGCAGTTAGTTACCCACATTATCTTCATGAAGGTGGAAGAGACATCCCTACAATGATTTTTAGAAAAGGAACATAAATTACTGTGAATAATATGAAATGTAATAATGACAATGTGGTTTTTTCTTAATGAGTTAATGATCAAGTGATGAAACAAGGAGTCTTAGGAGCATAGTTTTTGCATGTCTCAGAATATGTGGCCTTTCCTGACACAGAGGTGGGCATCCTAAGAGTGCAGCTACTGAAAGCTTTATCAGGTCAGAGAGTTTCCTGTCTCTGCAGTGTGAGCTGGGAGGCATGATCTCCTCTCTCACAAAGAACGTGTGTAAGGGAGACTAGAGGAACAGCATTACTTTTCACCCAAACACATCTGCTGTCTCGGATATTCCTCCCAGACGTGTATACACACGTCTCTGTATTCCTTCCCCCGAATGATTATACCTCAGAGTGATTTGAAAGTCCGTTGATAATGTCATCAGGCTTTTCTGTAGTTTACAGAAATTACAGATAAGGTTGTAGAGACAAAGAAGTCCCCTACAGCATGGTGAACACTTTCAAAGTATTTTTTTCCTCACTGCTCTATCCACATTAGTATGTAAAGAATTCTAGAGATACATGCGTTTAAGAACAATTGTATTAACTACCCATGTATTTTATAAAATAAAAAGGTTTAAAATTCTTGGATTATTCAAAATTGTCAAATATTTTTGCACATTTAATGGAAACATTTGTTACAATTATGCAAAGATCCTTGAACATAAAGCTTGGATAGAATGAGAATGGATGGCAAGAATAGTTACAACTTTTTATTTATAGAAAGGTAGGAATAAATAAGGATTTTTCCCAGATTTTAATATTAAATCCATTTGTCCAAAAGCCAAATAATAAAGCAGTTGGGGTGGATGGATAAACCTCTTGCTAGCAAAGAAAACATATGCTTGGGCTCTATATTTAAGCTACAGTTATCTTACTAAATACTAGAGATCATTTTTGAAATAGTTAATTGAAAATGTTAACCAGTGTTATTCCTCTTCCCTTCCCAAAGATTCTGGGGTAGGAAAAAACTCATTAATACTATTTTCTGGTTTTAACCAATTTTAATACTTCATTATAATGGAGGGGGAAAGATAGATGCTTTGATCATCTAAAATATTAATTCCAAAATTCAAATGTTACTATAATTTTTTCTTGATATCTATATGATGTCATGTATTTGATCTTGGAATTCATGCCATGATGCATGGAAACCTAATGACCTGATTTAAGAGAGGGAGGGATGATTTTTAAAATTTTCCCTCTTGTTCCTGGTATACTTTCTTCCTGCCGCCTGCCCTTCCTTCCCTAAAGGTGGGTAATAGATTCTCTTTGAAACCAGTGCAGTATTCTTTTCTTCTTAGCTACTTCCCTTGTTCTACGTTTTGAAAGCTCATGGCTTCTAAAAGGCTTCTGGGCAACAAAGTAAATCCTTGAGATAAAAGCTGCAATTGTTATTTGAATAACTATGAAGGGTCATATAACAAGTACTGTAATTTATGCGTAGTCACTGTTAACTGTCAGTAAATATGGAAGGCATATTTTAGAGAACTGATTCTGAAAATCAAAAATTTAAAAAATCAAGGATAATATTTGTTAATTAGTTGAGATTTAAAATATTACTGGAAATATTAAACCACACTCTCTTGTTCCTTATTTGAGACTCTACATATTTAGTAAGATGATTTTCATTATTATCTGTGCTACGTATGAAGATATTTAACAATGGAAATATTTAAAATTACTGTCCTTTCAATATAGAAAAGCTTTATGGTATTGATTTTTATGTTAATCATTTAATTTAACATAAAGTTAATTTAATCTACCTTGAAGAATTGGGCTTTTTCACATCCCTTGTTTGATTAGTAGGAGTGAAATGCTTATATAAAACTACCTATTTTAATTGAGAAATTAAATGATGCTTAGGTTATGTTTAGAAATTCTTTATGATCAGCACTGTTTGGTAAGTTGTGTTGTTTTCTGTATTATTTTCTGGAGGATATTTGTTAATTATATTTTACATTTCTTTGTCACAGTATTTAAACAGAGGCTGCACTAGATACTTTGCTAACAAAGAAACCGACAAACAAATTTTACAAAATCGAAAAAGTCCTGAGGTATAGTAGACTATTTTTTTAAATTAAAACCTTTAATACAAAAAAGTTTTTGTCTAAAGATACATTTTTTATTTTGGAGCCCAAATAATATTTCTTACTTTTAGGCTTATACTTACAACAACTAAAGATTCATCCAAGCCTCTTTGAGTGTGTGTAGTACTTCACGCCTGTGTTGGTGTTGGTGTCTGCAGACGCTGTGGGTTCTGGTTCTTCTTGGTCAGGCCTCGTATACTGCCCCCCTCTTATTCCTTCCCCAGCATGAGGGTGGCGAATTGCCCAAGAATTATTGTTTGCTAATATTTTTCAAACTTACTCTCATGTTACCCACTTGGGATTAAGTATAAAGTATATCCTTTATCATTGCTTACTCCAAGGCAGAAATGAGCTTTGTGTAGACCCTAAGTGGAGTAAGCATTATTGTGAGTTGATGCTTAAATATTGTTGTCCTCTTCAAAACATATTTCTATAATATATTATAAAAAGTTTTATAGATAGATCTTACTAAATTATTACATTTTTAAGTAATTATTTATAATTATATGATTAAATATTATTTAAAAAAACATTAAATCCTTAACCTAAAAATCTACAACCTTTATAAATTTAATATATAATGTTTAAGTAATATGTGATATTATATCTACTCAAGGAGCTTAAATTATAAAATATAAGCCAGGATTAATTATAGGAACTAGTCATACTGTCTTTATTAATCTCACTAAAAGATTGACATTAAGTACTTATTTTTTTCACTTTTTTATTGTTGTTCATTCACAGTTGTCCCCATTTTCCCCTCATTACTCTCCCCTGCCCTACCCATCCCCCACCTCCCACATTCAGTCCTCCCCCCTCCCATTGTCTTTGTCCATGGGTCCTTTGTACATGTTCCTTGACTGACCTTCCCCTTCTTTTTTTTTTGAATTTTAATTGTTGTTCAAGTACAGTTTCCTACCCTTTCCCCCCTTTCCCCTTCTTAATTGAACAAGTTTTTATTGTACTCAGTTTTCAATACTCCTGCATTTGAGTATCAGAGGTTTTTGACTCCTTTCAAAATGAGTGAGATGAATTATGTCTTCTTTATATTCATAGAAACAAAGCATATGAAAACTCTCATTATTTTGAATTCTGAGCAGTTAATTTTTAAGTTAACATTTTATCATTTTAGACACAGATGCCTGAATTATAAATTGTAAACTTTAGTTTGTTACATCCATGGGTGCAACTTTTAAGAAGTAACATTAATATTTATTATGGTATCTTTCTTTGTCATGGTAACTTATCTTTTCATGAGGCATCATCAAAATATAGAAATTGTATTCTTTCCACCAAGGTAATGGAGACACTTCCTTTGGCCTGGATTAACCTGAGTAAAGAGGAAAGGAAAACTGGACTGTGCTCTCTAAAGAGTAGCATGTACTCTTGGTGCCCTCCTGTGATGAGAAGGGACTCTTTCTGATCCTAGTGTCAGCATACTTGGTTAGGAATCATGTTTATGTTATTGAGTTGATGTATAAAATATATAAATGAACAATGGATTAATATGTTTAAATTACTTTTTATGTCATCTTTATCAGGAGGATGAGGTGATCATTTTGGCTAATCAGCATCCTTTGTCTCGTTCCATTTGAGTGTCTGTAAGCTGTGTGTAACTTTTAGGAGAATGCAGCATTTTTAGTCTTCCATAAGAGCAATATATTTATTAATATTTGATTAGAAACAGTTTTTAAATGAAGGAACCATTCAATTACAAGACTAAAAATTCTGCATGCTGTGTGTTTTCTGTTAACTTTGGCTGCATCTGAATGTTTCCTTTGCTTCTTTTAAGAATAAAATTAAATTTCTTTATCTAGACATTTTCCAGAAACTTCACACAAACATTAAACATTTTAAAGAATTTTGTGGAAAGACAGTCACAACTTCAACTGGAAAGGTGCTGGCAACTGGGAGGAAAAGAAACATCTCCTAGAGGCATCTTTAATGGCCAATTACTTTTCACACTGTATTACCTAACGTTTACTTTTATTTCTTCATTCTGAAGTTCTGGAAAATTCCTAGTCCAGCCTTTCAGTGTCCAGTAACTTTTATTTCTCTCCCTTTAGTTTTACAGGCCTTTTATCTTCCCTTTCCTGAGTTTGTTATAGGTTCTAAAAAATGAATACTTAGATTGCATGTTCTTTTAGGAGAGAAAGAACATTCTCTCTTTTCTGAAATGTTTTCAGTCATTGCATAAATTCTTAAGGTGAGCATAATGCTTACTAATACATTCTACTTCATATATACTTATACAGAAAGGTTTAAAAAATAATTCTCAGGTCATTAAAATTGTTATTAGCTTGTTCACCATTTCCTAGTGTTGAAGATTAGTACAGTTGATGACAGTTGATTTAAAAGAGTCTAATGCTAAGTGTCAGATTTAAAATTTTTTTCATAATATTTTTGCTCAGTTTGTTTTGACCTGTGGTTTATGTTGATTCCTTTCAACCACTGGTATTCCATTCTTTTTACTCAATTTTTGTTTTTATCTAATATCTTAGCATTATACTGCTTTAGAGTTAATATTGTAATTTAATTGGAAAACATCCCATTTCATTTTTTGACAGAAATTTTTATTGAGATAATTATAGATTCATATGCTGTTAAAAGAAATTATGCAGAGGTCCTGTGTACACTTTGCCTAGCTACTTAGTTTTTGAATTGTTACATTACTAAAATTTTTCTATTGACTCAGTTTATTTTTGCATGTTGTACAGTACATCAGTAGACCTGTATTTTTTTTTCTATACTTAAATAATGTAAAGTGCAGTTAATTGATGTCTTCTTATTTTATAGTACCTTAAGGCAGGTTCCTTGAAAGATCCTCTGTTAGATGACCATGGAGATTTTATTAGAATGTGCACAGCCATGAAAAAGATCGGTTTGGATGATGAAGAAAAGCTTGATCTGTTCCGGGTAGTCGCTGGTGTCCTGCATCTTGGAAATATTGATTTTGAAGAAGCTGGCAGCACTTCAGGTTTTCTTGTGGTTTTTGTTTGTTTTGTTTTGTTTTGTTTTAAGGAGGAGTAAGGTTAGAAGTTCTATCATTTCTTTGTCATATGTAAATTGAATCTGTGCACGGGTTTGTTAATACCCTGGAGTTTCTAGAATACAGATTTGAATACGTATAGAATACAAATTACATGATGAATTATGCAAATGGAGGCTCCACATTAGTCATTATGTGTTCTGTTTTGAAGAAGTTAGTGATACTGATGAAGAATGAACTCACTGAATGAAGGGCAAGTAACTGACTGCAAGGGTCATATTTAGTTAAATCTTTCAACTGATACTATACTTGCCTAATAAGGGCACAGAATAATTCTCTACCATCTGTTAAGGTATTTTGACATTTTTGGGGTTTATTAATTCAAATTTGGGTCAGTTAATTAGGGCAATTGGATACATAAAAGAAGCCTATATACTTTATTACTGGAAAATGAAAATAGGTTGAGCTTTATGCAAATTGAAAAGAACATTTAAATGAATGCATATTAACTTTCCAACTGTAGTGGTTTAGTCTTACATAAAGAATAAGAATTTTTATATACTTTCAAGTTTGTTCTGTGAATACAGGGATTGGCAAATATGGCCCAAGACTCAATCTGACCAGCTGCCTGTTATTGTGAATATGGTGTGGTTGGAATATAGCCACACCCAACTCTGTTCCAGCTTTTGTGCTATGATGGCAGAGTTGAGTAGTTGTGACAGAGAGACTGTTTGGCCATCAAAGGCTAAAATCTGATACTTTAGAGAAGAAGAATGTTGATTCCTACATAAATACATTATTTAAAAATATTACACTGCCCTGGCTGGGTAGTCGTTTTGGTCGGAATGTTGTCCTGATGCTCCAGGGTTGTTGTGGGTTTGATCCTGGTTAGGTGCATATAAGAATTAACCAATGAATGCATAAATGGGTGGAGCAGCAAGTTGATGTCTGTCTGTCTGTCTCTTCCCCTTTCTCTCTCTAAAATCTATCATTAAAAAAATCTTATACTGGGTTAAGAAAATTTTAGGCATCATTTCATATTGTAATCAATAACATGGGCTTTGGTATCAGATCTTAGAAGCTCTGAGCCTTGGTTTTTCATTTGTAAAATAATGAAGAAGTAATCCATGAGAAGTGCTTTTAAAGTGTAGTATCTAGCCGTAGTGTGCATGTAGGGAAGGGGCATATGAGTAAGGAAAAAGAACATTTTATATACTGTATTTCACCATAATTATAGTCTAAACTTGATAAAGCTAATGAAGTAGGGGAGGGGATATTACCTCCATTTTACACACAAGTGCAACCTGTGCACAAGTTAAGTAAAATGGTTATTAATGAAACCATAGATGTGAGAGCTGGGTTCTACCCATGTGTTAATAAGTCAGGTAATTGTCCCTCAAAGCCCCTAGTTACTGACCTTCCCAAGTGTCATGATCCATGAATGAGCAGATTTAAATAGACCGTCTCGATGACGTTTAGACCTAATGTCCTGTGATGCTGTGAAGTTAGTAACATCAGATGTAACACAGTAGAGTGTTTGATAGCACATGTTCTTGAACCAGCCTGTTCTCCTGTAGTAACTGCCCTGTGGCTTTGACCGTGAACTGAACTTCTCCAGGCCTGAGTTTCCTTAGTTGTAGGCTGGGACAGCAGTCCCTATCTCATGTTATAAAGAGGAATAAATGAGTTAAATATTTGTAAAATGATGTAAATACTTATGTCTGACACATAGTAATTACACTATATTTTTTTGAATAAATAAAATAAAAATTCAGGTTACTCCCAGTTTAAAATGAGAAAAAAGAAGCAAAACCAGGTATGTTTTTAGTGTGCATTTAATTATTTATTAGTTTTTTGAGGAATTTTAAAATTTATTTTGAAAATGTAATTAGTGTAGAAACACGTTTCGTTTCCTCTGTGTCATTGTTACACCATGGGAGCATGGGAGAGTTCTAAGTAACACCAAAAAAGTTTAGCATGTTTAATGAACACTTCGGAAGTGTTGCTAGAAGTATTTCACCTCACGCTATTTTCCAGAAGTAGAACATGCAGCTTATGTAGAGGGTCATAAGGTGGCATGATCTAATTGGTATGAAAAGCACTTAAATGGTCTAAAGGCACATAGCACATATTTACATTATCTTTTATTTTTCTTCTCAAATGTTTTTCTGTTGAAGAGATAATGGGCAGCAAGCAGAGAGGGTTAGAATGAGGCAATAAATCAAAAGAATCAAATTATAAGGTGGTTTTTTTTAATAGCAGAGATTTTATTATTCTTCATCCTTCTGTGACCCTTCCTGTAGATCCAAATGGTTTCTTTTTAATTAGAGTTGATTTTTTTTATCACTAGAGAGCTCAATTTTGGCATTTCCTCACAATCAGAAAATGCTCTGAATATTTTTATAATTATTTTATTAGAAAATTTATTCTCTAATAGATTTTTAGAATACACTTACTGAGAAGATTTTGTATGATGGAAATGCAAAAAATACCTATTGGGACTTTTTATGCTTTTTAAGTTCCACATAACAAAAATATTTATTATAACAAAACAGTTTTTAAATACTCAAAAACGTTCTTCTTTGGAAGTGGGGCTAGTAACATGAAAATCTCATAGTATTCTGCTTTTTAAAACATTTAAAACAAATAACTGTTTTCTTATGTTAGCTTTATATAATTCCTGTAAAGTGTGTCAGAAACTTTGCAAAATAGTAAAAAAGAAGTATTTAAATAAAATTAGTGAATTATTTTTTTCAAAGTTATATCATTTTAGGTAATGCATGTGTGTGTAGAAAGTTGAAGTTTTCTGGAGTATATGAATTTTAATAATAAGGCATTATATTTCTTCAGAGATATTTAATATATTAACAAAGAGCTTCATCTATTCCATAGTTTTATGTAAGGGAAGTATACTTCTAAGAAACTGATCTCAAAAATCTGACTAATGTAATGTTTATTAATTTCAAGTTAAAATATATTTTCATTAGGTGGCTGTAATCTAAAGAATAAATCTACTCAGTCATTGGAATATTGTGCTGAATTACTGGGTTTGGATCAAGATGATCTCCGTGTAAGCTTAACTACAAGAGTCATGCTAACAACAGCAGGGGGCACCAAAGGAACAGTTATAAAGTAAGTTCCTTATCTCATTGCTCTGTAAAAATCCTGCCTTGGGGTTTGTCAAGGAAAAATTTTTCTTTTTTGAGAATACTGAGATTTAAAGTTAATCTCTATGTATGACTCATTCTTTTCATTATAATGTTCTAAAACATGTGCTTGAAAGATCAAAATTCTGTGTATCTCACCACAACAATCCATCATAAAAGTTAACACTGACTTCCATAGCTCTTTAAGGTTTTTTTCTTTACTTTTTCTTTTTTGTTTTTGAAGACCATTTTATTTTTTTCTCAACTTCTATTTGCTCAATTTCCGTTTTGTTTGGTCTGCTTGAAAATAAAGTTTTTTAAAAAGCATATTTTATTGATTTTGCTATTACTGTTGTCTCAACTTTTTCTCCTCTTTATCCCCCCTTTGCCCTATAACCTCCTACCCTCCAGCATTTCCCCTCCCTTAGTTCATATCCATGGGTTGTACAAATAAGTTCTTTGGCTTCTCTATTTCCTATACTATTCTTGTTCCTATAGTACTACCCCTGTCTATTTTATGCCTATGAATTATGCTTATTCCCTATACCTTTCCCCCATTCTCCCCCTCCCCCTTCCCACTGATAACCCTCCATGTGATCTCCATTTCTGTGATTCTGTTCCTGTTATAGTTGTTTGCTTAGTTTTTGTTTTTTAGGTTCGGTTGTTGATAGTTCCGAGTTTGTTATTTTACTGTTCATAGTTTTTCATCTTCTATTTCTTATATAAGTCCCGTTAACATTTCATATAATAAGGGCTTAGTGATGATGAACTCCTTTAACTTGACCTTATCTGGGAAGCACTTTATCTGCCCCTCCATTCTAAATGATAGCTTTGTTGGATATAGTAATCTTGGATATAGGTCCTTGCCTTTCATGACTTGGAATATTTCTTTCCAGCCCGTTCTTGCCTGTAAGGTTTCTTTTGAGAAATCAACTGACAGTCTTATGGGAACTCCTTTGTAGATAATGGTCTCCTTTTCTCTTGGTGCTTTTAAGATTCCCTCCTTATCTTTAATCATGGGTAATGTAATTATGATGTGCCTTGGTGTGTTTGTTCCTCTTTGGGTCCAACTTCTTTGGGACTCTGAGCTTCCTGGACTTCCTGGAAGTCTCTTTCTTTCACCAGATTGGGGAAGTTTTTCTTCATTATTTTTTTCAAATAAGTTTTCAATTTCTTGCTTTTCCTCTTCTCCTTCTGGCACTCCTATGATTTGGATATTGGAATGCTTTAAGCTGTCCTAGAGGTTCCTAAGCTTCTCCTAATTTTTTTTGAATTCTTGTTTCTTCATTCTGTTCCAGTTGGATGTTTATTTCTTCCTTTTGTTCTAGATCGTTGATTTGAGCCCCATTTCCTTCCCTTCACTCTTGGTTCCCTGAATATTTTACTTTATTTCCTTTTGTATAGCCTTCATTTGTTCCTTCATTTTGTGACCCAGCTCAGTCAGTTCTGTGAGCATCCCGTGTACCAGTGTTTTGAACTCTGCATCAGATAAGTTGTCTATCTCCTTGTCTTTTAGCTCTTTATGTGGAGTTTTGATCTGTTATTTCATTTAGGACATATTTTTTTGTTTTGGCACACCTGTTGAGTTGTTAGGGGGTGGGGCCTTAGGCATTCCACACGGTGGGGCAACCCTCTTTGCTGCGTTGTGGTGCTGTGTGGGAGGGGTCAGAGAGGGAACAATGCAGCTCTCCTGGGAGGCTCTAGCCCGACTTCCCAATAAACTCTCGTGTAACACTGGGAATTTCTCCCACCTTTGCAACCCCCGGAGTGTTTACAGCCAGAGGTTTTGAGTCTTTAAAGTCCCAGTGAGCCAGCCCCACCTTGCCTGTGTGGTCCGCCGCCTTTTTGCGCATCCCCTCTCTGCCCATCTCCCTGTCTCCACCCCTCCTACCAGTCTGGATTTATGTTTCTTTTACTTCTTGGTGGTTGGAGTTCCATGCAGATTGCTATTCCAGCAGTTCTGGTTGTTTGTTGTTTTTAAATTGGTTGTTATCCTTCTTTTGGTTGTATGAGGAAGCGAAGTGTTTCTACCTACACCTCCATCTTGGCTGGAGTCTTTAAGTTATTTCTTACAGATACAGTGCATGGCACAAATTTGGAATTTACAAGGTAAAAGAGAAGTTTACATTTGTATAGCTATGAAAATACAGAATGGGGGCAAAAGTATGTTTATAGCTGTGAGTATGTGAAACACAGTTTATTCTTATGTTATTAGTAATTTAATTATTATACTATTTTCCATATGAACAACTGCAAACCTACTTTGGCCCCACCCTATATGAGTTGATTATATATCAATATTTGTTTTAGATGACAGTTCTTTTTAAAATTTTTTCAGAACTATATGTTTTGAGATACAGTGTACTCTTTGAAGTGTGCAACTTAGCAATTTTTAGTATATTAACAAGGTTTTGCAATCATCACCATTACTTAATTTATTTTCAGAAAATAACTGATCATTTTACTTTAAAAGGGATTTTCCTTTCAAATGGTGTGTACTAAAATTTCTATTAAGTAGAACTTGCTTTAGTAAAAAACATTCAGCAGATGGAATTTCCCCTTACCTTAGGATTCTTCACTTATAGGAAATTACAAATGACAGGAAAATAAGAAGCTAGCCAGGATTTTTAAAACCCATAACCAAAAACATCTAGGTTGTGTCTGGGCCAATGTACACTTTTGACTCCATATCCTATGTTTTAGGTATTTTTGTTTTCAGTACTGTAAAGTAAAACTGATGTTCAGTAATTGTTCTGAAGTACTGTAAGACCTTCATTTGTAGGGGAATAGTCAGACCCTTTATCCCTTGCTACTCAAGGCAGTCAATGAGTTCTAGCAACATAGTTCAGTAAAATTTTCAACAAATTAAAATAAGGATTAAAAAAACCCTTTTAGGCATTCAGAAAATTGCACTTTCTGAAATATTACCAAGGTGTGCTTAGTCCATTTCATTGCTAAACTAAGTCCAGATTATGCTACTCTAAACCTCAGCAAGGAGGGTGTGTAGTGATGCCTTAGAGTTGCTTGGCTGCATAGGAATATTTCTGAGGCCCAGGGGAAGGCTGATAAAAGCAGAAGTAAGTGGGTCTCAGGTGCCATTTCCTCCATTTCCCCGTTGTTTGGGGGCAGTTCTTTTATGTGTTTTTATATGGAATGTTCACGTAACATTCACTTCAGGAAGGGTTTCCACTGTAGGAAACACAAGTTGGAAAACCACTGTTTAGAAGGGATTCAAGTGTCACTCATGTCTGAATGACTCTTAAGGTAATGTCCAACTTTGACAGTTTTTTTGATGGTGCTCCCATGGTTCCCATACTTATTTTTATGATAGCATTTAGCACGGGGTTTGTAAATTCTCTTTTGTGGCAGTCTAGCTTCATCAGACTATCCTTTTCTTGAGGAAAAGGGCTGTGTGTCTTCATCTGCAATATCTAATTCTGTTATACCATGTAGTTACTTATATTAAGTCATAGAGTTGGACAGTTCAGATTTTAAAATGTAAACATTTTTCCTAAACAATGTTAAACAAGTTACTGAACTTTTAAAGTTCTTCTGAATTAAACACAATTTCTTTTGTATGTAAGGGAAGTCAAAACAAAGATTATTCCTTTCAATAATTTCTTATATATTCAGCATGTACACTGAAGTATAAATTAAGGTTAAAAATAGTTTGAGCTTGAAAGTTCTTTTTCTCAATAACAGATGTTTTATATAGTTATAGATACTTTCTTTAGTCCTTATCTTGTACTATTCTACTTAGCCCCATTGGTCTGTGCGTATCCACAAATGACCTTTTGTGACTATTTTGTTCTTCACAATGAATATATTTAGATAGACTTTGATCTTGGGTGTGTGGCATTACTTTCCCAGTATATTGCTACGAGGAGTTTTCATGGAGACGGTCGTCTTTTACAGGGTACCCCTGAAAGTGGAGCAGGCAAACAATGCTCGTGATGCCTTGGCAAAGACAGTCTATAGCCACCTTTTCGATCATGTGGTAAACAGAGTAAATCAGTGTTTTCCTTTTGAAACATCATCCTATTTTATTGGAGTCCTGGATATTGCTGGTTTTGGTAAGTATGGTTTTGTTTGTGAGTTTGTAGTTAACTGTTAGATATTTTTCCATTCAGCTTTATCACACATTTGTAATTAAAAAACAACTTTTCCTTTTGTAATACCTTTTACTTGATGTATTTCCAGTTGCATGTCCTTACCTACATTTCATGATTTAAATAGGAACTTGATGCTTTAAAAAAAAGAGGAAAGACTCATGGGTTTTGGTCACCCTATTGCTAAAATTAAAACATGTTGATAGAAACCACTATACAATGAGTCATCAACAGGTTTTTGGAGACTGTGACTTTAAGTGAAAAGATGTATAACAAAACCAGTTTTACCTTAGGCTAATTGATATTATTAATAAGAGTTAAGTTCCTAGGGATATTTCTGGTCACAAAAACCTCACTAAACTTCTAAGTTAAGACCCCAAACACTTCTATTATTAAACATTGAAATAAATATGAGTGATACATATGCATAAGAAAAATAAATAAAAATAAGAGGATAATTTTCTAAACCGCTTATTCCAGTTGAGGGGTGCGAGTGTCCAGAGCCTACCCTGGTGCTCAGGTTGCCAGGCGGGAATCTGCCCTGGAGAGGACATCCATCCATCACTGGGTACCTCACACACCCACCCACGTACACTCAATGTAGACAGGCCAACCAGCCTAATGTCCACAGCTTTGGGATGTGGCAAGAAACCAAAGTATTCAGAAAAACCCATGTAGACATGGATTAAATGTGCAGACTCCACACAGATGTTAGCCCTGACCAGGAATTAATTTTTTTCTCATCAGTGTTATAACACAATAATGTTATGCACCCCAATTGAGTAGCTCAGTTCTTAAATTATGTTAGAAGTTGTTACATTTTTGTATCTTTTACCGTTGGAGTGTCAGCTCATGCCCCAAAAGGTTGTGGGTTCAATCCCCATTCAGGGCACGTGTGTAGGTTGCACGTTTGATCCCCAGTTGGGGCACGTACAAGAGGCAACTAATTGATGTTTTTCTTTCACATTGATGTTTCTCTTTCTCTCTTTCCCCCCCTCCTCCTCTTTCAAAAACCAATAAACATGTCCTCAGGTGAGGGTTAAAAAAATAATGTTATTTAAGAATCTACTATAGTTAGGAGATAGATATTTCTGTATTCTTCCATGAATGCAGCTGAGTAAAGGTAAAATCTTGAGTGCTACTAATGAAGGGAATTAAGTCATTAAAACCATTGAATATAGTGTAGAGGTGCAACTTGACCTCGCTTATAGGCCAAACTCATTATATGCGCAAAAATTCATCATTAGTGTTAATTATCAACAGATACATACTTCCAGTTAGTATCCACTGAATGATTAAAATACCAAGATAAATATTTGAGATCAACTGCAGGGCTGTGCAACCAGAAATGGAATGAGTCTCTGCCATCTGAGTGCTACTTTATCCTGAGAGAAAGTGTTGTGAAAATGTCAAAGTAAATCTGACTTTTTAAATTGGGCTTTATCATTGTGGATATTCCTTCTGGCTGTGTATGAGTGTTCTTTTTCTCCTTTGTAGTATGTTTACCTTTGCCAAAGGAAGTTTACAGTCAGAGTTTTGCTTTAATGTGATATTTATTTTAAAATATAATAAATCATTGCCTTTTGTTCAGAAATAGAGAAACACGTATCAGTGACTTAAGTTTTCATGATCTTCAGACATTTCTTTCCTGGTCTGTTACCAGTTTTGGTATAACACACACGATACATAGAATCATCACATTTTAGAGCTTCAGGATCTTAAAGATAATGTTGCAATGCAGTTCCTTAATTTTAGAAATGAGTTAGTATCCATAACTTTTTTATAACTCTAATTTTACAGATTATACAGGAAAAAAGTGTAAGACACTTGCTATTTTAAGTCATTTTCTTTAATTTCGATTAATACCTGTTCTTAAATTATGTTAAAAGTTACATTATATTTTTATATCTTTTACTATTATGACATTTATCTCATCTTGACAAACACCTTTTTGTTGAGCAAGGTATTTTTAATACTTAATTTTAATGACTAACAAAATTTAAGTCTTGAGACAAGAACATTTGGAGAGTATAGAACAGTTATATGTATTTCTTTTACCTAATCTTAAGCATTGATATAATAAAGTTTTAGCCTAAGATAAATTCATTAATATGAAGTTGATCTGATGATGACTCTTCGTCTTGGTTTTATATTTTCAGAGTACTTTGAACACAACAGTTTTGAACAATTTTGCATCAACTATTGCAATGAAAAACTTCAACAATTTTTCAACGAAAGGATTCTGAAGGAGGTAATTACCATTAAAATTTAAATTTAAGAACTACATTAATCTGTTTTAAATTTCAAGGAGCAGAGACATGCTGAAGTTACCCTGATGGATGGGATGCAGTGTAAGGTGGCCCTGGGAATCAGAGATGCCCAGGATAGGTCCCACTGGCTTAGCCATCGGTCAGGCACCAGAAGTGTTACTGGTACAGTTGAAGCTAATAAGAACTCTAATAGGCACCTCTTATAAGTGAACATCTGCTTCTTGCTGGTGACACTTAGTAAACTTGACATTCTCTGTTTCTTTTTCTGTGTCTTGTTGTTTTTACTCTTGCTACTGCCAATCAACTTCTACTCTTGTCCCTGAGTGCAGCATCTCTGACCCTTCTTCTATGTCACCTGCTTCTGCCCACCCGACATGCTTGCCCTGTGTTTGTGTGCGGTGGGAAGCCTCCCACTCAGGAGATTCAGTGGGCCTGTTGCCCTGGAGTGCCTCTGGGCAGTGCTTTCCTGCAGTGCTACCTGTGCACCGCCTCTGGTCCTGTAAGGAACTTCCTTGTAATAAATAACTGTGGACATGGCTGACACTCACAGTCTCAAGTCTAGAAAAGTTACTTTCTAATTGTTTAGAGTACAGTGTCGGTAAAGATAGCTTTGTTTAGTTGATTTGTGATAAGGCTCACCATTTACCCTTTTGTATTTGAATTCTCCATTGTTTTCCTGCCAGTACCCTTGACTTTCCTTCCCTGAGCTTTTTGTGATAAGTTTTACCAAAGAGGTAATAAAGTTAGACAATTCAGAGGTATTCTAGTCCAGCCACTTACTTTACAGATGAAGAAATTAATTCCCAGGGCAGTCCAGTGGCTTCTGTAGGTTGAACTCCCCTTCCTGGCTGCTGGCCCATAGCACTGTATTCTCACCATATTTGCACTGCTGTTTTCTGAGTTCTGCTCTCCACTGTCTCTGGACCTGAAATGTGAAATATTTGCTTTTCTATTTCAATTCCTCTCATCTTTTTCTACATTTTTATTATGTTTTGTCTTTATGGGCTTCCCAGCACTTTCTATCTTTTATATATACTATGGTTAAACCAATTCTAGCATAAACAAACAGGTAAAACAAGTATTAACCAGGTAAGATAGTTTCTCTGAAAAGGTTTTATGTTCTTCCATTACTATGTGAAGTCTTACCTGTCTGCTTTTCACTTAACATATCCTAATTCTTCCTTTTCATGCTTCCTTATTCACTGTGATGTGTGGTTGCTTTGCACTGCAGCGGCATGACTGAGTGGTTATGACAAAGATAATGTGGCCCACAGCTGAATATGTTTACTGTCTGGCCCTTTACAGTAGAAACATGCTGACTCCTGGTTTATTCTACTGATAGATTTGAGTTTAAAATCAGTCAAAATATTTCAAAGCCCTGGTTTTTCCTTGGCTTTGAATACTTATACACGGATATCTGTATTTGTGCGTAGCTGTTCTCCATATCTGCAGGAGGAAACGTGCACATATGTAAATCACGTGTTTTGTTAGCTATTTAATTTTTGATTTCACACTGCTTTTGGGCAAGGATTTTGCTTCTCTGAATTTTTGTAAAACTCCCCAGTCCCAAAACTAGTGTGTGAGCCTTTGTAGTCTGACTAATCAAATAAATGTTATGATCAGAAATGGTACAAAACAAAGAATCCATTTTACATCGCATGGTATTTCCATATCTATGACAATGATTGTTTCATTTTTAGGAACAAGAACTCTATCAGAAAGAAGGGTTAGGTGTTAATGAAGTACATTATGTGGATAATCAGGACTGTATAGGTATGCATTTTTTTCACTCCACTTTGGGAAATGTGGGAAGATATAGTGAAAGTTTGTATAGTAACTTTTCTGTGCTATGTCACCAATATTACTAGTTAAAAAAACTTATTGTAGCTGTGATATTTGATGGAGGTTTTACTTCTCTACTATTGCTACAAAGTTATTTTTTCTACCAAGGCATCAAATTCGGATATGTTAGAAAGTTTTTCTAAAATTTCTTTTATTTACTGTGATGAATATTTTATATATTTAAAAAAATTTTCTATTACACTTGATATTCATTATTATATTAGTTTCGAGTAGGATGTTTTCTTTCTGACATGATTAACATGTGAATAATTGCTTAAGCAGTGAAGGGATTTATTGTCTCACAAGGAAGTTCACAGTTTAGCCAGGACCCAGGCGAGGTTTGACCGGGTCTGGCTCTGCTGTTCTGCAGATTTTGTTTCTATTTTCTACGTGTTAGCAGCACCCTCTGGCTGGTTGCACATGGGCTTCACAAGTTCCATGTGTTACACCCAGATGACACTGTGAGCATGAGAACAGGGCCTCTGTTTTTCTTGTCTGTATTTATCAGTAAAGAAGCCATTGTCACTACCCAGCTAGTGCTCAGTCTTCCTTTCTCTTCCACCTCACCTCTAAAATGAATTGTTGGGTAAGCCTTGTTTGTAACCTAATATATATATGGCAGCCTTGTAATATATAATAGGGTAGCCTAGCTTAGACTAACTTTTGTTCAGAGTTTATAACTTTGTTTAGATTAACCTATAAACCCCCTTAGATTATCCTGTGTGCTGTAAGGTTCGTTTAACCATATCCTTTATTTTGCTAAGTGTAACAGAAGTGCTGAGACTTACTAGTTTAACTTTCTTCCATACCTATGCCACCTCCGACACTGGTGATTGCCAGAACTGATTCTTTAGGGATAAGCCTAGGTGCTGACCCGCCTCAAACTGCCTGAGACTGGTGGAAGCAGCTTGGAGAACTGTACACTGACCTCTTCATGAAATGTGCTCATTATACCCTCATTATCATACTAAAATCTCCTCCTAGTAGAAATTTTTTGCAGTTTTTGCACATAAGATATATGTATAGGCATGACTGGGCATACACAGGAATCCCCACCCTATACACAAGATGATGAAGCTCACCTTGATGTTTATGCATGATTTTCCTGAATGAAGCCAAATCCAATCCTTTGCTCAGCATGTGCCCCTTTGGGAAGTGATCCCCACTACCACATCCCGTGTTCTTGCCTGCTACCTTGCAATAAAAATACATTCCTTCTCAGAAAACCTAATTGGAGCTTATCTTTTGGCTGACAACTACTGTGTAACTGGACCTGGTTCATTCCAGTGGCAGTTTTAAAAACCCATTTTGACAATTGAGTCATTAACTCATGTGCTAGATTTGGACAAGATAGTATCATAATTCCTTATATAAAGAAGTATAACTTCCAAAGCACTTTCACATCCCACCTGGTCCTCCCAACATGTCCTTTGTGGAGCATATCCTTTCTCAGATCTCCGCGCCTTTGATTTTGTGGGTGCTGTCCTGGCTGGACCTCCTCCCTTTCAGCCCACTTCCACGCTCTCTCCATCTATCAAAATATTCACATGCGGCTTAGTTCAGTGTGCCCCCCACTCCCTTCGCCACCACTAACTGCCCCAAAAGCGTACTTTTCTGACCAATGCAGTGAGAACCTTGATTCCTTTTTATATTTTCTATAATTTTTAGAGTCTTTCTTGTTTAACAATTTTTTAAGCAGTTTACACTTTATAGTTATTTTGGACAAACAGGAAATTCAAACAACATCATTAGTGATTAGTAAATTGCTTATATATCTTTAAAATGTTTTAATATTACCATATTTTAATATTTTTGAAATAGATTTAATTGAAGCGAAACTGGTGGGAGTACTGGATATTTTGGATGAAGAAAATCGCCTTCCCCAGCCAAGTGATCAACACTTTACATCTGCAGTTCACCAGAAACACAAGGATCATTTCCGACTCACTGTGAGTTTGCCTTCCAGAATTCAGACTTTGATGGGAAGAGAAGTCTTTAGAAAGAGGGACTAGATGTCAGATCGTTGGAATCATAGGTTATGTAGAATTCAGAGCAGCTATAATTTGTTCCACACAGCATCTTTTAGAGATGGACATTTAATTTGTATTTATCTAACCAAGGCCCTTTTAGCTGGATGGAAAACGTATTTCACGTATCTAAAATGTACAGAAAGATTTACCTGCTGTTTTTATGTTAATAAAACATAAAAACATGTTTTATGTTTACCTTTTGAGCTAATTGGCCATCAGTTGCTTTGTTTTATATCATGTGACCTGTTCATACCCCATGGGTTAGAACCCAGAGTTACAAGTGACCATTTGTCTGTATATTTGTAAGACTAGCAATGAAGTGTGTGGCTTAGGTCTGACTGGTGGAAGCAATACATATTAGTGATTAGCCAATTTGTTCTGATGCTCTTTCCTAGGGAGTTTTGAATGGAAAATATACTCAGAGAGGGTCATAAAAGCCAAAGCAATAGAATTAGCTAAAGGGAAAAACAGACACAGAGAGAAGCAGAAAAAATAAGAACAGTTCTATTAGGGCCAGAAGACCTGCTTTCCTGAACTGCTTTTGAGTCATGGAGATGTGTGTGAATCCTTGAGACAAAGAACGGTAGGGCCATTCTCCATGAGGATGGGCTATGTGGCCGTGGGTGTTTCCTGTGTTCACTTAATCTGTGTTCATCTCTACACTCAACTGCCGTCACCTGGGATAGTGCAAGTACAACTCCTTGCACAGAAAGAGCTGACTAGCACAAAGAACTGTAGCTGTCTCCCCTTATCCACAGTTTCAGTTACTCGCGGTCACCCTCAGTCTGAAGATATTGAAGGGAAAATACCAGAAATGAAGGATATACAAGTTTTAAATTGAGTGCTGTTCTGAGTACCATGACAAAATCTGGCGCCATCCTGCTCCATCCTGCCTGGAACATCAATCATCTTCCCTTTGTCCAGTGTATCCACTGTGTAGCTGTCTCTGTTATCAGATAGACTATTGTGGTATCACAGTGCTTATGTTTGAGTGACCCCTATTTTACTTACTGATGGCCCCAAAGCACAAGAGTAGTAATGCTGGTAATTCAGATATGCCAGAGAGAAGCTTCCTTTCAGGTGCAAGTGCTGAGTAAGGAAAGAAAAAAGTTATATGCTAAGATTGCTAAGATCTACATCAAGAACAGATAGTCTATTCCTGAAATTATGAAGAGGGAAAAAATCCGTGTTAATTTTGCTGTTGCATGTCAAACTGCAAAAGTTACAGCCACATTGTGTTATAAGTGCTTAGTTAAGATGGAAAAGGCATTACATGTGTGGGTGGAGGACATGACAGAAAATGTGTTTTGATTGATGGCAGCGTGTTGTGCTACAGAAAGCACTGAGCCTATAGGAAGACTTCAGGAAGGGATCCCCTGGGACAAGTGACCATATTCACGTAACTTTGATTACAGTGTATTGTTATAATTGTATTTTATTATCAGTTATAGTTGTTAATCTCTTACCATAGCTAGTTTATAAATTAAAACTTTATTATAGGTATGTGTGTATGGAAAAACATTGTTTGTGTAAAGTTTGGTACTATCCGTGGTTTCAGGTATCCATTGGGGGTTTTGGAACATATTCCCTGCTGATAAAGGGGGGACTGCTGTAACTTCATCCATGAAGATAGGTGCTCCTTCATCTTACAGAGATCAAGGAAGGGAGGGAGGAAGGGAGGGAGGGAGGGGAAAAAAAGTTGCTTAGAGTTGCATATGCTTCTTATATTGTTTTATTGTTTTAAAAGTATAGCATAGCATAACAGTCATTGCTTAAGTGAATGATTACAAGTATTCTTACATCATTAATTAAAATTAAGAATGGAGAAGCTGATGTAATTTTGATAACCTTAGCTAGAGATTGAATTCCACAACCACCTCTTCCATTGACCCAGACTACTTCTGTATCCTTGTATATTTCTTGTAATGTGGAGCTGATTTCTCTTGTTTTAGTGGAGATAGAGATAAAACAACATGTATCTTCAACAAAACTTTTGCTAAGGTTGGAGATGAGTATCCATTCCTGTTATTCACTGCTCACTGGTTTTATGACCAGTCTTTGGGTCCATGATTGCTTATACCAAAAGTACTGATTGCTAGTCAACAAAACCGTGACAAGGGATTCAGAGATAGAACTCCAAGGACAGCAAATTAAAGCTTCAGGGATGGCTTTGGCCACATTTCTCAAAAGAACAAGAACAAGACAGTAAATTATAATTTGTATAGGTGATTACTTTTCTTGTATTTCTTTGGAAATAAAAGTAATAATAATCATTTATTGAACACTTAACAGGTACCAGGCACTCTTGTAAGGGTTTTACTTGAACTATTTTATTTAATTCTTCTTATAATTTTCTGAGGACAGATTCTGTTTTTATCCCCATGCTAAAGATGAGATGTGCACAGAGGTTAAGTGACCTGCCATGTTCAGCATAGGGAGGCAGTGGTGGATTTGAGGGTCAGGCCAGGCATTTTGACTCCAGGTCCCTCCCTCTCACTCGTGCTGGTGTATCACCTTACACACAGAGAGGCTCTGTGGTCTTCTAGCTCCTCCACCCTGAGAAAGCCTGGTAAGATTCCAAAGTCTTAGCTTTTTCATCTTTAAATTAAATTGTCTTTTTTTAAAAATTTGAACCCTTGTTTTATTTACTTATTTGTCTTTCTTAATCTTAAGTTATTTTGATGGTCAGATGTGATCTTTTATGTGCAGCATTTTGCAAAGTTTTAAAAATGATACAAGTATGAGATATTATAATCAGATAGTACAATGCAAAAATGACTTAGTTTTCTTCACATAGGTTCAGGTGATTGTGTAAACATGTTACGATGTTTGGTTTAAAACAGCGGGAGAGTCCCTGTGCTAATGTTAGGTATTTCTTCAGAGCAATGCTTCTTAACCTTGGCTGCACCTGGGAATCACCTGATGTGAATGATATGGGCTTTGGGAGGATGAAAAGTTCTCCACGTGGTTCTAAGTCAGCAGCCAAGGTCAAGAACCACTGCATTTGACAGGCAGGCAACTGTATAAAATTCCCACTATGTTTTGCACGTGTTTCAAAATAGTGTGATTGCTTTTTTTCGTTCATACTGCTTTTCTTCTTTCCTTAGAGAGTATAAACAAACATTTGCTAGAGTTTACTGGTACTTTAACGTTTATTAGACATTTAAAAAGCAGTATAATTGTGTAAAATGTGAACATTTCTTTTAGAACTTTTTTTTAAGATTTTATTTATTTATTTTTAGAGAGGGAAGGGAGGGAGAGAGAGAGAGAGAGAAACATCAGTGTGCCGTTGCTGGGAGACATGGTCTGCAACCTAGGCGTGTGCCCTGACTGGGAATCGAACCTGCGATGCCTGGTTTGCAGCCCGCGCTCAATTCTTTTAGAACTTTAAGTACTTCACATCCCAGAGGTTTTCTAAAGAGAATTATGTAATATATTTTTGATAATTTAAAGCTGCTGTATGTGTTGTTTTTTAGATTCCCAGAAAATCCAAGCTGGCAGTTCACAGGAACATCAGAGACGATGAAGGCTTCATTGTCAGGCATTTCGCAGGAGCAGTGTGCTATGAAACAGTGAGTATAACTTATACAAGGAGAAAACCATTTGCTGTTGAAGTTGTGCTGTACAGTATGGTAATGTGTAGCCACATCTGGCTATTTGAATTTAAATTAAATTAAAAATTTAAAATTTATCCCTCAGTATATTGGCTCCACTTGTGTGCTCAGTGTCCACATCAGCTGGTGGTGGCGGTAGTGTACAGTACAGTCACAGACCATTTCTGTCATTCCAGAAATTCATTCCAATGCTTTGTTAAGGGATCTTATCACAAGTTGGATCAAATTATTACTGTTTGCTTCATTTTTCAGACCCAGTTTGTGGAAAAAAATAATGATGCTTTACATATGTCTCTTGAATCCTTAATATGTGAATCCAGAGATAAGTTTATACGGGAATTATTTGAATCATCCACAAATAACAACAAAGACACCAAACAGAAAGCTGGAAAACTTAGCTTCATCAGTGTGGGAAACAAGTTTAAGGTATTTGTGTTAAATATACTACTTGAAATTTTTTCACTGCATTTAAAATAAAACATATTGTTTAATATACTCTACAATGAATAATGTAGGCACTATAAGAAATCTCATGAAGTTCAAGAGTAAACCCTGCATTGTCGATAATTTGCAGAAAAACACGAATAAAGTATAATAATTGAACATACAGAAATTCTTGGAATTTTTATGAATGTCTTATTTCTTGGTGCTTAACATATCTGATTGCTTCTCCTAATGCTCTTGCTTTTGCTTACTGTCTCGTTGACCTTCAAACCTTCTGTTTCCCATTTGTTTTCTGTTTCCTTCCTCATTCAGCAGTTTTGTTTTAGCTGGAGTAGTCCAGCTCGGGATGGCTAGAGAGGACTAGTTGAGTTGAGAGAGGAAAAGCAGGCACAGCCAGGGGCTTCAGGTAAATGATCACCTTCATAGATGCTTATTTATAGAGTGGCTGCCATGTTAAAAAGAGGCCATCTCAAGTTAATGATTCCGTTTGCAATTCATTTTCGGTGTGTTTCTCTCATAGTGCATTATGGATGTGCATATTATGCTAGAATTTGACTGCAGCTTTTAAAAACTGTAAAAGATAAGTGCTCTGTGTGGCAAACCCTTCAAGTTGCTTAACATTAAAGAACATTTCCTTTGTTTTATTTATTTTGGATCAGGAATTTATTCTCTGCTGTCTGATAAGGAATTATCACATGCTTCGTCTCAGAAATGGAACACTACTGTACTAATTGTTGAATATTTAGCATAAAAATAATTTAAAAGTTTAAAGACTAATATATCACAAGGAAGAAAGAAATAGAATTTCTCTCTTACAAATTTCTGTAAAATATTTATATTTACAAGAAATCTCTACATATGCTTTTCATTATGTTTATTTTAAATATTTAAAATGATGTAGTTCAAAGTAATATTTAAGTGTCAGAATACTGTGTTACTAACAGTGTAAGCCTCTGAAATCCCTTTTGGATTGAAATGGCCTCTAAATAACTAGCTGGTTAAAGTCATGTTTATAAAGCTATATATTTTTTAAGCTGAAATACAAATGTAGGAGGAAGCTTATGATACGTTTTCAAGTAACTGAGTAAAAAGTTTTTAAATTTATGTTATATTCATTAATGATGAGTTTCTAATTCTCTTGAGCAATATTTTTTCTTTTATTTGGACATTCTTAAATTTCTGAATAGATATATAATAACCCTAAATTAATGAAATGGATATCATTCATTAAGTATTTTCCTGCTGTGATGATAGGGATATAGTAGTATTGCTGATAAGAACATACCTGGAATTTTACAGTGTAAATAAAAACAAAAGCATTCTGTAGATTAAAGTATTCTTTTATGTTGAGACTTGAAATGCTTTAAAATTACTTATATGCAATAAGATATATTTTACACATTAGAAAGCTATAACTGAGTGACATCATTAATAATAAATTTTAAAATATGTTTTTATGAGATACTTTGAAATGCAATATTAATAGTAATTCTTAATTTAAAATAGAATAGCTCATTAAATTAAATTCACGTTATTTGAGGCAATAAAAGACAAAACAGGCTAACAATTTCTATTAATATTTCAGTTGTCTAGCATTGCTGACAACCAGAAGTTTTCCACTGAAAAGCGGCATTTTAAGGCCATTGAACATAACCCTTTTACTGTTAGCGATACAGTAAAAGTAACTCTTTTTGATGGAAATCCTATTGTCATTATATACATGAATATTTTTATGCTTTAAAATAAAAATAAAGTACAAGTAAAGCATGAGTTATATAAGACTGTTTTCCCTTATGCCTAATGGTCCTTGACTGTTGTTCTTTGATTTTTGACATTTTTCCCTTTTTTCCCAGATGCTGTTAGTTTAATTTTGCTGATTCTACTCTTCTGATTTACTCTATCTCCATTTTGTTTTGGAGAATACTGTGCTTAGTCTGTGGATTAAGAAGCATGGACTTTGTGGTAGTTGTTTTCTTTCCAAATTATTGGCTCCTACACTTGCTTTTCAGTTGTATGATGGTCCAGATTGATTGTATCATAAGCCTATGATGTCTGAAGTGTACTACTAGTATTACTGGCAAGAGAATGAACTTTGGTGTTAGGCTCTATGTTGGAATCTTGGCTTTGCCATGACTAGCATCATGATCTTAGACAAGTTATTTATCCCTCTGGGCCTCAGTGTTTTCACCTGTAAAGTGGAGCTAATGCTATATTCTTAATTAGAATTTTTGTGTGGATTAAACATGATAAAGCCCATGAAAAGTTTTGAGCAGTGATTGACTCATAGCATTCAATAAAGTATACCTATTAATATTATTATTAAATATAGCTGTGACTGATTCAATATTAATTTAAGAAATGTTATTTTATCTTTTGTAAGCAATATAATAAACACCTTAAGTATAAAATCAGTGTAAGAATTTTATATAATTAATTTACTTTGCAGAGAAATAAAACAAATATATGAATTAAATTAGTACTGAGTGAGATTAAATTAGAACACTCAACATTATTAAAAACAGGAAAGCATAGTAACTTGTAGTGTTCATTGTCAGTTTATTTTGGAGAAAACTATCCAAGCTTTTAAAATGAATTGAAATATGAAATGTTTTAAAATAGTAAGGAGGGTTTTTACAGCTAGACAGGATAATTTTATTTATGATAAATGTTACATGAAACAATCCAAATATATACCACTAGTGTATATTTTAAACATGCCTTCATTCTTAATGGAGTGTGACACCACCTACACCAACTTGCTGCACACTCAGATACTGCTCTGCTCTTCTCTCACTGAATACACCCCCAGCATTTTCACTCACTTCCTCTGTTGCTAGTGTGCTTTCCTCATTTGTCCCATCTGCATGTGTGCATGTATGTGTTTTATTACTGCTAATTTTTAGTCTTCCAATTATACAAGTTCTGTATAAGTAAAATAAGTTATTGTCCTTACATTAGCCATATATTTTGCATGTTACTGTCAAAGAGTCTGTGTACCAGAAGTTGTTAAATTACAGTGTGTTGTATATCCATGTTATTGCATGTTGTTTTATTCTAATCTTGAAGGGCTAATAATAACTTTGGACATTGTGTATTTTTGCTCTTTGAAAAGTGATTACCTTTCTTTTACAGACACAGTTAAATTTGCTTCTGGATAAACTTCGAAGTACTGTGAGTACACTTAAAAAAGCCAGGGTTTTAAAATGGTCCTCTTAAACCATTATTAATATTTACTCAAATAGGCACAGTAAATCTGGTATAATTAGAAATTTATTTTAAACCAAATTCCCTCATTAAAAAAAAGTTTTTAAAGTGCTTGTAATTTTGGTTAAGTTTGTTCCAAAAAAAAGTCAAATATATATGTGAAGTCAAATTATTTTGTAAATATATAGAATTCTCTGAATGTTATTAAGATTATCTTGTAATTTGAGAAAGTGAAAATAATTAGTTATGGAGAAGGAAAATATATTTTTTAGTGTTGAAGGTAAATTTATTGGGGTAACATTGGTTAATAAGATTTATAGGTTTCAAGTGTACATTTCTATGATACATGGTCTCTGTATTGCATTATGTGCCCACCACCCAAAGTCAGATCATCTTATGTCATCATATATTTGGTCCCCTTTACCCGTTACTACTGTCCTTTCCCCCCACCCCTTTGGTAACCACCGTACTGTTGCCTGTGTCTGTGAGTTTCAGTTATATATCCCACATAGGGGTGAAATCATACGGTTCTTAGCTTTTTATGGTGGACTTGTTTCACTTACCATAATATTCTCAAGGTCCATTTTATGTTGTTGCAAATGGCAGTATTTCATCTTTTCTTATGGCTGAGTAGTATTCCATGGTATATATGTACCACATCTTCTTTATCCAAATATTTATTTTTATATTAAAGTATACTTGAAATACAATATTATATTAGTTTTAGGAGTAAAACATAGTGACTTGACACATATATATATATATATATATGCCTTAGTGATTATTTTGAAAGAGGTTAATATATTGATGATAATAGGCACTAAAAGTTGCTGGTATTCATAGAAATAGAAAAATGAGAATGCTATATGTATTGTCTTAAAATGTACCTTTATTCTCCTAGGGAGCAAGTTTTATTCGTTGTATAAAACCTAATTTAAAGATGACAAGCCACCACTTTGAAGGCGCTCAAATTTTGTCTCAACTTCAGTGTTCAGGTATTTCCATATTTTCATAACATGTATTAGTGTGGGTCAGGAGTCTAAGCTCAAATACAATTTACTATGTCCAGTGTTCTCAGATATTTCACAATTACCTTGATTTTTACATATAGTAAGGTTTTTATTTTAGTCTTTTAACTATAAGAAAAACATGGCTGGCAAATTATTTGAGCAATATTGGGGTGTAGTTTATTGTGAAATAAAACTATTTAACATCATTAAAGTGAAATTTATAAAACCTCGACAAACATATAGATCTCCCTTAAGCAGGTTGCTTTCCCGTGGCCCCTTCAGTCCAGCAGTTCATTTCTTGTTCCCCACATAACTGGATCAGGAGGTAGGTTTTGGTGTCCTTGCTTCCCATATCACCCCTTGGAAAAAGATGGAAACTACACAGTGCTTTCAGCTTCTGTAGAACTTGTGTGCATTTGGTAAAACTATCACTTTCTCTCTCACCTGCCACATTCTAACCTTGCTGAATCTCAGAGGTCTTAGGCACCAGGCTCACTATTTTTCCTGTCACTCCATGCCCATCCTCTGTTCCTACCTGAGCTAATTATTCCCAAGGCATCAGTCCTCTCCTTTTTTTAAAATGCAATCTCAGGCTTGTGACACGTCTTTAAATTATTTTGCCTCTCTGACTCATTAGGTTCCTCTTAGTGATGCATTTATTATAAAGCTGAGGTCACTTATGGTTTGGGGGTCCCTTGTTTAAATGGGCTCCTTCTACAGGCCTTTACCTGATTTTGTATTCTTTTATAATTTATAATTATGTATGTACTTTTTTCTTAAACAGCCCTCCCCTAAAGCGTAAAAACTTTAGCGCCCCCAGTCTGGATCTACCCTTGACCCCTCTCACATAACTTTAGCTGTTAATGAATCTAATTCTGTCCTTTTTCCTCATCTGCATAGATAAGGTAAGCAAGACAGATTGACAATTTTATAAATTCATGATTACTAACCTTTAAAGGGCTCTCAAACCTACTCTGCCAAGTTTCCCTGGTCAGCATATTCTGTTTCTTCACAGAAACTAGTCAGACCCATCCTGCTTTCCTCAAATCTCTGAGCATCTGCCAACAGCCAGCCTCACCTCTTAACAAACAAACACCTCAAAGCTTCACCTGTCTGCTACCAAACACTTCTATCTACCTGCATTACCTTCCCTTCTACTAAGAAGGTAGGAAGTGCCTCTCTTTCTAATTGGGCCATTGTTCTGTGGAATCCATCCCTTCCCACCTTTTCCTGAATCTTCAATATTGATTATATGAGTTTGTCCAGAAAAAGTCCAGCCATTGTTAATATAATGAGAATGGTTTGTGTGATATCAATGTAACCTGGCAGCCAAGGAGAGTGGACTGGAATGCACATGCATGAACAGTGAGGACTTCACTGTACTAGTCAGTGGGGGTGGTAGATGCTGTTGAGTGAGCATGTGTACTGTGTGTCTATCACATTGAAAATGACTGAATGAGTAAAACAATGAATATGCATCAAATTTTGTATTAATTTGAACATTCCTCCATGGAAACTATTGGATTGATTCAGAAGGCTTTTGAGGGCGAAGCAATGAATACAGCACAAATAAAAGTGTGGCATAAATGCTTCAAACGTGGTTGAGAATCTATTGAAAGTGATTCACATTCTAGAAGGCCTGCAACAAGCAGAACACCTGAGAATGTTGAACGTGTATGGGCTGCACCCAACAAAGATCGGTGACTGACAGTGCGAGAACTAGAAGCTGATCTGGGGGCTCCAAAACAACACTGCTGTGTTTGAGTTTTTACCATAGGATCTTGGCATGAAAACCTGTAGTCGCAAAATTCATTCCAAAGCTTCTGCTACCGGAGCTGAAGGAATATCATGCTGCAATTGCTAATGACTTGATTCAAACCACTACCAATGGACAAGATTTTGGGAACAAGATCCCCCCCCCAAAAAATCATCTTCGAAAGGGAAGCGATTTCAGACCATTGATAACATTCAGGAAAATACAACAGGACAGCTGATGGAGATTCCAGCAAAGGATTTTGCAGAGTGTTTTGAACAGTGGAAGAGACACTGGGAGAACTCTGTGAGGCCCCAGGGTGCCTACTTTGAGGTCCCCTGTGTCATTGTCCTGTGTACAGTGTTTCTTGTATCTTATATTTTCTTCAATAACTGTCTCTATTTTTCATAGTACTTGGCGGGATACTTTCTGGATAGGCCTTGTAGGTAGTGAGCCATTTCCTTTGAGCTGGATTTCTCAGTTACCATTTACACATGCGAAACCTTGTTTTTATTTCCTCTGATCTACATTCCTTTTTAACTGCCTCCCTAGCTCTTGCTTTACTTTTTGTTCTCCAGTTTTTCCTTTTCTGTTCAAGATTAGTCTGTTCTTGCTTTCTCAGTTTCTTGCCTTCCACTTGCACTTTTCCCCCACAGAATTCAGCTTCTACCTTGATCAGTCCAACAGAGTAATTCTCAATGAGGTCACCAGTGATTTCCTTGATCCTAAATCAGGTGTTCTTTTGCAGTCCTTATTGTAATAGACTTCACAGCAGCATTTGACTCTGACCAATACTTTTTGCAAACCTTTCCTTGGCTCCTGAAGAATCCTGTGTCCTTACTTTTTTGTTGAATTCTCTGGCCTTTCCTGACTTCTCTGCTGGCCCGTCTTCTTCTACCTGGATATCATTTACGAAAGTTTTCAGGCTGTGGGGCAGGCATGTTTTCCTTTCTCACTCACTGTTAGTGCTGCCCCATATCATTTTCCTGGTGACGGATGTATTCTGTATCTGTGTTGTCCAGTGTGGTAGCTACTGGATACTTGTAGCTATTGAACAGTTGAAATGTAACTAGTATGAATTATAAATTTAAATTTTATTTTTTAAAATTTAAATTTAAATGGTCACTTGTGTCTAGTGCAGCTACAGAGCATGTGGCTAGTTGCTGCCGCATTGGACAACATAGCTGTGTATTTTCTATCTGCCCAAGTCCCTTTGATGTGACCTTCTGAACAGTGTGCCCCCCCCATTTATTTGAATATAATTGACCATATGATATTGTATAAATTCAAGGTGTACACCGTGCTGATTTGATGCACTTATATATTGCAAAATGACTGCTGCCATAGCATTAGCTAATGCCCCCATCAGGTCATGTAATTACCGTTTGTTTTTTGTGGTGAGAATATTTAAGGTTACTGACTTAGCTCTCTCTGTCTTAGTGAGTATTAGTACTTCCTAACTGAAGCTGTCACCATCTTTCACCTGGCTTTTTGCTACAGCTTCTTAAGTATTCTCCTTGCATCTGCTCAGTCTCTTCTTATCATACTGCCAGAATTATTACTTTACAGCTGTAGTCTGATTATGTCTTTTTACTGCTTAAAAGACTGTAATGGCTTCTGTTTATTCTTAGGGTAAAGAAAAAAATCCTAGCAGCTTATGAGGCCCCATATGGTCTGACCCATGTGCCCCTAGCTTCATCTCTTTCCACTTTCTTTTCTGTGTACTGCAGCCTCACAGGCCCTGGTTTCAGTTCCTTAAATTCTCCATAGTCCCTCCTGCTACAGGGCCTGTGCTCGTGCTGCTGCCTCTGCTTCCTTCTCCTTCATCTTTCACATCTCAGCTTGATCGTCACCTCCTTATGAAAACCTTTCTCGATATCTGTAACTAGGAAGGGCGCCCGAGTAACGGTGTTGAGCGCCTTTATTTCATAGTCATTAATTTTATATATGTTTGAATAATTATTTAATTTTTCCCTTTTCTAACCTATAAACCTTATGAGGGCAGACAGTGTTACCGGTTTTGGCTTGCACTTGTGTCCCTGCCTCCTGGCACTGCAAGGCATGTGGTAGACTCAGTAAATATTTGTTGAATGAAATGCATAGTCTAGCAAATATGAGGCTAATTTGTGGCTAATTTAACAAATACTGGGAAGTTATATCTGCTAAATTCCTACATAAAGTATAGATGTATTTTTTTATATTCTTCAGGTAGTTTTTACTTTGCATTTGACTTTTTTCTTATTTACATTTTTTTCTTGAGGATTTGTTTAGCCCAATATAATAAATCACTTATTTTCTTAGTGAGCATTTAATCTCCTGGCAAGGCAAATCTGTTTAGATTTAGCTCTACGAGGTCTGTCCAGAAAGTATGCAGACATGTAATATGAAAAATAGAGACATTTATTGAAGAAGATACAAGATCCAAGAAACACTGTACATAGGACGATATTGCCTCAGTCCCCTTCAAAGTAGGCACCTTGGGACCTCACAGTTCTCCCAGCTGCCATCAGCTGCCCCATTACATTTTCCTGAATCTCATTGACAGTTTGAAATCTCTTCCCTTTCAAAGGTGGTTTTAGTTTTAGGAAAAGGCAGAAGCCATAGAGCACCAAACCTGGGCTGTAGGGAGCCTGAGTCATTGAGTGATTTGATGTTTTGCAAAAAAGTTCTGCATGAAATGTGATGCATGAGCAGGCATGTTGTTGTGATGAAGCTGCCAATCACCAGTTGCCCATAGCTGTGGCCTTCTGAATCACCCGAATAGTTTTCTACATAGGAATGTTCAAGCTTAATGCAAAATTTGATGCAGATTCATTGCTCTCCTCAGTGGCAGCTACCACCCCCACTGATTAGGGCAGTGAAGTCATCATTGTTCATGTGCATTCCAGTCCAGTCTTCTGGGCTGCCAGGCTACATCCAGGTTGCGCAAACCATTTTTGTTATATTAATGGTGGCTGCACTTTTTCCAGACAGACCTCGTTGTATCCTCGTCATATACACTATTAGGCTAGCAGAGTATGGGCCAGCAGTAACTGATGCTCAAACTTAGATTCCTCTTCTAGGAAGCAGTGTATTTCAATATATTGAGATGTGTTGGCAGTTTAATAGATGACTCTTGATTCACAATAGATTTTTTTTAAAGTACTACTAATAGTAAAATGGTATAGAGTTGGTTCTAGTCATGTGGCTAGTAATGAGAAAAAGCCAAAAGTACCAATAACTGGTAGAAGTGAAAATACTTTTGAAACCTTCTAAAATAAACACATTAAAAATTTGAATTTTATTTTGCCTTTCCATTTCTGTTTTTTTCCAATTTAATGAGAATTAATTTGGGATATCTTTTATTAAAATTACTATATTTTTTAATCCCCATCCAAGGATATGTTTTACTAATTTTAGAGAGAGAAGGGGTTGGGGCAGGGATAGATAGAAACATCAGTGTGAGAGAGGAACATTGATTGGTTGCCTCTTGTACATTTCCTGATAGGAATTGAACCTGCAACCTAGGTATGTATCCTGAGCGGGAGTTGAACCCGCAACCTTTTGGAGTTCAGGACAATCCAGCCAACTGTGCTGCCTGGCCATGGCTAAAATTACTATCTTTTTGATCAGCCAACATGAGGGTAAAGTAGGGGAAGGTGTGGGAAGGCAGAAGATCTTCCTCTGTGTCCTTGGGGCTGTTCTGCGTGTCTGTGGCCACACAGTGGGGTCTTGAGTATAACCAGCCAGAACTGCATCAACAAGCTCATCACCAAACTCCCAGTGGAAGATCCAGGTCATGGGAATTTCCAGAAGGAAAAGTACTTGGTGTGTTGAGTAAGCAGCCGTAGGCTTGGTAATTTGTTAAGCTCCATGAAATTGTTAGTGAACTTCTGCGAGCCAGTGCATGTGTTGTCCACAGTTATAGGGCAAGCCAAGGGGCACAGAGGTGGCGTGCGAACATTTCCAAGGTTTCTTGTTTATTGGGTACAATGGGCAAAAGTTGTGACAGTGTGAACCAGATATGTTTTATTTCTTCAAGCAGAGCCTAGAATCAAATTTAGTTCTGGAGATTTTTCCATAGGAATGATTGCTTTTATGTTTTCATTGATGAGTATGAAAAATCATAATAGTTATATATGTTCACTGTAACACAAATGAAATTTTATATACAAAAAATATAAGTAAAACTCTGGTGACCACTTCATATCTTGGATATATTTTTTATAGTGGTTAGATAAAGCTTGGTTCTTTTTAATTAATACATCATATGTGGTTATAACATAATTGATTGGTATTTGTTTTTTTTCCTATTATAAACAATAACCCAGTGGATATATAGAAATTCTCTGTGCTATATTCGCCCACATGTGTGACAAGCTGTAGGATAGATTCACAGAAGTAGAAAAGCTCTGGGTCAAAGGGATAAATATTTCCGAGTTGCCGTTCCGAGCCTTTGCACTGGTTTACTCCCCCAGTAAGAACTGGTGCCTGTGTTTGCCTGCGCTGTCATCGACTCCAAGCCCATCAGTGTTTTGCATCTCTTCCATTAAAGAGTTTCAATGTAATCTGACTACCTAGAAAGGCTGTCTTTCCCATGAGATGATTTTAAAATAAAAGTCTACTTTTTAAATATTTTATAGTTTCATTTTGCTAATTTAGATTGTTGGTTAGCAGGTATTTATTTTGGTATAAGAGAGGTGAGGGTCAAAGGTTTTTGGTTTTTTTTTTTCTAAATGCCTAACTATTTTTTCCTAACACGTCTTGTTGAATAATGCTCTTTTCTCCATTGAATTTAGTCCCAGAGTCTAAAATCCAGGGTTTTTTGGTGAACAAAGGTTCTTGGCATTATCTATAGTTATTGAGCTTTTCCTTGACTATTTCAATGCTTTTCATGACATGAAAAATTGACATTGACTCAAGGCCCAAATTAACCACCTATTAGAATTTCACTGAAAATAGACATGCGTCGTGTAGCCTCTTTACCCCCATAGACTTGTTTCCTGGAGAGCGGAGTGGAAGGGACTGTTTCCAGTGAAACTGTGAGCTCTCCTTTCTTGTGCATTTGCTGTGTCTAAGCACTGGTGAGAACTTGGGGCTGTGTTTGACAGCTTTTTGGACACTCTATCAGGAGTCTTATTCTAAAATTAACTTCAGGACTTGGAAAATGGCCTAATGTAGGTGTTACATACTGTGATTACGACCCAGAGGTTTGTAGCAGAAAAAAAGGTATAAACTAGACTTGAGCTTTCTAGAGATCAGTAGTTTGTCTCTAAGAAAAGAAGGTTTGCTCAAGATGGCTTTAGATGAAATATGCTACAACAGTTTTAGGTGGCGGGTAAGTTGGGATACAGTAAGTATAAATATGATATTTCCTAGGTAATATTTACTTGCTGGTAATTCCTATAAGTTGCACCTTTCTAAACATTAACTGTAAAGTTGATTATTTGCAAGTTATTTTTTTACTTCTGTAGGGTGATTGGCAATAATGTGTGTTTTTTTATGAATCTAGGTATGGTGTCTGTTCTGGACTTGATGCAGGGTGGTTTCCCATCACGAGCTTCATTTCATGAACTCTACAACATGTATAAAAAGTACATGCCAGATAAACTTGCAAGATTAGATCCAAGACTGTTTTGTAAGGTACAAATACCACCTGAATTGAAATTTCTTAGCTATAGCATATTTCTTACTATTTACCTGTTGTCCTTTAACTTTTTAACTTTTATTTTTCAGGCTCTTTTTAAAGCTTTGGGCTTAAATGAAATTGACTACAAGTTTGGGTTAACAAAAGTATTTTTTAGACCTGGCAAGGTAAATATGTTTTTATTTTAAACTTGAACATGATGAATATGAATAGTTGGGTGTCAGTGAATAATTTTAAGTGTTTATGATTTGAATTATTCCTGACTTACATGATCACTGACAGCATGCGTCTATGAATATGTGAGATGTTTACAACATGTAATGCTCTGTAAGTTTAACAGTTTTTTTCAGCTTTGGAAATGTTGGAATCAGAGTGTTGTTTGATTGGATTTTTTTGTTTAAGTAAGGGTTAGCCAGAAAATACTTGTGTTTTAAACAAGTTGAAAGCCTTTCTAAAACATTAATTCAGTCTTCATAATTAAAAATTTCACAGTACTCTGAAGTCTTTGTTGTGCAGAGAACAAGTTCCACTGAAGTATGATAGGTGTACAAGGTACAGGAAATTGGGCTGGGGTTTCTGCTGACTCCTTTCAAACCCTAGATGAGTGAATGTGTAAATGCTTTTGTATGTTAACATAATTTTCTTAGGCTGACTCTTAGTTTTAGTATTTACAGGTTATGTACTAGGTTACAAGACCAAGTTAAGAATATTTCATAACTAAATATATATAATACAGAAATACCTAAATGCTCTTCACAATCCGTTTATAATTTCACCGTTCCTAACTTCTTTAAAATGATTGAATTATGTTTTCATAATTTTAAACATACTTGTTGTTATATAATCAACCATACTTATTTGACTTAGCAAAATCATTGATAAGTATCTCTAGTTCCTTGAAGGCTAAATTAATCATAGTAAATCTGATTTCACATTTTGGGGTATGAAATAAAATCTGTGTAATGCAGTAACAGTGTATGTACTTTCCTGTGAATACTTTCACTGCAGTGAACCTATACCATTTCCTGTAAAAGAGAAAAAGTTAAGAAAAAATATAATTATTCATATTTGGCTTAGCTGTAATCATATATATTTCTCATAAACTCAACATTTATCATATTTCAGGGCTATAGTAATATTTAGAATTCATAGCCTGATAGAGAAAGTGCTTGTTCTTGTTTGCTTCTAGAAACATTGATCAGTCAGAAGAAAATGTTAAAAGTGTGTGGCATATTTTCACAGATCTTGAGTCTCATTATGTTACCTTTAATTTTGATTATGAGAAGCCACTATATTGATAGGTATGACATCCTCAATTCATTATAGTGGGGTACAATCATTTCCAATGGGTGTGTCACAAGAATTTTTAAAACATGCAATACCTGACTATTTAGTCAGGGGCACTGACTTCGTTTCCCTTACATTGTCAAATAAAAAAAAATGACAACAACCAAACACAGCAATAGCCATCTGGTATGAATGAATCAAAATTTTGCCTATTTTTTTGTCAGATTGGCCAAAATACATTTTTTGGTGTGCCACGAAATTTAGTAATTATGTGTGCCATGAGATGAAAAAGGTAGAAGATTGCTGGTGGGTTATTTGGTATAGGATAGAAATTATTGTGTAATTTGGTGATAAACTGTGGAAATGATACATTTTCTTAACCTAATGGTTTTTGTTGTGTCTCTTAGCAACAATTTCTTATCTCTGACCAAAATGAGGATGGGTTTTGGAGAAGACGGAATAGTTTTGGTGGTACATAACATGATGTAGCTGACCCTCATTAGTCAAGAACTATATACAGATATCTGAGAAAGTGGATAAGGCAATTAGAGATATATTAGCCCTTCTTTTTTCATTCTTTTTCCAGTAATACCTTTTTGCCAACCATCTTTAATTGTCATGTAAGACTTTTTTCTATTTTTATGGCTGAACCTGCTAACTGGCAATGAGTAACTTGCCTTACCCCTCCAAGATCCTGAAGGAAGGAAGGAGGAAGAGAAAGGCAGCAAGAGACAGTCAAGTGTGTTTGGGTTTGCTGTGTAACCCACCGAGACATGCCTTATGGCTTGTGACTATTTCCAAAAAGTTAGATTTTGGATTTGAGTAATTTTGTATCTCTGTGTGTTTTGATACTGATATTAAATTATTTTATTTCCCAGTTTGCAGAGTTTGATCAGATTATGAAGTCTGACCCTGACCATTTAGCAGAGCTGGTTAAAAGAGTGAATCACTGGCTTATCTGCAGTCGCTGGAAGAAAGTTCAGTGGTGCTCGCTCTCAGTCATCAAATGTAGGTGTTCCCTTTCACACCAGGCTCTGTAACCATTTTGGACGTGGAGTGGTGTAAAGTTGTCTCTGTGGTGAGGGCTGGACAACAGGGATCTCATTGCTTATTCATGTCATTTCTCTGGTTCCTCAAGTAATAAATACCTCATGTGTAGTATGTGATAAATTAGTATTTGTGGACTTCCTCTTTTGAGTGTATGTGATACTTCTTTATGTGAGAATTAATTTCAATATGTCGTAAACAAAACAGAGCTCACTGTCTTGATTGTTTTGTCTTCCTGCCCCCTCCTCACCTTTCCCACAGCATTCCCCAGTCTTTCAGACTTAAGCCAGAACTCTTTCTACCTGTGTGGCACCATCAGCACAACGTGCCCAAAATTTCAAGTTGTAATGATTTCTCCTTTCCTGTCCCTGAAATCTTGCCCATCAACAAACCCTGCTGATTCTTCCCCCAAATACTGCACATTGTTCCCTCTTCATTGTCAGTGCCTTAGCGGAGCCTGCCCTCCACTTGCAGAGCAGCTTCAGTAGCTCCCAAAGTGGTTCCCTGGGTCCCCAGAGTTCTCTCCGTAAACCAAAAGCTTTTTATTATGACTCTTTTTATGTTAAGTCAAATCCAAAAAGTCTACGTCTTAGAATCTTTCAAGATCACATAAAATGGAGCTTCAGCTTGTCTTCCCAGCCTCTTCTGCCTCTGCTTTTTTAGCCCCTGTTCTTTGGTGCTCTGTACTGAGCTGCTTTTTCTTGTGTTTCTGGCCAGATTGTACAGACTACTTATCTCTGACCCCAGACAAGGGTGAGGGGCATAATATTTTAGGGTTACTTGAGTGTCTATGGAAAACCTTTCAGTGTAAGGAACTGTTGCCAGTAACTTGATTAAACTTGTATTTGCCCTTCTCTTCATACTCACCAGAGTACCTGAAACAGTGCTAGAAACCTGAAAAAATTTCAGTAAATTGTCTTTGTTAATTGAAAAATAAAATTTTTTGACCTAATGAAAAGGAACCATGCAAATAAAGGTTATTATTGAGGTATTTTGTTAGGCAAGTATGAATATAGATAACAAGAAAGCTATAATAAAAAAGATAACAGAAGCTCTTTTTCTTATAATTTTTCAATTAAAATATAAATACTTATCAATATAGTTTAGTGCTTTCAGCTTTATATATTGCATTATGATGGACAATATATTACCTTAAGATTACCTATACTATTCATTCGTTCATGGACTACGCTGTGCAGTGGTGAAGTCAGTAACCAGTCAGGATTTTTGCAGGGTGTTAGAGAGCAGCTCGAAGAAAATGTTTCAGGATCAAATCAGCGTAGCACATTCTGGGTAACTGAAGTTAAACATTAATACATTCCTTTACTGTAGAATCCTCAGAGGCCTCACTCACTGTTTTTATCGTGAATCTCCAAAAGTAGCACTTAGCTTTTCTAAATTCATTTGGCAGGTGAATCCTCCTTTTAAGACTCATCTGTTAGCATTTCATAGGCCAGTATTGCCTAAAACAGTTTGGGAAGCAGTAAAGTACTGTAATAAGGAAATAATACATTTAAAATGTAAATCTAGTCATACATGTGGTATGCTTTTTGTTTTAAGAATTATAAGGAATTAAAGAAATGTTTAACTTCTTGATTTTGATGTCTGGTATAATATGTTCAGTAAGATCTCTTGTTTCTCGAGAATTACTTTGTGAAAGTGAGTAGATTTTGAAACTATTATATGTCTGTTTTAAATAAACTGAATGATTTTCTATCACATTTTTCTCTTACACATAGTGAAGAACAAAATAAAATATCGAGCTGAAGCCTGCATTAAAATGCAAAAAACTATTCGAATGTGGCTTTGCAAAAGGAGACACAAACCTCGGTAAGATGGGTAGTGGCTGGAGAATACTACAAATCCTAGTTACCCAAATATAAAATGGCTATAAAGTCATAATGAAGGGCAGTTTGGATACTCAGAGTTTTCTTTCTCATGTTCTTGTAAAAAGATACATTAATCTGTTATTCCTACTATTTATTTGAAATTAATTATTTGATTACTTCGTTACTGGCCTCCTTCTACAAAAGAATTTGAAGAAGCTTACAAAAATGTAGACACCGTGAAAGGTTGAAATAAATGGTTGTAAGAGGTTCTTCTATTCTGATTGTTTTAGTGTCTTGAGTTTCTTGATAAATGTCACAATGACATTGTTTATTTATTTGTTAAATTTATTGGGGTGGCATTGGGTAATTAGATCATCTAGGTTTCAAGTGTAGATTTCTGTGATACATGATCTGTATATTGTGTGCCCACCACCCAAAGTCAAATCATCTTCTGTCACCATATATTTGGCCCCCTTTACCCTTTACTACTCCTCCACCTCCCTTCCCTCTGGTAACCACCATACTGTTGTCTCTGAGTTTCAGTTTTATATCCTACATATGAGTGAAATACAGGATTCTTAGCTTTTTCTGCCTGCTTTATTTTGCTTAGGATAATACTGTCAAGGTCCATCCAAGTTTCTGCAAATGGCAGTATTCCACCTTTTCTTTTTCCTGAGTGGCATTCCGTAGTGTATGTGCACCTCGTCTTCTTTATCCAGTCACCGTTGAAGGGCACTGTCATTGTTTCCAGGTCTTGGCCACCGTGAATAGTCCTGTAATGAACATAGGGGTGCATATATCTCTGTGAATAAATGTTTTCAAGTTTTTCGAGTAGATACCCAAAAGAGGGATTGCTGGGTCATATGGTATCTCTATTTTTAATTTTTTGAGGAACCTCCATACTGATTTTTGTAGTGTGTACCAGTTTGCATTTCTACCAGCAGCGAATGAGAGTTCTTTTTTCGCCAACACTTGTTACTACTTGTCTTGTTGATAATACCCATTCTAACAGGTGTGAGCAGGTATCTTATTTTAGTTTTGATTTGTATTTCCCTGATAGCTAGTGAAAATGAGTATCTTTTAGTGTATCTGTTAGCCATTTGTATGTGTTCTTGGGAGAAGTTTCTGTTCAGGTCGTCTGCCTATTTTTTAATTGGATTGTTTGTTTGTTTGGTATTGAGTTGTACAAGTTCTTTATATATATTGGATATTATCCCCTTGTTGGAGCTGTTGTTTGCAAATATCTCCCATTCAGTTTGTTGCCTTTTTGTTTTAATATAGTCCCATTAATTTATTTTTGCCCTTACTTCCTTGCCTTTGAGGTCAAATTGATAAAATTTTTCCTCATACCAAAGTCAGTGAGTATGGTGCCTTTGTTTCCTTCTATGTAATTTATTGTTTCTGATGTTATATTTAGGTCTCTGATCCATTTTGAATTAATCTTTTTGTACACGGGTACAAACTAGTCTAGTTTAGTTCTTTTGCATATGGCTTTCTAATTTTCCCAGCACCATTTATTGAAGAGGCTTTCTTTTCTCCATTGTTTTTGGCTCCTTTGTCAAAAATTATTTGCCCATATATAATAATGTGGTTTTATTTCTGGTCTCTACACAGCAACACATAAAAAAATAACACATCATGGTCAAGTGGGGTTTATTTTAGGGGCACAGGGATGGTTCAACACATGCAAATCAATCAGTATAATTCAACACATTAACAAAACAAAGGATAAAATCATACGATCTTATCAATAGCTGCAGAAAAAGCATTTGATAAGCTGCTACATCCATTTGCGATTAAATCACTCAATAAAGTGGTTAGAGAAAGAAAGTACCTTATCATAATACAGGACATGTATGACAGACCCTCAGCTAATACCATACTTGGTGACAAATGAAGGGTTTTCCTCTAAAATCAGGAAGATAAGGATTTTCACTATCACCACTCTAATTCAAAGAATTCTGGAAGTCCTAGAACTATCCTAGCCAGAGCAGTCAGGCAAGAGAAAGAAATCAAAAGCATCCAAATTGAGAATGAAGAAGTAAAAGTGTCAAGGCGGATGGCGTGATTCTGTATGTAGAGAACCCTAAAGACTCTACTAGAAAACTGTAACAATAAACAAGTAGCAGTAAAATTGCAGGATACAAAATCAATGTACAAAAATCCACTGGCTTCCTATGTATTGATACTGTTTTTAGAAACATCTCGTTAATGTTTTGCCCATAATTTTCTGAATTCTGTGTAGGAATTGTCTCACTGTAAATTTAGTATTTAATTCTCATATGCTTTTATTATTAATTGATACTCTTTAAACTTAGAGATCTGAATAACTGTTAATCTTTAACACCTTTAAAAGAGACTAGATAACTCCTTTAGGTTCTTCTTTAATTTGAATTCTCTAGTTTCCAGTGTAAAGATACAAGGCTTATATCCTCCTGACAGGCTGCAGTGTCCTTCACACCATATTTATTTTTTTTTGCTCTTAACAAATTATATAAAAAAGAGAATACTGAACAATATGAAAACAGATGCAAAATATCTTTTTTAGTAATACATTCAGCATTTTATTCAAACCAGAAGTCACCTCTATAGCCGTAAGCGGTGAAAGTAAACCGACGAAGCATTGTCTTTACAGCGTTGACGGCCTGGTTAAGGTGGGCGCCCTGAAGAAACGACTTGGTGAGTTTAATGGAGTGGTAAGTGCCCTGAAAGAAGGAAAACCGGAGATGAGTCAGCAGGTCGAGGACCTTGAAGTTTCCATTGATGCTTTAATGGCCAGAATTAAGGTATGTAATGTTAACCCAAATGACTGATTATCGTTTGTTATTGGTGTTGAAATTTTATAGGAAGATGTCCTTATTTTTTAAGGGTACAATGTTGAGTCCCAGTGATGACCAGTGATGTTCATTGTAATACTCTCTCTACTCTAGGCTTGCAAATTTTTATAGCAAAAAAGATTTGAAAAGTTATCATACTTCCATTGGTTGCTAGGAAAGATTTTCTTCCTCCAAAAATAGTAACTAAAATACTATTTATTTATTGTTACTGAAATATTACTGTATTTAGTTTACTATTTACTATTTTAAATAGTATCTGAATACTTGCTTTGTAAGCTTTTGCGTAATCATTCCTGAAAGAGGATTAATGTAAATTATTTTGTTTCATGTTTTTCTACTTTTAGAAACTAATTTTTAAATGATAAATGTAATATTGAACATTCAGAGGAGGTTCCCAAAAACCTTTTACAAAACTAACACATATAACTGGTTTACTGTTGTATGTTCCTTTTCCTGTCTTACTTTACATGTGCATATTTTTGCATAGTTCTTATCCTAATGTACATTTAATTTTCTGTCCCTATTATTATGCCATATGCCTTGTTTCTATAATTATCTTCATATAAGCTCTATCATAAATTACTTAACTGTTATGAAAATAGCATTAATCCTCTCCCAAATTTTGTAGGAAAAAAGGGGCCTCTTTTTTCTGTTGATTTTCATTTATTTGATTACCAGTGGGATTGGTAATTTTTTTATATGCTTGTAATTACATTTTGTCTGTTTCTTCCTGTTTTTTTTCTGTTTTATTTTAGGGTCTTGATGTTTTTCTCATCAACTTTAACAAGTCATTGCAATTATGTGGGATATAATAACTTAAAATGAGCGTTTCGTCATAGTTCCTGCAGATATTTTACATAGACAGCATTCAGTTTTAGATAGAATGCAGAAAGAAGATTAGAGAATTAAAATGCTTTGGATAAGCTTAGCTGATTTTACAAGTCTGTTAAGATCCATCCTGTCTATGTGGTGTTAATTAAAACCAACCAAGCTACAGTTTTTGAAGACTCACTTGGGAAAATCATCCAACAGTGTTAGATGTGTTTGATAATTTCTTAGATATTTCTTAAGTAATAGTTGAACATTGTTATAAAAAGTAGTAAACTCCGGCAAAATTAGCTAATCATCTCTTTAAAACTATTTTTTGACTACAGTATTGTACTTTGTCCACAGAACCTCCTTGGGTATTTGATTACTTGATTAATGGGAAGTAGATGTAGATATTTGTATGCAAAATAACTTTTAAATGTACAAATAGTATAAAGATAATGGGCTTATTGCTTACCAACTTTTCCAGTTCTTTTTATGTATGTACATATTGGTTTTTTTATGGTAGTAAAGGGGATAACATTAAATTTACCTACTTAATCATTTTGAAATGTATAATTCCGTAGTGTTCAGTGTTCACATTATTGTGGAACAGAAGAGATAACTTTTTAAGTACATGTTTATTATTTTTTAAAGTCCACTATGATGACAAGGGAACAGATACAGAAAGAATATGATGCACTAGTTAAAAGCTCAGAGGAGCTCCTGAGTGCTTTACAGAAAAAGAAACAGCAAGAAGAGGAAGCCGAAAGACTGAGGCGTATTCAAGAAGAAATGGAAAAAGAAAGAAAAAGACGTGAAGAAGATGAACAACGTCGAAGAAAGGAAGAGGAGGAAAGGCGGATGTAAGCCATTTATATTGTTGTTTTGAATTAGAAGGAAACAGGACAGTGAATTCTTGGTGTTGTTGATAAATATTATTTTAAATAGTCATTATTTTATTTTATTTTTAAGTATATTTTATTGATTATGCTATTACATTTTCTCCAGTTTTTCCCTCTTTCCCCCCTTCTACCATGCACCCCTTTCCCTCCAGCAATCCCCCCCCTTAGTTCATGTCCATGGGTTTGTACACATAAGTTCTTTGAGTCTTCTGTTTCCTATACCATTTTTTATCTTTCCCCATCTATTTTATCCCTACTAATTATGCTGCTTCTTTCCTGTACCTTTTCCTCCCTTCCCCCTCCCCACTGAAAACCCTCTGTGTTATGTCCATTTCTCTTATTTTATTCCTGTTCTAGTTGTTTGCTTAGTTTTTGTTTTTGCTGTTTGTCTGTCTTTGACTTTTTTCAGTTCATTTGTTAATAGTTGTGAGTTTGTTGTCTTTTTATTGTTCATATTTTTGATCTTCCTTTTCTTATATAAGATCCTTTAACATTTCATATAATAAAGGCTTAGTGATGATGAACTCCTTTAACTTGACCTTATCTGGGAAGCATTTTATCTGCCCCTCTATTCTAAATGATAGCTTTGCTGGAGAGAGTAATCTTGGATATAGGTTCTTGCCTTTCATGACTTCAAATACTTCTTTCCAGCCCCTTCTTGCTCATAAGGTTTCTTTCTTTTTTTAAAAAAAAATATTTTATTGATTATGTTATTACAATTGTCCCATTACTCCCCCTTCATTCCCCTCCACCCTGCACACCCTCTCCCACCCACATTCCCCCTTTTAGTTCATGTCCATGTGTCTTAAGTTCTTTAGCTTCTACATTTCCCATACTATTCTTGCCCTCCCCCTGTCTATTTTCTACCTACCATCTATGCTACTTATTCTCTGTACCTTTTCCCCCTCTCTCCCCCTCCCAGTTCCCTGTTGCTAACCCTCCATGTGATCTCCATTTCTGTGGTTCTGTTCCTGTTCTGGTTGTTTGCTTAGTTTGGGTTTGTTTTAGGTGTGGTTGTTAATAATTGTGAGTTTGCTGTCATTTTACTATACATGTCTTTTATCTTCTTTTCCTTAGATAAGTCCCTTTGACTTTTCATAAAATAAGGGCTTGCTGATGATGAACTCCTTTAATTTGACCTTATCTGAGAAACACTTTATCTGCCCATCTCTTTTTTTTGACCTGTTACGTATGAGGGGCAGAGCCTTAGGAGTTCACCAGGGCGGGGCAACCCAGTTGCTGGGTTGTGACGCTGTATGTGGGGGTGGGGTCCAAGAGGGAACAATGGCCATTGCTCTGCTCTCTGTCAGAGTTTAGTCCCTTCTGCCTCTTCCCCCAAGCAAACTGGATCTTTCAGGTGCTGATTCCCATGTGGGTGGGGTTGTGAACCCCATGGGGCTTTGCAACGACCTCTCCTGTGAGGTTGGGAGTCTCTCCCTGTGCCTCAACCCCCACAGGTGTTTACAATCAGTGCCCCAAGACTCAGTTTCCCAGCGCTGGGATCCTGGCTTGTATGCAGTGCCTTGTTTCACAATCGTCGCCTCACTGGGTCTGCTGGTTGCCACCCCTTGGCTGGGGTCTGCCAGCCCCTGCTTGTGCACCCAGGGTCTGCCCGCTGAGGTCTTACGTGCCTAGTCCCAACACTCTTTGTGGCGTGACCCCTTTCCACCTAGCTGCCTGACTCCACTCCTCCTTCCAGTCTGGATGGATGTGTCTATTTTAACTCCTTGGTTGTCCGACTTCCATACAGTGCAATTTTCTGTCAGTTCTGGTTGTTATTTTGTTTCTAAATTGTTGTCCCTATCTTGGTTGTGGGAGGAGGCAGTGTGTCTACCTATGCCTCCATCTTGCCCAGGAATAGGGTTTCTTTTGAGAAATCAGCTGATAGCCTTATGGACACTTCTTTGTAGGTAACTCTTTCCCTTTTGTTTCTTTTGCAATCGTCTCTTTGTCTTTAATCTTGGGTAACTTAATGATGATGTGTCTTGGTATATTCCTCCTTGGTTCCAACTTCCTTGGGACTCTCTGGGCTTCCTGGACTTACTGAAAGTTATTTCCTTCACCAGATCGGGAAATTTTCCTTCATTATTTGTTCAAATAAGTTTTCAATTTCTTGCTGCTGTTGTTCTTCTGGCACCCCTATAATTCAGATATTGGAATGCTTAAAGTTGTCCCAGAGGTCCAAAATTTCTCATTTTTTTGAATTCTTGTTTCTTCATTCTGTTCTGGTTGGATGTTTGTTTCTTCCTTTTGTTCCGAATTGTTGCTTTGAGTCCTGGTTTCCTTCCTGTCACTGTTGGTTCCCTGAATATCTTGCTTTATTTCATTTTGGGTACCTTTCACTTGTTCCTTCATTTTTCGACCAAGCTCAGTCAGTTCTGTGGGCCATTAGATTACCAGAGCTTAAAATTCTCCATCAGGTAGATTGGCTATCTCCTCATCGCTTAGCTCTCTTTCTGAGGCTTTGCTCTGTTCTTTCATTTTGGCCCTATTTCTTTGTTGGGTCCCCTGTTAAGTTGTAAGGGGGCAGGGCCTAAGGTATTCACCCCAGCAGGGCAACCCTCCTTTGCTGCTGTGGAGCTGCCTGTGGGGGATGGGCCGGAGAGGGAATAATGTACCTCCCCTGCTTGTCTCTAGCCCACTTTTCAATTAACTCTCCTGTGAGACTGGGAGTTTCTCTCCTACCTTGGCAACCACTGCCATAGTCCACAGCCACTTCTGAGTCTCAGTTTCCCCTTAAGTCAGCCCCTCCTTCACAGCCTGCCCTGCCCCCACGCCCTCACCACAGTTTCTGTCTGTAGGTGGCCTCACTCATCTGGTTGGTCTGTTTGACTGTTTTTTTAATTCCGTGGTTGTTGGAGTTCCATGCAGTTTGTTTTTCTGGCACTTCTGGTTGTTTATTGATTTTAGGTTGGTTGTTATCCTCCTTTTGGTTGTGCAAGGAAGGGAAGGGTTTATACCTACACCTCCATTTTGGCTGGAACTCCCCTAATAGTCATTATTATTTTAAAATACTACAGTCACGTGCTGTGTAATGATGGAGGCATATTCTGAGAAATTTGTCATTAGCTGGTTTCATCATTGTGAGAACATCATGGAGTGAATTTACATGAACCTAGATGGTATAGCCTATTACACATCAGGACTGTATGGCATAACATCATTGTAGATATAGTTTGTTGTTGACCAAAATGTTGTCTTGCAGCTTATGACTAATTTTAGAATAAGTTTGAAAATGGAGAAAAGCATATTTTATAAAAATGAAATAAAATGATTTTAACTATAATATGAATTTTGGTTAGATTCTTACACCTGAGAATTTCTTCTTTTTTTAAATCACTTTTATTTTTTGATTTAATCTTTTTTTAAAGATTTTATTTATTTATTTTAGAGAGGGGGAGGGAGGGAGAAGGAGAGGGAGAGAAACATCAGTGTGTGGTTGCCTCTCATATGCCCCCTAGGGGGGGTCCTGGCCCACAACCCAGGCATGTGCCCTGACTGGGAATCGAACCGGCAACCCTTTGGTTTGCAGACTGGCACTCAATACGCTGAGCCACCCCAGCTAGGGCTGATTTAATTTTTATTATATTTTTCCAAATCATTTTTAATTTTTAATTATAGTTGATATAAATTATTATATTAGTTTCAGGTGTACACCCTAGTGATTATACATTACATAACTTACTAACTGATTGTGCTTCTCAATCCCTTCACCATTTTTACTCATCCCTCCAATCTCCCATCTGGCAACCATCAAAACTTTCTCTGTTATGTATGAGTCTTTTTTTGTTCTGCTTGTTCATTTATTGTTTTTTAGATTCAGTTGTTGATAGATATGCATTTTTATCATTTTTTTAATCTTTTTTTTTGTCTTCTCAAAGAAGATCCTTTAACATTTCATATAATGTTGGTTTGGTGGTGATGAACTGCTTTAGCTTTTCCTCGTTTGGGAAGCTCTTTACCTGTCCTTCCATTCTAAATGATAGCTGTGCTGGGTAATCTTGATTATAGGTCTTTGCTTTTCATCACTTTGAATATTTCTTTCTAATCTCTTCTTGCCTGCAAAGTTTCTGTTGAGAAATCGGCTGACAGTCTTATGGGAGCTCCCTTGAAAGGAAGCAGTTAGCTCCCATTCTGGTCACTAACTGCTTCTCTCTTACTGTTTTTAAGATTCTTTCTTTGTCTTTAAACTTTGGCATTTTAATCAACTGTTTTTTTAAAGCAGTGACTTGTGTATTATTTAATACGTAATAAAAAGGCACTTCAACTTTTCTGTGGTTTTAAAACTGATAACTTTTTGAAAGGTTGGCATAATCTGACAGACAGAAGGAACATAAAGTTGTTTAACTGGAGAAAAAGAGTACAGGAAAGCACATGTCATCAGTACCTTACAACTAGGCTTTATAACCAAGTTAATCTAGAGATATTAAAGGTTATACAATATAATGGCATTTGTTTAGTTTCAGAAGATTATTGTCAGTAGAGTTAGATTTTATTTTTTAAAAAAATGACTTGATATGTATATGGCCAGGAGGTTAATGTAAGTCCTCATCCTGTAAGCTTTGTTTATTAATAGTTAAATTGCCTTCTGAAAGATTCCTTATTTTATATTAAATTTTTGAAGAGTTTTCTATTTTTTATTAGGAAGCTTGAGATGGAAGCAAAGAGAAAACAAGAAGAAGAAGAGAGAAAGAAAAGGGAAGATGAGGAAAAACGTATTCAGGTATGTACTGACTAGATAGGTGAACTGAATTTCTAGCAAAACAGAATCTACAAAATTATAAAACAAAAGAAGCAAACTCAGTATCTTGATTTGCTAGATAAGCTGCCATTGGTTTATCCCAAAGATGAAAAGCAGTTTCTGAAATTGTTATGGGAAGGGACTTTGGAGTTAGGGAAGTGACAGAACTGTGTCACTGACAGAAATGATGACATTGCACAAGAAACAGTGAGTGACTGTGGGCCATAGTTTTCTTTCTGTGGACTGGGGGTAAATAATGGTTGTGAGTACCACACAAGTTAACACATGTTAAAGCATTCCGAACAGTGCTGAATTCAATAAATATTAGTTTGGTTCAATTATTATACCTAGGGTAAAGTCAGATGAACATTTACTTAAAACATCATTTTAGAATATACTCCTTCAATTAAATAAATTATAAAGCATTATTTTATAACTTTGTAGATACTAGTAGTAATGGGTTAGAATAAGATTCTTTCCCTATCCTCATTTTTTAAAAAGTCTACGTCTGAGAATAATTGATCATGTATTTGAGTTTTTTGGCTTTATTAGTTTATCCTGAACACAACGAACACTTTAAATTCCTGACATCTGCTTATCTTGTGTTGGTGTTAATGTGATCCCTGGGATACTCAATGTGATATCCGGGACATTGGTAGTTATAGAATGGTGGAACTACGGTTTCTCTTGGGTTTAGAAAGCACAAGCATAAATCATAACATAAAAGAGACTAGAGACTGAAGAAATTTCTGGTTAAACAAGATATATTCCTTAGTAAGGAACTTGTCTGGAACAATTTTAATTAGTAATGGGATTGATCAAGTGAACATGTGGAGACACCTTGGTGAAATGCTTTCTGTCCTTGGCAGGCTGAGGTCGAGGCGCAGCTGGCCCGACAGCGGGAAGAGGAGTCCCAGCAGCAAGCGGTTCTGGAGCAGGAGCGCCGAGACCGGGAGCTGGCCCTGCGGATCGCCCAGAGTGAAGCGGAGCTCATCAGCGACGAGGCCCAGGCTGACCTGGCGCTCCGGAGGTACTGGGCCGCTGGGTGGGGTGTAGCGTTCTCTCTTCTTCCTTTTCCTGTGTGCCTTTTATGTCAGCCTGGAAGGAATAGGAGAAAGTCCTATTCCTTAGTCCTGATATATTTTAAGTAAAATCATTTAAAACTTATTTGTATCCATTTTTATACCCAAGTGAATGAAACAATTTATTTTACTAAATTGTTAAACTGTTGAAAAACAAAGTTGATATTTCAGCTCATGAGTACTTGAAGAAAACAAAACATCTTGACTTTTAGTCTGAAATAGTTGATGAGTATTGCATAAATGGTAGATAGCTAATTTCTGAATACCTGCCATTAACACCGGAATGGAAATCATTCAGTATATTATAATCCAATTTAATATATTTGAGGTTGGAATTTATTATTTTCCTAATTAAAATTTAAAACTATATGTATCCTAACATTTGAGATGAGAAATTTTGCACATATACCCTGTGTTTCAGAATAAATAGATTTTCTTTTCCAAGAAGGGAGGTTAATCACATTGAAATAGTTTGGTTCCTCAGGTTTCTGAATTATCTCTAAATACCATATTTTATTGGAGTATGGAAGTCCTTATTAAAAGTATCAGGAAGCATTAATATACAGATTCATTTTGCATTTAGAATGTAGAAACTTTAGTTACTTTGATTATTTGTAAACAGCAAAACTAGTTTGTGAGTTCCTTTGTGTGTGGATATATGTTCTCTCTATATTGTGAGGCACAGATATGTCTGACCATGCTTTTCAGAATGTTAGAGCATTGTTTATAACAAAATAAAGTAGCAACAAGCAGTAGATGTTGCTATTTCCTTGTAAAAGGAAAATTTTGGTGCGTTTTACAAGGTGGTGCTTAGATTTTATTTAGCTGAAAACATGGTAGGGAAGGAAAATGGTATGTTAAGTTGCCTTCACACTTTTTCTAGTAAGCGATTATATTGGGGAGTTCTGTGGCCTGAATTGTATACGAATGTATATTGAAATAATCTGAAATGGCTTAGCAGACATTTGCTAAGTATCATGATAATTTATAACTCTTACATTTGAATTCAGTATTTGGGCTATTTGTTAACATTTACCATAATTAAAATACTTCGTCCCATCGCTGGCTTTTGTAGCTGCAGACTTAGCTGAACTGCTGTGCCGTTCCTCACACCTGTGCTGCATTGGAACAGCGGGGAGTCTGTCTGTGTAGCTGACTAGTGGGTTGGCTAGGCTCCTAAACAAACGAGGTTCTTACAGCTGCCATCCCTGATGTGTGAGGATGTCCTGCAGTGGACAGAGCTGGATTCAGTATGGCCGAAAATCATTTCTAAAGGACTTGTTAATGTAGTCATTATTGGTATTCATGGCCAAGCTTTATGTGTGAGCATTTGAAATAGTAAGCTATATCCAGTGCCATTCCATATAATATGTATAAAATATTGGGCGCTTCCCGTCTTCAGAGCGGTGCACTTCTTCCAAAGTGATTGGTCTCAGAGAAAGGGTGGACCATTTAGGACCTTTAACGTAAATAACAAGTTAACTGTGATTTAAGTTAAGCAGAATTAATTAGGTAATGGGACCACTGCTAAGTACTTAGGAGGTATTCAAGGCAGTTATAACTTGAAAGGAGGAAGAGTTTGTTTCAGTTCTGCTGTGGCCCAGGCCTAGAGGTGCTGTTGCCCTCTGGAATGCCCACTGAAGCCCTTTCTGTGAACCCTCTTCCAGGAAGCTCTCACTGACCGCCAGGGTCTGTGAGCTCCTTCTCTGCTGAACCTCCTGGTTATTTTATACTCTGTGCTAGAAGCATTAGCAATTTGTTATGGGTGGTGTTCTATACAGATTTTCCACGTTTGATAATTTTATCTCACTCCGTGGGCTAAGCTAAATGTTTTTGAATGTTTACTTTACCTTTGTTAGTACTGAGTTTTTTCTAACAGTTTATGAGTAAGAACTCTCTAACCCTGTTCTTAATATATAGCACGAAAATGTTTTTCTTGGGTTCTGTGATGTATAAAAAAATATATGTAGATGGATTCTGCTGCAGTAAACAATGTCACGTTACTTTCCCAGCTTGGGTTCCCATCCAGTAACATCTAAGTAAGCACTGTTTTTCATATGTATAATACACTTGAAACTATGATCTAAATCAATTACACATACAATCCTTGGTGCGAAGTTATGATTTCACATAGCAGGCATACCTTGAAGACATTGCAGGTTTGGTTCCAAATCATGGCAATAAAGCCAGTTGTAATCTTTTTGCCAGTGGAGGGTTGCCTTCAGTTTGTGAAAAACACAGCATTTGTAAAGTGTAATAAAGGAAAGCACAGTAAAACAAGGTATGCCTGTACTTAAAATTATAAATTAATGCCCAGAATATAAATTAATGTAAAAACATACAAGCAAACCTCACCATGTATGACTTACGTAATCTAGATGTAATATATTTGCATACTAATTTTCATTGAATGCCTTTAATTCTCTTACAATCATTTCTAATGAAAATTTTAAAACATTAAAATTCTTAGTCATCTCACACATAGATTAACTAAAGATTACATAGTTTTTTAAATCAGTAAAGTCACTGAAACAAATTTGGCACAATTCAGATTTTCATAATTTCATAATTCAGAATTGGTTATGATATTGACTAAAATGTATTCTTTTCACAGAATTGATGGAGCAAGACCCAAAATGACACCGTATGTCATTTCCCTTTTTAAAACTTGACTTAGTCATATAATCTTTTTAACAGGTTGTGGGTACTTTTTAGGAGAAATAGTTTCCTCATTGAAGTGAATTTTACATTATTTCCTTTTATTAAAAAGAATGAAAAGGAATAAGATAACCCTTTTTTTTTTTTTTTGCCTGGGAAAATATCTAGTGCTCTTGTATGGTGCTCAGTCACAGTAGTTTATGATCTGGTTTCCCTCACTGTGTTTTCTAACCTTGTTTACACACCCATTTTGTTTTATGTGTTTTTATATTCATTACTTAATGTCTTCATAGAAGCAGATGTGGAGGTATAAGTAAGAACAAATGAAGTATTTGAGTCATAGCAGATAGTTTAGTTTTCAGTGTATATAATAGTTTATTTTACTAATATCTAAATAGCTCCTTATTAGAACTTACATATATAATGCTAATTTTGGTTCCAGTGTATCTTTTTGTTATGCAAATTTCTCCACAGAGAGAGAATCTAAATAACGTTTGGGATATATATAGAGAATTAATTTTTGCCTCATTTTTATATAATATATATAAAATTCGGAATATATATAAAATCTAAATTTTAATAGTTTTTAGACCCCAACTGTGATGTTTGTAGTGATAGTTCTCAACTCTCTCAAACACCAGTACCAATAACAAATGTTTTATAGATAATGCAAGTTGATAAGTAATTCTCTCCAAAGAGCTCATGTAAAAGAGAAGTAAACACACAGTGATTTATAATAAGACAATGTTTATTTTAATAGGAAAGTACTTGGTCACAATTACAGGAAGCATATAATCAGGTATTCCAATGTTTGTATCTGTACACAGAATCACCATGAATATAACAGCTCCAAATGCAGATTTATGTGTTTCATCAGTCAAGTAAATGCCACGAGAGTGTGAACAATCCTTTGTAAAGATTAAGTACAGTCTCCTCTACAATGAGCAATAGGCAAATTCTTACACAAATTACTGTGAATATTAAAACCAGGCAAAAAAAGGTTCTTTTATATGTAAAACTATTTACATATATGTGCATTTCATCTTAATATGTCTCGTGGACATATTTTTAAAAAATCCTTGCCTGAGGGTATATTTACTGATTTTTGAGAGAGAGGGAGAGAGAGATGAGAAACCTCAATCTATTGCCTCCCATATGCACCCCAAGTGGGAATTGAACCTGCAACCTGAGTATGTAGGTTGCAGGGATCAACCCCACAACTTTTTGGCATATGGGACAATAAACAGTCCAACCAGCTGAGCCACCTGGCCAGGGCTGTCTGGTGACATGTTAAAGTCACATGGAGCATAGGGCAGCTCTTTCTTGTGCAGGACACTTGGCATCCCTGACCCTTAACCCCATCAAATGCCAGCCATGCAGAGAAGAACATCATTGTTAACCCCCCAGAATTTTGAAAATGTTACTAACTAGATGCTATAGGCTCTGTGGTAGAACTTCTTTATAGTTACCATTTGAGCATGAATTAAGCCCTGCAACTGGTGTTTAAGGTGAGATTGTGAACATTTGTGTATAGTTTGGGAAAATCAAAAGGGAAAAAGCACATAGGTTCAGGAACCATTTCTTTTCAGTATATTTGGAGTAGCACCTGGAGAAGTAAGATAGGGTCAGTTGAGATATTAAATCAGTAGAGATTGACATCCAGTGATGTGTTGGAGCATACAGAGAAATCTCTATGATCAACAGACCCAGTGGTGACAAGAGCTCTGATTCCCTTAAACCTGCTGTGGGAAAGAAATGGAAGGAGCTTTAGGAGAAAGGTGGTAAAAACAGAGATGCTCTTTGATACTAAGATAGAATCCTTGAGGTAGGGTCATAATAGAACTGTAGTCATCCAAGTTGTTCTGAGTTTGAAAGTTAGAAATTCTGACTAGCCTAAAAAGAGATGGATAAATTATTCAATAGGTAATTTTCTTTAGATTATATTTGTGGTTTTTATCCTTGATCATCAGTTTGAAAGGTTACCTCTTCTCTGACTGTGCTTGCTTGGCTGGATCTCTGTCAGTACCTGACCTCAGCCAGGTTTTGCTTCAGGGAAGGAGGGTGCAGGAGTCCTCTGCTTTGCTCTCAGAGCTTCCGGGCCCAGGGCCGGCCTCCGGGAACCTGTGACCTGAAGTAAACACACCTATCTTGTTTGTTTTTGGTTTTTACTGGTTTGCTAGATTTTGAGGTTTACCAGAGTGTGATAAATAGAATGAGTAAAAAAAAGTATTGATTATGAAGGAAGACAGCAAAGGACAGGAAAATAAAATAATGAAGTTAAAGTGTTGAGGAACATGATGAAACATCCATTCCATTTCACAGACTTGAACAAATACTGAGAAAGTTACATTCTTAGGAGTAATAAAAGATAGGAAAGTTTTTGTCTTTGGAAAATGTCCTTGAAAGGTCAGAACACTTCTGACCATTGTATTTAATGACTACTTGATGCATTTGAACTTTTTAAAAAGAAATATGCTTTGATTTAGAATTTTAGAACTTTAAATACATCAAACTTATTTAAACTCTGGCAGTGTAAAGTAGATCAGCTTGGTTACTTAATATGCCTTGTCTAATTACTATTTTCTAAGAACTCAGTGCAAAAATCTTTGTATAGAATCTATATACTGCCAAGTTTCCTGTATGCATTTAGAACATGCAGATTTTATTCTGTACATTAAAAAACCAATTTTTAAATTATACTTTCAGGTATTTTAAGTAATTTATATATAATTGTCCTTTATATAACTATGTTGTATTATCATTTTTCTTATAGGGAACAAATGGTGAAAGAAATGTCAGAATTCTTGAGTAGGTTAGTGCAGTGCAATTTGGGAGAATAAGTGTCACCTCAAAATCATATTTTTAAATTACTTTTCAGTATTTGGACCAGAACCTGTTATATGAATAACCTACTCTTTCCATGTAAATTTCCTGTAGAAGAAATGTCACTTTGCTCTCACTCAGAAAAAGATAAAAACTAATGTTCTTCTAAATCGGTATTTTTCACCGATGATACCATTGGCATTTTGGATGGGACAATTCTTTGTTGTCCGTTTTTCTTTGCTTATTACTGGCCCCCACCAACTCAGTTGCTTAGGAAACCCTCCCTTTCAATCTGACAAATTAAGTATTTTGAAACTCACCCTAGGGGTAGTGCTGCGCCCTGGCTGGGAACCACTGTGCTTCATTGGAATGGGGGGAGTAGAGGAGGCATGTGGCTCCTGAGGGCTTCCACACTGTGTGTCTTGCATGGTTGAAAAACCACTGATGTAAAGAGTGAGCCATCAAAGGACAGAACTTCCAAGCAGGATCTGGTCCATTACCTTTATAATTGGATATGAATCAATTAACATTTTAATTTTGAACTTACTGAATTAATTGAAAGTGTAAAATACATTTTTTAAAATTTAAAGTCAATTTTGCTATTACCTTACTATTTTGTTTATATGATTGTTTTTGTAACAGGCTAAATAATCAATAAATTACAGCATTATTTTACTAACTCCAGAAATTAGGGGTCATTTAAATGCATTTGATTTGTGTACTTCTTAGGATGTTTGTATATGTTTTTAAGCAGGTGTATTTTTGTTTGAGGAAATATAAATGAAAAGTTAGTAATAATACTGGAACCATATTCTAAACAGTAATCTGAATTCAGCATTATTATTATTTTTAAGAGCTCGTGAACACAAGATTATATTTTATTTATTTATTTTTAATTATTTTATTGTTACATCATTATTTTTTTATTTTTTTATCCAGATAGCTTTTTTAAAGAAAATTATTTTATTTCTTTATTTTTAGAGAGAGGGGAAGCAAAGGAGAAAGAGAGGGAGAGAAACATCAGTGTGTGGTTGCCTCCTGCATGCCCCCCTCTGGGGACCTGGCCCACAACCCAGGCATGTGCCCTGATTGGGAATCGAACCAGCGACCCTTTGGTTCATAGCCTGTGCTCAATCCACTGAGCTACACCAGCCAGGACAGCATTATTATTTTTTAAAAGTATTAAAACACATCTTACGTGTACTACTAACTCATGTATTTTCTGACAATCTATAAAACTTATATTATGTAAATTCACTTTTTCTTCCAAAAGAAAATAAAGTGACAATTAAAAGCCCATAATGAGAAAAGACTCCCAGAAGAGCTAGGAGAACAGAGAATTTTTTTGTTAGTTTATTGAATGGTAGTTCAGGGATATACAAAAGAAAAAGTACATATTTGAGTAAATGTTAAAGCATAATTTGTTGTTAAGGGTAACAGAGAGACCTTGCTGACACACAGCTGGCTCTTTTTGGGCAAAGCAACTAAGAAGAAAAAGCTACATGGAGAATTGTCCGTCACACAGCTTATGAAAAGTACGGATTCTTCAATAAACCTAAAACAGATTCGAACCAGAAAAATGCAGGAAGCACTGAGTGGATACACATTATTTAGACAAGCTTATATGTGTCCAGCACTTTTTAAGTATGTAGACTGAATTATGTTGTTTTGTATTCTATAAAACAAAAGCATAAATAGGCCTTTTAAGGAAACAGAAGTACTTATTTCATTGTTAAGCTTAATATTGAAGAAATACTTTTCTTCATTTCAGGAAGAAGGATACATATTTTCAAACATCATTTTTCAGTGTCAGTCTTATTAAGTATCTGTGTCTTAACTGTCAAGATTGCTATTATCTTTCAGAATGTAAATGATGAGAAAACAGCTCATTTTTGTATTGTACCTTGGTTGCTCCTCTCTAAGAGGAGATTTTGTGCCTAGTAGATGAGAAAGGAGAAGTTCCTCTGTGACACCTGAGCAACGCTATTTTAGTTCTTCTAATAGTTGTCTCATCCTCTTTTCACATCTTGAAATAGGGTGTGTTTAAACTCTTCCTTCGTTACATTGTGCTTAAAAAACGTCCACTTGCAGATAATTATGAGTGCCTCCTCTGTGGCTAGTGTGATCTGAAAAATAATGTTCATTGTTACAGAACAGAAACTGTTTCCATATATTCTGAATAACTATTTTAAGTTATATATAGAAACAAGTCTTAAATGCTGAGTGGCACCGCTATAAAAAAGTTCAATTTATCCCATTTTATTTTAAAATATATTATTTTTTATCTTTTATACATATTTTAAATTTTTACGATGCACCTTTCTGTCCACTCAAATACTGCTGTTACACAGGACAAGATATAACATTTGTGCCCTTTGAAATCTCTGTTATCAGCTTCATGACCTAGAACCCCTTCTTTTAATTTACTAATTGTCATATTTTGACTCACTAAATAGGAGGGTATGGTTTTTTTTGCTTGTAGATTTTCTAAGTGTTCTTTAATAGTGAAGCTAAAAAGTCACAGGAGTTTCCAGAATCCAGCAGCATTTTGACTGAGGCAGTGGGTTGCAGTTTATCCATTTACCTGCGGACCCTGTGAAACTCAGATGCCCAGGGAGACCTGAGCCAGTAGGTTGGCTGGGGCTTGGCCATCTCTAGCCTCCAGTAGTCTGCAAGGGATTGTACTGTGCATCCCTGTGGCTCATAAACAAACCCTCAGTGTGCTGCTCGTGATGTTGTTCAAGTATGTTGTGGATATTTTTTTTCTGATTTTTGAGGAATATATATAAATGTATATATTTTAACTTTAGATGTTAGTGTATCCATCAGTTAGAACATTTAAACTGCAGCCTGGAGGAAATCCATGGTACTAGAATTTTGGAATGAAAAGTTCTGATTAAAATCTAACATGGATATTTAATGGCACACTGGAAAATTTTAATTTACTTGAGCATTCTGTAGTACAACATTATTAGTTATATCCATCAAAGATAGAAAAATTATTATATGTTTCTAGTGGTTATTTCCCGTTGTTAAAGTTATACTCACTTGCTTCTTTAGTCACCATTCATTCATGTTTCTAGTTTAAAATATGCAAAAATATGTAATAATTGCAGAGGTCCTGCTGTACAAGCCACCAAGGCAGCTGCTGGCACCAAGAAATACGATCTTAGTAAATGGAAATATGCAGAACTGCGTGATACCATCAATACCTCTTGTGGTAAGTGAATGGCAAGGGTGAAATATGAGAAGGCTCTGTACCTCACAGGTAATAAACACCTGGGTTGGGGTGGGATTTTTTTTTTAAATTTGCATATGAATTAGGAGCCATGCCCTTTGTTACTGTTACCTTGAAATGAAGATCTAATTTACTCACAAAGCTAAAAGAAAGGCATAATAAATTAAATTCATTTTGCCTTTCTCTTGCTTAGGTCAGAAAAGAAAAGCATGGAGAAATGATGGTTAGGGGTGAATAACTGATGCTTCTGATGTTATTCATAGTAGTTAAGTACCTCTAAGAATCTTTGGGTTCATGAATGCAAAGTAAAGATGGCAGTGCAGTCCTTTCTTTTCAATACTACTTTTTTTCTAGCAGAACAGAGTGAACATTGTATCCAGCAGATCCCACGTTGTTGTTTTCTTGGTTAAATCATAGTGTTTGAATTTAGGAAACTACAATGAGGAACTAAAGCGTCATAGTTGTACAGGACTTCTCACTGCGTTCTCGTCCACCTCGCTGAGTTTATCTGTGCAGTCACAGACATGACCATGTGTTGCGTGTAAATCTAGCTTGCATTTCAACACAGTGACTTTTTATTCTGTTATGGCCTGTGACCTTGGACATGTGACTTAATCTCTGTGATTTAAATTCTTCACCTATAAAAGACCTATTTCGTCCTAAGTTCTTAATGTGGAACAAATTATATAAATAGTAATAATGCATAATAAAATATTCTGTAAATGTAAAAGGTAATATTACAATAAAATGCTCATTTTTATCAATAATTAGTTTATTTTTGATTTTGTACTATTTAAAATGAAAACTTTATATATACTATAAATATGTATATATGTTTATATGCCACAGAATAATTATGTTAGACAATTAAATTAGGATTTTTTTTGGCTCTTTCTATGTAATTGATAGATATTGAGCTCCTGGCTGCTTGCAGAGAAGAATTTCATAGGAGACTAAAAGTGTATCATGCTTGGAAATCGAAGAACAAGAAGAGAAATACTGAAACAGAGCAACGTGCTCCAAAGTCTGTTACTGATTATGGTAAAAACAAATATGTACTTTTGAATGTTCCAAAGTGTGTAGTATGTATATGTATGTGTATATGTATGTGTGTATATATGTATATATATACACATATATTATATATAGTTACATGTATTTTATATATGTATATATGTTTTATGTATATGTATATAAAAATACATGTAACTATACAAAAGGCATTTGGGTAAAATGTCCAACACAAATTTTTCCTTACTGTGGAAACTGTGGTCTGCTGAACCTAACACAACCATGATGGCTCATCTTTAATAACAGTAATTCTATTAAATACATCTCTGAAGTCTTATTTGTTAGGGAGGATTGAATTTACTTCTTAAGATACATTCTAGAAGTAAGAATAATCTTGTCTGTCCTGAAGAGGTTGTGTAATAATGTTGTAAATATGTATTTATACATATGTATACACAAATACATATACATAAAGATGATGTGTGGAAACGTAAAGCTTAGTGTGAAAAACAGTGTGTTTCCTGCAACCATTATTTTACAATACTGTGAAAACATGAGTGAGAAATGGTACCGTGGTTTGTTCCAGAGTTTTGCCAAGCCTAGGACTGGATTTTTTGACTGAGATTGAAAAAATGAATTCTGTTAACTTGTACAAGTGGAAAGTTCTGTTGTTGACTTGGGAAACAGAGCAGGGCAGACACAGCCTGGTGGAAGTGTGCACTAGCTTTAACGTCAGTTGGGAATAGCTGTCATATATGAGTTGTGAGTTCAGTCTTAAAGGCAATGATTGGAATTTCATTTGTTCAGCTTGCTACCTATAAACTGGCACAATTTATTATCTTAATTCTGGTTAACATCAAGGTGACAGCATATTTAATGTCTTTTTATATTTTAAAGGGGTATATTCCCAGCACTGGATAGTATAGTCTGGCAATGCATGTCCCAGGTTGACTTAGAAAGTGAGTTCTCAGTTATATTTTGCCTCATTCACCTTCCTAGCAAATAGTAGCAGTGCTTGATTGAGGTCATTTAAATGGTGGAAATTTAATGTTCCTAAGTTGTTGCAAAAATAGATTGAGTGAGGGGAATACATTATTAAGAAGACAGATCTTAGTGCTAGTGATTGCAGAAGGGGTGTCATCAGTTAGAACACACACCCGGAACTAAGAAATGGCAAGTGGAATGCCCTTCCAATCAACATTGATCTTCTCACCGCCACTGTATTCCCCCATTTACAGATTTGCCTCCTTTCTGTCCACTCAGATATTCCTATTACGCAGGGCAAGATACAACTCTTATGCCCTTTGAAATCTCTGTTATCAGCTTCATGACCTAAAACCCCTTCCTTTAATTTATTAGTTGTCAGAAATAATTTTTGGTGCAGTGGAAAATTATCCAGTAAAAATTGATAATATTTAGTTGCTTAAAACAATGACTTTGGAGAATAGTTTTACTTCATAGTTCTTAAAATAAAAGTGGCATGTGCTTAAGATTTAGATAATTTGAAAAAATTAAAACATACTAGGTTTATGTGAACATGACAGTGCTTTTTCTCTCACGTATGTAATTTTTTCATGAATTTAGATTTCTTTTTTCCTACAGAAATTCTACTAATTCCTTGAAGTTACTGTAATGTCCATTATTAATTCGTTGTATTGGATTTTCATCTGGGCATTATTGTGTCACAAAGTCACAAATGAAATAGAATTTTTAAATTTTAATCATCCTTATAAGTCTGTCAAGCAGAATTTCCTAAAACATAATCAAAATAGTTTTTTTTTTTTTTAAATAAGAAAGTAGCATTTACTTGTAGGTAATTCTGAGAGCATCTGCCCATGAGTATTTACTTGTTAGTTACCGCCTTGGTTGATGGAAGGGTTTTTATAAATTTGAAGAATGCTCACTTAATGGTTTTGGCAATTTTATCATTTCTTCAACATAAAATATTTGTTCACAGATTTTGCACCATTTTTGAACAGTTCACGTAAGTCATTGGGTGGTGGTAACTCATGAGCTAACTGGACAATGGGTTAAAATACTTCATTAAGTACTAACTTCTGTTGAACATTGTTTTGCTACAATCTTTAAGTGGAATTATAGTATATTAATGTTGGCTTATCTGTGCTAGATATTTAATTTGAGATGATGCTTCCATTTGGATTACTCCAAAATAGAATTAATAACAATTTAATTAATGTTTTTATCAAATTACTTCCTTTTTAAAAGTGTCTAGCATTTTCAAGCATGAATATACACAATTCTTATTGTAGCAAAACTCTCTTTTGATAAGCAGCTGATCTTTTAGAATAAAGACTAACTTTAGATGCTGGTTTCAAACACTGTGGTGGTGTAAGCATTTCTGTCCGAGGAGATTTGAGTTTTGTGTGACAATACAAATACAGGTTTCATAGGATGTCACTGAATAGGAAGAGGAGGTTATTCTGTTATTTTTCTAGTTTCCCATGATGCGACTTTTTTCTTAATTTAAAAGATTTAAGTCATCTTAAAACAGTAAATTTCTTCTAGAATAAATTTCAACAGTGATTTGGACATACAGCACATCCTTGAATAACTTTGTTTCATTCAGTGCTGTTTTGCTGTAACATTGAAGAAATGCCATAGGAACCTAAGTCCTGTTGATGTCAGTTAGCTGTGGTGAAGTTGGTTGGGTACATTATGTGTTCTTTCGCGTAAGTCGCTGAACCTATGGATGGCATTGAGTGACAACTACCGTAATGTCATTTTTATTTGCCAACTGGTTGGATCTGATTTTTTAAGTGCTTTCAGTAATTTCTAGGGCTATATTTGAAAATTATTTCACACTTTGAGATAACATTGGGTGTGAAAAAACAGTTCGTAAGATTAGTTTCAAGTTTTTCATGTCTGTATCTTTGTACTTTTCCAGATAGATATTTGATTCCATGTTTCCCTAATACAATTTCAGTTCTCACATAAGTAGAAAAAGCTATCAAAAAATTTATGTTGGGTTCCTTAATTTTATGAATATATTAAGTTACAAGAGACTTATTTTTATGGAAAAAATAGGTTAACCTAATAGGTGGCGATTAGTATTGTAGTAAGTTTACTATTAGCTGGACATTGAATTATAATTCTCAGTTTAAGATGGAGGGAAGGATTTTATTTTTACCCTTTTAAAATGTCTTAGTTTTAAGTTAATGTATTTTCTGAAAAGTAGGTCATTTTAAATGGAAACACTGAACTGTAAGTAAGTTTTGAGGTACAGGAACAAAAGACTAAGTCAGCTCTGTCTGTTAACTGCTCAAGGTGCTGTGGCCTTTGCACTAACAAAACTGGGCCTCCGTTTCACTCTTTCCTTGGCATATGTAGCTTTGCTAACTGCTTTTTGCTTTCTCCGGTTTGCACAGAAATAATGTCAGCCACTGTAAAGCTTTGGCTATTGGTGTAAAAAATAGAATAAGTATTTTCATCCTTTCGGTATTTGGAAATTCTTACAAAAGCCATATGGCTGTTCTTGGCCTATACATAGTATATAATTTTTTACTGACATACTTAGCTTTTCAGTGAGATTCTTATTTGAGCTGCAGTAAATGGCTGGTCCACTTTAAAAGTTGTGAGTATAAAGCATATTAAACAGACTTACCCAAAATATGTTGCTGAAAATGTAGTCATTGCTCCAGAGAAGTGTTTATATTTGAAGATAAAACAAAAACCTAATTGAGCAAAGGAAGACAGTTTAATATGAAGTCAATACCCAGTCCTATCAGAAAAGCAAGGGTTTCTTTTTCTGTTAGTAAAGAGAACCCACTATTATATACTTCTCACTTATTTTGGTGGATTTTATTCCAAGAGAAATATGTTTTCAGAATAGGTAAATATCTGAGGGAAAATTCATGCTTACTATTAGAGTTTTTTTTTTCTTTGTTGTTGTCTTAAAGTTGTTTAAATGGTATTGGTAAAATATCCATTATCTTAGCCATTTTAAAATTCCAAGATTGGCAAAAGAGAAAACTTTGGTCTTCCACTTTATTGAGAAACTTGTGATTAAATTAACAAATATCTATAATCCTTCAGATTTGGGAAATTACTATTTGTTTTGTCACAAATAGTCCTATAAGAGGACTATTACTATTTGTTTTATCACAAATAGTCCTATACAAGTTATTCTTCAGCCTTTGTTTGAACTCTTTAGAAGAAAAATACAAATCTGGTTAATAATACTAGTTTGCCTTCCTGCGCTGGCAGCTCCTGCTGGGGTGTGTGCAGGCCAGCATCTGCGTGTGTGCAGTGCCCAGGGACTTCTTCAGGGAGAGAGAATTCTAAGAAATTACACTGTGAATTGTATTTGTTTACAGGCAATTATAATTTACATTTTGTTTTAAATTTACCAATAGGAACCCCTCTTCTTCCTTTTGAAAAAAAATTTTGTGGTACCTTTTAGGATTAAAGGCTGTTTTGTTATCCCTTGGGCCGTTGGTGTAACTCTCCTTTTTCTGTGTAATAAATAGCTCAGCAGAACCCGGCCGTTCAGCTTCCTGCCAGGCAGCAGCAGATCGAAATGAACCGCCAGCAGCGCTTCTTCCGCATTCCGTTCATCCGCCCTGCTGACCAGTACAAAGACCCGCAGAATAAGAAAAAAGGCTGGTGGTACGCCCACTTTGATGGCCCCTGGATTGCCCGGCAAATGGAACTCCATCCTGACAAGCCACCCATCCTTCTTGTGGCTGGTGTGTATGACTCACATGAAAAAAATGTGTAAAGCAAGAAAGGATTATGAACTCTGAGTGAAACAGCCTAATATATAATGTAATAATTCATTAAATTTCAGGATTGACAGATGGAGTTTTGCAGTTAAATAACATTTTCAGTTAATTGACAATGAATTTATTTATAATGTGAACTTGCTTGGGTTACGTCCTTGTAGAGCACATAGAAACTTGTCTGTGCCCTGAGAAACTTTTCATTTGGTATTGAATTATACTGGTCAATTTGTAGTGGTTTAAGGAAAGGCAGCGTTTTTATTGGCCCTGATACTTTGATCATCTGTAGTATTTATATGTTTTGAAAGGGTCCTTGGTGGAGGACAGCTTTGTTTCTGGTGAGTTTATTAAGCAGATTTCAATCTTTGAGGAAGAAAGTAAACTTTTGAAAGTTCTCAGAATCTGTGAAAATTGATAGGTATTTCAGGAATACAGTTTATAATAAATGTTTCTGAAAGGGATATGGTAATTCTCTTTATGCAGGTAAGGATGATATGGAGATGTGTGAGCTGAACCTGGAAGAGACAGGCCTGACTCGAAAGCGTGGTGCTGAGATTTTGCCAAGACAGTTCGAAGAAATTTGGGAGCGCTGTGGAGGCATCCAGTACCTGCAGAATGCAATTGAGAGCAGACAGGCTAGGCCCACGTATGCCACGGCCATGCTGCAGAACCTGCTGAAGTAGATGCCACACGCTGCCCTCGCAGCTGGCAGTGCTTGCTCTGGTACTGGGTAGGGTGTATGCCCCAGAGGTTTAACCATTCCACAATCATGTTAGAGTTACATACACAAAGTGAACAGATTTTATTAATCATGGCTTTTTGTTGACTTAAGATTAACTGTGGTAGTGATTTGGGGACCTAAAAATGATTTCCTGTATCCAGCTCTGTTAACCCTCTTGTTATTCTCATACTTGTTACACTTGGACAGATTCTGATGTGTCTAGTTTTTTGCAGACTGCTTTAAGTCTGTTGTAATTGTTCTCTAGGAAAAGAAATTTGAAAACAAAATTCAAACTACTTGAACTTTAAGAATGGCACAGTACAATATCACTGGAATAATGAAACAGGTTAAATTTTCTTAGAAAAATTGACACTTCAAATGATCAAGGTACTGATGTTTTGATTGGTAAAGCTCTCAACTTTCTTTACTCACTTTTGGCAGAAATTCATGGAAATCTCCATCAAAGGTGGACATTTTTATTCTCCTCCCTCCTTTGCAGTGTGTCTTATTTTGGATAAAGCCATTAGCCTGAACTTCCAGCATTCTAGAAAGAGCCTTAATGTAACTGATGTACTTTGTGATAAAGAAGGCACTCATAGTATTCTGCACAGATTTGTTTTTCTTTTCCATTACATTGTATTGTTTTAAGAACATTTTTCTTATATTCCATGGACAAATAAAGGAAATTCAGATCATGTAATGCTTAAAAGTTTTGAGATAACTTTTGTTTCATTTAGAAAAGGAAATGGGTTTTCGATGGCACTGTGGCCTAGCTAAACTGAATTCAAATATTCCTTTAACTTCATCTCAATTGTAATTTTTATATCAAAATCTTGTCCAAGTGTTTCATATGATTTAAGCTAGTGTTCTGTTTTAAAACATCCTTGTTTTTAAAAAATTCCTAGCATCATCTTTGGCCTTTGTGATTTTGGTAATTGTAGAGCTGTTTTATAAGCTTTGTAATTCAAAAGCCTTTGTACTTAGTAATTGCTTTTTTCGTGTAACTGATAATTTAAAAAAAAGTTTTCCTTGTGTGCTGTTAGTTTTGATCAAATGTCAGCAGTTTGAAGCCCAATATTTATGACTCCCAGTTAGGAATTTGGAGAAAAAAACTACATCGAGGAGTTACGCTGACATAATCCTACAGAGTCTTGTTGTATTTTAGAATAAAATTAGAAAATAAAATTATTCTCTGTACTCTTTTTTCCCCTGATTTTAAAAGACACTAACTTTTTTAAAATATATTTTATTGATTATGCTATTACAGTTGTCCCATTTCCCCCCTTCACTCCCCTCCACCCTGCCCACCCCCTTCCACTCACATTCCCCCCCTTTAGTTCATGTAAAAGACACTAACTTTTGAATTGAATGTTCAGTGATTTTTTTTCCTGGAAAGAGTACCTCAGAAATAATTCCCAGCTGATTAGATTAGTGTTTGTGCACCACAGACACTGTTTTAAAAATTGATTCTCTCATAATGTGTCTCTATACAGAAATATTACTACGATACGGTGCAAATGATCATTTTCCGTTAAAGGCATTTAAATGGTCCTGTCTGTGCTGCTGAGACTACGTGAATGAGTCTCTTGAAAGCTGTGTCCCTCCATAGACTTCCCTGCTCTTGGTTCGTTCGGTCCCTGAGGTTGGTGACAGAAGGTCTGGCTACTGAAATCAGTGCCCTCTTTCCTCTCTCCTCATCATTCGCCTTTAATTGGTGTTTTTATTTGTATAACATAGTGAATGATAAACTTCGTTTCTTAACTAGTAACAAGGTTCCTGAAGAAAATTTAATAACCAAATATATTTTTAATGACTTGTCCCTTTAGTACTGTCTTCAGAAACAGTTTGTGTATCTCCTAGATACATATAGGCACTACATGGAAAACTCATCAACCATAAAATTATTGTAATGAGGGGACTTCACATTTTGAAGAATTTGTAAGAAATGTATCACAGCAAAGCACTCCTACAAGTCTTTAATAGTTAGTACAGTTAGAGTTAGTCTTAAGCCATTTTGTTGCTAATTATGTCACACAGCTGTCCTAGAACTTATCTATTTAAAGTAGTCTCCTGAGTTAACCTTGGCTACCAGGAGAATTGCCCTACTTCAGATAGACTTACAATAACCTACTTACAGTATAGGCACATACACACAGAAGCCACTTTGCTGGAGAAATTTAGGACCTCAGTCTTTAAGGGAAAGAGCAGAAACTGTGTTCTAAAAGATGCTGATGCCACCGCTTTACAGTGTTCACAATGAAAGCCACAGGTGCCAGGCGAGAACTGTAGAAATCAAAAATCAATTCACATTTTAATCAGTCATTTTAATCAAGATTTAAAATTAGAAGTTTAAGCCAGTGTACTATATATTAAGAAATAATCTTCTTTTAATACTACTCTTACTCAATTCCAGCTCCTTCCTTAGTGGATACTTTGCAAAGGTAGACATACATAAAATATTAAAAATGAGAACAAAATATTTTCACATTTGACTCAATCATAATGTAATTCCTAATCCCACTAACACATCTGACATAGGTACGCACTGAAGTGCACACGTCTCAGGGAGCGGTGAGTTTTAGTTGCAAAGTTGAGTGTGCGGCACCTTCTCAAAGAACTACGTGAGGAAGAATAATGCATAGAGGAGCACAGGCCCACACAAATGACATTCAGTTGTAACTTGAATTCTGCATTCTTTAGTGACTTCTGATAGGTCATTCTTTCCAGTAACACAGGGAACCCTTTTGTTTAACCAGCGACCAAGAAGGGGTTGTCTCAAGTGGAAAATAGAGGGCATTTGCAAAAGCTTATATATAGAGAATGGAAACTCATGGGAAAAAACAGTGATGAGGATTTATTGTTTATAGAGGTCTATTAATTGGATTTTTAAAAGGTATTTCATTCACAGGTTATTAACTATGGTTCTCAGGGGATCCAGATGTGTAGAACTTTGGTTTTGTAACTTGAAGTAACTTAAGAGTACTTGGCTCAATAGAATAAATATTTATTGAATGAATCAGTCAGTCAGTTAATATAATGTCAGTAGTAGACTTTCATCTTTTTACCGAAGAGGTAATAGATCCAGGGAGGTCAACTAATTTAGTTCTAGAACATAAAAGAGATCTGGGTGCCTTTGCTCCAGTCATGCAGAGAAGGAAAGAATCAAAGGGAGGAAACTTTCTGAGCAGCCCCCTGAGGTTTTACAAAGGGTTGCTCCTTGGTCCTTCCACATCTGCAGGGGGTGACAGGCATTCTCTGTCATTACCAGCAGTAGGTAGTGAGAGTTTTTGTTTGTCACAGAAGATAAACTAACAAGGGAGAAAAGGACAGCATATCTAAAAATGAGAAGAAGGACAAGTTGAGGGAACGGGTCGTGAGAAAAAGGACAGAGAAGAGCAGTGGTGGAGGAGCCAGAGGAGGGGTGTGCCTCTGAAGACCACACCCCAGGCCGGAAAACACTGATAACATTTTAAGTGACAGAGCACTCCTAGATCTTCGCTAAATTTTAGAATGCACTGTGTATGAGAACAGAAGCTATGGTTATTAAACCTTGGACTGAGGTAGACCTGGTATATGCATTCCTGGCATATGGAAATGACATTCTGCGTGTAAGGCTCGTGGAGGGTTTGAGTGGAGACGCTCTCAGAAGAGGAGCCCACCTGTGTGGGGCCAGCTCTTCGAACGGGAGCAAGTTCAGTCAGATCAGCGTGTGCTTCCTTCCCCACCACTGACCTCACACGTGAAGGAGGTTGTCATACTTTTAGTTGTAGTTGTTATCCTTTTTGATAAGCTTTTAAAGAGATAATAGGAAAAATACACATCAGTAAGAGAATCTTTAATCCTGATTTGTACGTGTGCAGAATCTCACCTTCGAACCTCAAATAGGTTTATTAATTGGCCATTTTCTTTTTGCTTTTGAAAATTCATCTAATTGCAACTGTTACCTCTTTTTTCCTCATATCCTTAAAAATGTATATCTAATACTTTCCTAAAATACTGATGTACTGGAAATAAAAATAATAAATGCTTTCTCTGTAGAACTTCCTCTTACCTCTTGGGTACCTCTTGGGCTTTTCATACAGTTCAGGGAGTTACACACTGTAGAAAGTTATGAATGCTGCACATGTTGCCCATGTCTCAGATGGCTTTAGTTTGAGAGGTCTGTCTGGGCTTCTGAAGCTTCACACAGTCACTGGAGCTGGAAACCTTGTGCTCAGCAACTGTAGGAAGGGGCAAGGGACTCAGATAGCTGAGCCCAAACTCTGCTGGGTTTTTCATCCAGGAAACAAGCAGGTATGTGAGTCTCAACTATTCATTTGCCTAGATTAGAGAAAAACAAAATCCTGGCTCCCTTTCCCCAGGCCTCTACCTGTGAGGTGACACAGGATGTAAAAACTGGGGACCCAAACAAGAGTCCTTCAAATACAGCTTAGGCTGCTTTATACCTCTTGTCTGGAGCCTACCATGACCCAGCTGGGTCTTCTGAGAGTGCGGAGAGACTCGGGCCGTCCAACCTCAGCAGTTCTCTGGCTGGTTTGAAGAGACCAATCTAAAAAGTGGGTGATGCAAAGGGTGAGAGGCAGTTGCTCCCCCACAGGAAGTGGAGGGTTTACCTGTTTCTCCCTCCCCATCAGAAACTTCCTTCTCTGCAGTGGCTAGAACACAGCTGAATTGTAGAGAGTGGGAGGGCACTTTATTGGAGATGAGAGTATTAGATTTCCATTTTCTCTTTTGATGAGTTTTTTTCGTGAGCCTTTGGTCAACTCACCATGCAGAGTTCTGACAAGCACATTTTCCTCTGGAAGTTTCAGGGACCTGGAAGTAGGCACCTCTCTTGCTGTCATTCTTTGCTTTGAGGTATTTCTTTGTCATCATGATTTGAAGTCCTTGTCAGATATCATAGCTCCTCACTTTTGGAGAGGGTTAGGGGGGAATAGGGATGAAATTTTGGCATTTGTGAGACCGATGCGAGGAGTTTCCAGGTTTGTAACCAGGGGCAAATACCACATCCCTAAAGATTGTCTCTATTATTGGGAAACATTTTGTATTGTTTCTCTTTTTAAAGTTTACAGCTAAAATGTTGCTGTCAACATGTAATATTTTGCTGTCTTTCAGCAGCATTAAAATCATAGTTAAAATAATCATAATCCATAAAGCAAATCCAGGGAACATCTACTAAAACACAGACCTACTTTATTATAAATCAATGAATATATGGTGCTCATATTTCATTGAAATTAAGATTTTACAACAAGTATGTTTGATAGTGGAATATTTGAAAATGATACAGAGGAATTCACTTTTTACTAAGTAGCACATTAAAAACTGCCTGAGCTGGATTACTTTGATGCCAGTCTACCTGAGCACCCATGGGTCGGTGGGTGGAGTGGATGGGTTATAGGGATGCATAGGTCATCTGTGGGGGGGAATGGGAATTGCCTATGTCACAAAATACAGCCTTATCCCCTGAGCCACCAGTATAGTGTGTTCCTTTAAGTAGCTTTATGCAGCAGCGGCAAGAAAAGATTTTCTATGGTGTGTATATATATGAAGCCCAGTACCTTTTTCTTTAAAAAGTCAGAAATAATTGGCATCAAAACAATCTATCACATAAGCAGTAATTTCTTATGAAACTGATATGCCTAAAACCTGAAATTGTGTGTGTGTTAGTTACACACCCAGAAGTGTGGAGCATATGTACTCTCACCGGTGTTTATGTACTGTACGCATCCATGCATTTAGAAACCGGCATCTCCTTGCACAAGTGGTCAACTTTTAAGGACATTCTAATATATGAAGAGCTTTGCTTCCTGATATATTGCTCACCCCCTCAAAAAACCCCAACACGTTGCACTTGTAAATGATCTATGATTATTTATGATTATTATTTTAAGGGTACCTGGAAGCAAGCCTGGTTTACTATTACCTTCACTCTGAGCCAGGAGTAGCCAAAAGGTTTCACCGACTGTGTTTCAGGTTTTGATAAATAAGCATCTTTTTCTTCAGAATGTATCTGTCATCATGCAGGATTCTCTATTTGAAACCCAGTTGTGTGCTGGTTCTCAGTGTTGACTATGTGCCTGGCTTCCAAACACCTGTGAAGATGGCCGCCTGAGTTTTCAGGGTTTTGACAGAGTGGATACAATTTTCCTTGAGAAAGTAAACCATCTCTCTTGAGATAGATTAAATGATAATATGTCTATTTTCGGTTTTTAAATTCCTTCCCCAATCTTGATGGTTAACTTCTTCATATCCTACAGTTAGTAATGCGGAATTTCTTTTCCTGGTTACCTGGAAGAGAAGATACTTTTAAGAGCTTAGGAAATGCCATCCAAGGTCAAATCAATGACTCATTCCAAAATTACCTTTGCTGATGGGTGAGAGAATGTGCTTGCCATTTAGGATGCCTTTTCTGAAAGGTCGAAGATGCACACCCCACACATTCCTAACTTTTTAACCTCCTAGAAACATATTCCATCTCTTCTTAAACCTGTTGAGATTCTCAGGCTGAACCATCCGTCTCTTGGAGCAAGGGTGGGCATAGTTGGTGGATGGAAGTCATTGTGTCCCCTCCTCGCAGCCACAGCAGACATTGTTACCGCACGTTCCTGCTTCAGTCTGCCTGGCACTTCAGGACCTCGTCGGTGTTTGCTTCATCTTGGCCACCTTGTTAGTGTCAGACCCTGTGTCCCACTGTCATTTTACGGCCTGAGTCTGAACTTGCTCTGGCTTTCTGACTCTCTTCGCCCCAGGAAGTCCGAGTGGCTCGCACTGTTCCCAGGGTGCACTGGGACACATGACCTTTGCAGGAGCATTTGCTGCGGCTGCCTCGGCATCTTCCTGATTGTGCACTGACTGTAATAACTTGTTTCAAGTGCAAGCTTTGACCTGTTTCTGACCGACATGGTAGATTTCTGGTAGCAGGGACGCCGGCTGGTATTTACTCATTGTTACCATCAAAGACTAGGTGTAAGTTTTAAAACTAGGTAATTGAGGCCAAACTTACCTAAGATATTTTTCCAAAAATCATCTTGAAAAAGCTTGGTGTAGACTCTGTTTTACCTGCTTATAGGTAAGTTATTTCCGTTTTGTAAAATGATAAGTTTTTAGCAAAAAAGTTGAGCGGATAAATAATTTAAAAATAGTATGTAGGCCACTGGAAGGAACACTTATCTGAAGATGAACTGTTGGGAATTTTTGAAGTTAATCATTGTTCACATGTTATTTCTACATACTTTTCTACATACGTTTGCTTTAACTGATTATTTGAGATCAAAAGAAGACATTTTATTTTTTTTATTTATTATTTTTTTTTGAGACATTTTTTTTTTTAAGATTTTATTTATTTATTTTTAGAGAGGGAAGGGGGGGAGAGAGAGAGAGAGAGAGAGAGAGAGAGAGAGAAACATCAATGTGTGGTTGCTGGGAGACATGGCCTGCAACCTAGGCATGTGCCCTGACTGGGAATCGAACCTGCGATGCCTGGTTTGCAGCCCGCGCTCAATCCACTGAGCTACACCAGCCAGGGCAAAAGAAGACATTTTATAAGAATAAGCATAAAATGATTTAGTTCCAGGAAATAAATTTTCTTTATGAAACTTTCAACCATGTTGAAGTTCACTGATATTTTTATAAGAAACAGTTAAGAATATTATAAAATACTTGGATTGTTTCTACTATTTTTTGTTTTATCTACACATTTCACTTAATGCCAGCCTTCTGTACCCTTCTTGCACCAGAAAGTGCCTTTTCCCCCCTTAGCATACTAAATTTAAAATTCTGGCAAATAAAGTAAAAGTTCTTTTACTTACCTCTATTTAAAACGAGACCGGCCCAGAAATGTTGAAATGTCCTTGAAGATTCAGTAATTAAAATCAATATTTAAAACTACGAGTTTACCCTGTTATTTTTCCGATGTTTAAACCTTTTGACACTAGTTCTGTGTGCTTGACTTGGGGAGTGATCTGATAACCTTGCAGAGCAAAAACGTGATGCTCTTTTCTGGGCTTATGGACACTAACAGCAACTAAAGCCCCCTACTTTTGGAGCTTTAAAATTATTGTGCTAAGTTAAGGTGGATAGCATATTTTTCCAGTGCCTTTGTTAGAGCTGGAGGAAGTATGCGTCCTGTATCCCCTGGGGTTTCTCCTGCCAGTTGGCTCACTGTTTCTGAGGCAGTAGTCTCAGAAGGATCGAACAAAGCTTATGCGAGAGATGAATGATAAATTTATCTTGCAAAAAGGGGAGTTATTTTTTAAGTTAAGTTCTGAGTTGTCGTTACTGAAAAACAACTCGGTACTAACGTTTTATTCATTCAATTTCAAAAAATATTCTAAAATTTGATGTATATAATTCCAAACTTTTCTGTATTTGTGTTACATAATTACTGATGACCATAACGTCAGGCAAAGGGGGGAGGTGGACATCACTATAGAAAGGAGGGAAAATCTTATCTTGGCCCCAGGGCTTGATGGGAAGAAGGCAGAAGAGAGGTGTAGTTTTAGGAGGCTGAGTAACAAGTTCCTTGTTCCTTCTACCAGTTAAGGCAGCATTTTGGGTCCAGCTTGTTCTGGGTGAGTGATTTGGAGGCTTGGAGACTACCAGGGGACAGGCAGATGCTGCGGTCAGAACTAAGATCGCAGGTGAGGAGAATATGGGAGAGAAACTTGCCAAAGGACCTGGTGAGACAAGGAGAGCCTCCGCCCCCAGTGCATAGACGATGGGAAGGGGAGAAGAACTTTGAGCCTGGCCAAATATTTCAAGAAAACTGAGTGGTCCAAAGAGATTGCTTAAACTGTTCAATCAGACGAAGTTTGAAAAACTGGGTTGGACGATACTAGACTCCCCCACCCCCACCTTGGCTCCCCTCCTCTAAGCCAGTGTGAAAGCGCCCCACACAGAGTAAGGAAGAGCCGCGAGAGGCAGAAACGAGCTCCCCCACCCCGTCTCGTAGCTGACGTGTAGCCTGTGAATAAGCCTGCGATCGCACTGTAGTAAAAAGAACGAGTACATTCATGTCATCAAAGCTCTTCCTGTGTGTCACGGTGTACCATCATTACAAGTAATGCCACAAATAACACATTAGGCCTATTGAAGGACAAAGTGAACATGTTTGGATCTGAACAGGGAAAGTCATAAATAATTTACTTCCTTTGATCTAGATTTGCATTTTCTGTGTATGTATGATGCCAGTTGTGATTAGTAAGAGTAAAAGTCATTAAGCCCAAAATGGGACCTTTGAATATAAAAATCTTATTACTAGGGGAATTTTGCCAAGTAAGTTCCTAGTGCACCTGGATCTGTATATAGGACACCAAAATTGAGGGAAATGAAAAGTGTACGGGGTGTAGTCATGAATGCTGAATGGGGAAAAAGAATGGGAGGAAACATAAAGGTGAAAGTATAGCGAACACCAGTGACTGGACGGTAGATTGACCAAGAACGGAGCCAGTTGAAAATGCTCCTTGGGCGTCAGTGGACTCATCTCAGTGAGGCCCTTGCCCTCAGTACAATTCCCCTATTTCTTTCTTCACTGTCAGGCAGAATAACAGAAATGCAGGCAATTCACAATTCTTTAGAGAGTGCTGCTTGCAGAGTAAAGTGTTAGTGCTCTTACCCGGTTTGCGTCTGAGTTGAGGTTCAAGCACCAAACAGGGAATCTCGGCTTCTCTCCCAGAGCTCCCTTTTGTTGATAATTATCAAGCAGCTCCAATAATGCCAGCAGCTGAGAGTTTACCCTGAGGAGCATCTCATATATTCCTTACCTAAACTCGTGAATTTATTCCTATTATCCCCATTATGTAGATGAGAAATTTGAGGCCCAAAGAGGGGTAAATGTTGCTCAGGTTCACTAGTTAGGGGTAGCGCTCAAATTTGAACTTGGAAGTAACTTTAAAACCTCTAATCTTAAATAATCTGTGAGGAATAGGAATGGCTGACGGGAGGTGAGCAGGTGGTGGGGATCCAGCAGGGACTCTCGGCGCCTCTGTGCTCAGGTCCCTTCTGCGCTGACCATCCCTCTGAAGCCACTCATGGTGTGATGGGGCTTGTCCTCACAGTAAGGGTTTCCCTCCCCTGCTAAAGGAAATTGAGTATCTTTCCCTTCTTCCTTCCTCTCTCCCTCGCTTCCTTTCTTCCTTCTTATCCACTACCCAGCATCTGACACAGTGACTAGCACATGGGTGCTCAAACATGTTTGTCAAATTGAGGTGGTGTAAGGAGCATCTTATTCCTGTGTGTCTGAATACCGGAAGTTCATAGTCATTGTCCCCCAGGGGCAGGCACTGGTCGGGGAGCAGAGTCCCGCAACCTCCACAAGAGCCGTCCACTTCCAGATCGGCCGTGCCCTGCTCTACTGATCTCCCTTAGGACAGCCTAGCATTACAGTGGTATTTCTTCCGGAAGAGGCATATTTAAAACTACAAACTACAGACATCTGAAATAGCAAATAGGGTTGATTAAAAGAAAAATGGAATATATGACCTCATAAAAGCCACATGCAACCCCCTTCTCCTTACTCATTTTACCAGGGCTCTGCTTATCCACCCTTTCTTCCATCCCCACCACCCCACCCTCGCTTTTAGATTACACAGGGGAGACAAGCATATTCTCATAATTAAAAAATTTGGACCCCATTTCCACTCTCTTGCACTGTTCACTGGAATCACAGTTGAGCAATTCTTTCATTCCATGTATTTGCTGTGCTTTTAGTTACATATTTTCTTGAACCATTCAGTGTTTGATGATTTGTTATCAACAAAATAGTGATGCCATGTGGTTGAAGTTACAAATACATAGCTTTGTTATTAACTTATTACATAAACAGGATCTGCTATTCTGCAATTCACTTTTCTCATTTAATGTCATTTTTTTCCTTTGGCATCTCCAGGAGAGTTGGGTTACTGCTTTTAACTACTGTGTTCCGGAATGACTAGCACACTGCAGGATGGACAATTGACCTGTTCCCTGGTAAATGGGCTGCACACTTGTTTCACCTTTCAAAGCAATGATGATGTGAGCATTTTTGTACACTTATCTTAGTCTACAGGCACAACTATTTTTTGTAGGAATAATTGCTTAGTAGATTATGAGAGTCAAATTAAAATTTTTATAGATAGTAACAAATATTTCTTTAAAAAAAGTTTTTCCAGGTTACACTCCTATCAACAATGCTTGGTAGAACTAGTTTTCCTGATGTTACCACACTGGGTGTTATTGACCTTCTTTTGCCAGACTGATGAGTAATAAATTATATTGTCGTATCATAGTGAGATTGAGCATCTTTTCCTGTTTCCTTGGCCATTTGGATTTCTTCTTTGAATTGCACCTCTGGATTTCTTTGCTCATTTTTAGTACTAAGATATTTGTCTTATTGATGTGTAGAAAGTCATTGTATGGATGTTCATCCTTTAAGTATTATTTTTTTACTCCTCACCCAAAGATATGTTTATTAATTTTAGAGAGAGGGGAAGAAAGGGAGAGAAACATCAGTGTGAGAGAGAAACATTGATTTGTTGCCTCCCATACCTGCCCCGACCAGGGATTGCAGCTGCAGCCCAGGCACGCGCTCTGACTGGAAGCCAGACCTGCGGCCTTTGGCCCGCAGGACAGTGCTCCAGCCGACTGAGCCGCCCGGCCAGGGCTGATGTTCATCCTTCACAATATAAGATAGGTAGTTAGTACTTTTCTCTCACCTTGTTGTTATACATTAATTTTTTTAGGGTGTTGTGTCCCCTATGGAATTCTTTTTAATGTGTTCTGGGATTGGTGTCTTCATTAGGGAAGGCTTTTCTGGCACTACAGAAATCTCTTTTAAAAATATTTTCCCCTACACTCTCATCATTTCAGTTTGAGGTTTGAATCTTTGATATAGAATTGATTTAGATGTAGTAAGAAACTGATTTTGATTTTTTTCTAAATGGAAGGCCAATTTCACTTTAACCATTATTGACCAGGCCATACTTTCCTTATGGATTTGAAGTGCTTGTTAAAATAAATTTCCTAATATATAAGAGTCTACTTAGGGCTTGTATTTGTTCTATTAATGTGTTGTCTATCTCTGTGTCACCTTAATGTCCTAAATATTATTTTATGCACTATATCTGACAGAGCAACCTCCCCATTATTGTACTTCCACATTTTCTCCTGTACATTTTGATTTCTAGAGGAGCTTTAGAACCAGAATGTCAAATTCCACTGAGAATCCTGTTGGGATTTTAATTGGGATCAACTTGGAGAACACTGACAGCATCATCATAACCCGCACTTGCCTGAAGGGATGCTCTGTGCTCTGTGTTCTTTGTACAGATGCTTTATAAACATAATTTCATATACTCCTTGGGGTGACACAGCAGGTGGGTTTTATTACTCTCATTATCCAATGAGGGAATTGAGGTTTAGAGAAGTAATTTACCCAAAGTCACTGGATTAGTAAATTGCTAAGTCAAATTTTTTTTTTATCCTCACCCGAGGACATGCTTATTGATTTAAGAGAGAGGGGACTAGAGAGAGAGGGAGAGAAACACTGATCAGTTGCCTATACACACCCCAACCGGGGGATCAAACCCGCAACCCAGGCACGTGTCCCGACTGGGAATTGAACCCTCAACCTTTCAGTTTACTGTACGATGCTCAACCAACTGAGACACACCAGCCAGGGCTAAGCCAAACTTTTAATTGCACTTGACTCTACAATATTGCTTTTTAACAACTATTGTATAGTTGCCTTTTAAAGTGTCAATACTTTACATGAACCGGGTATGTTACATCAAGAAAAAGGCTGAATTTCTTTTTTCTCACTGACTGAGTGTGGGAGAAGATTGCCACGAGTCCTCAGGTGGGGAATCAGGGACCGTGGTCACTGGAATGAATACGAGAACAGCAATACACCAGGATGGTCTAATAAAAACATAGGTCTGAGGTGATGGGTACTGAGGAAGTGTCAGTGTGATTGGAAGCTCACAATGGGGAAAGGCAGGACAGGCTCATGTAGAAGTCTCTCGAGGGCAGAGTCCACAGTGTGGATCTTCTCTGGGTGTCACAGGACGTGGAGAAGAATTAGAAACATTTGTGTTTTATGTTCATAAGGCAACCTACATCCTACAGTCTGACTCATGAATAGAAGGCCAGTTATATCACAACTTTTTCTCCTTGCAAAGAGCTTCTGTTAACCTTTCTGTCAGAAAGGAAGGACTGATTAAACATATCGTAGCACATCTATAGAATGGACTGCCATGTAATCATCACAAATGATGCTGCAGAAAATATTTAGTGATGTACGTGAAAACACTGACTACAAAACAAGAAGTCAGGCTGATTCCATTTTGCTTTAGAAAATTGTATATAAACATTTTACATAAACATGTCCACCAAAAGATAATAGCAAATAAGGTGACTTTTATCTTTTTTCTCATGATTTTCTATATTTTTCCAATTTTCTTATGGTGAAAGCTATTGTGTCTGCAAATAGGGAAAAGCCCAGTGTATCACACACATGAACTGATAGAGGTAGCGGACCAGGTGGTTATTCTACCTTCAAGCTGACACAGCTTCTTTTTTCTTTTCTTATTGGTCTTCATGAAGTGTTGTAGAAAGGCTTGAAGCAGTGGTCTCCAAGTGTGGCTTTTGCACCACTGGTATCAGCCTTCCCAGTGCCTACCCAGCCCTCTGAGTCAGGAATAGGGCCCGGCAGAACCTGGCATGTGTGCCTTAGCAAGTCCTCCTCCAGGAGATGCTGGCACCACTGAGTTTTGAGAACCACGGCTTTAAAGGACCATATGAATGGGATAGGTTTCTCAGAATTACGAATGACACATACTTGGGTCTCTAAAGTGAGTGTGCTTGACCTACCTGCATGGAGCTCCCTCTGCCTGGACGGCCTCACATTCTTCTCCCGGGGCACAGAGGCCCAGTTCCTGCTGGTGGTCCAGGTGCCCTGGTCTGCAGCGACACTCTGCTTCCTCAGTCCACTCATTCTTCACACACTGGGGAAACTCGCCACAGGCCAGGAATTTGCAGGCATCTGCTTGATCAGATGTAAGAGACGGGGCAGATGCTACTGAATGTGTGGAGGCTTGAGCAGTGGAACTGGAAGATGTCAAAGCCAAGAGACCAGCTCTGTTTGCTGTCGCCCCATTTTGAAGTGGGCTGTGCAGCAGCAGTAACAGACTGGAGTGAAAAGAGAACCGCACGTCTCTGTGTATTTGACAGATGAGTTTATAGGCACAGGTGATGACATATTTAGCTTGAAATATAATCACACACGAACTTCATTGTACATCAGCATCACCTAGAAGCCTTGTTAATGTGCGGATTCCTGGCCCCACCCCCAGAGTTTTTGATGCAAGAGGTTTGGGATGGGAACTGAGAATCTATGTTTCTAAGGAGGCCCAAGTGATGCCGGTGCGTCTGCTCCGGAGAGCACATCTTGATAACCCTTGCATTGGAGAACTGGTGTTTTGTTAGTTAATCTTTAAGGTAAGTATTTTCTTCAGAGATGAGCTGTAAACATATATACTTACGATCAGCTGTACCTTATAAAATAGTAGTCATTTATGTGGACAATTTTGAGAACTCAGGATAATTTTCAAACTAAAAAAGTATCTTTCCCTTAGGCTCTTACGATAATCCCTAAGGCCCTAACATTGGAGATTCTTTCTTTTGGATAATTGTTTTTCCTCTATGAAAATTCAAATAGACCTCTAGTCTGGGGGGTGGGTTTTGTCACTAATTTTTCTCTTTCACTCTATTCTTGATTCTGTACGATTGTCTGAAATTCTTTGTAAAGTGGATTATAACTCAAGAGAATCTCAGAATATTTAGTTCTGGGAGGCTTGTGGCTTCTGCCAGCCTTTCTCGTCTTTCCGAAGCTGAGCACACTCAACCTCTGCTGATTGCCCCATGCTGATGGCAGAGCCAGAGTGGGATGGGGCCCTGAGACCATTCTCTCTATTCTGGGAGGGTTTCCTGTTGGATCACATTGGCCATTTGTCATAAACACACATTATGTGCAAGCAAGGCAGCCGTGTATACAGCTGTTCTTCCAAGAAGCCTGTGGGAAGGTACAGAATACAGCAATACAAGAAGCCCAGTACCTTGTTTAGTGTAACAGCCCTCAATCAGAGCTCTAAATATAGGTTAGAGAAGAGGCCTTCATGGGGGAGAGTGCTTGAACTGAGTCAAGTGGGCTGCATTTGTGTATGCAAAGACTACAGAAAGTGTTTAAACTGGACCCAGAGGTGAGAAAGCAACAGTCAGGAGACGGTGGAGCCCTGGAGCCCGGGAAGCCTGGTTTGGAAGGAGCAGAGGCTCTGGCTGGAAGGCAGGGAACCGAGACTAGAGAAGTCAGAGCCAGACTCAGTAGTTGATCGCTGTGCTAAGGAATTTGGAACTTACAAGCAGGAGGGTGCCGCAGCGGATTTCCAGGCACGGGAGGGGTACAGTCAGTACTGTGCTTTAGAAGATATATAAATAGAACTTAGAATTGTCAAAATTAGGATAATTTCAGTGATCATCTGGTCCAGTATTTCCCAAGTGGGAACATTTGCAGAACTCCAATACAGCAGGGATTAGTAAGTTTTTTTATACTACGAAGATGTTTAGTACCTGAACGAGGATTTTAATCTCCATCTGCCAACCTCCAACCTTGCCCCTTTCTCTTTTTGCTTTTAAACTTCTTAGGGTCATTTAATAAGCTAACGTCTATTGTGAATCTTCAATTGGAGAATGTAGCTGCTTTGCCAAATTTACTGACCATAGAAGCTCTGTAAATAGGTCTTGGGGGTACATCTTGTGGGGGGAGAATTTCAAAGAGCCTCTATGTTCACTGCCTCAGCCCGGCACCTCCTTGTGGTGGAAGAAGCAGGAGCAAGAGATATGTGAGACCAGCCCAAGCTGAAGGCAAGAGCTGGGGCTAGAAAACAGATTTTGGGTTTCTCGGCAGGGTAGACCTGTTAGAAGTCGACGTGAAGTTCTGTTTCTCTGCAGATCAAGGGTATTTTACAGACAACCAGGCCTGGCTAAGGTGAACTGGTTTTCCCTGCCTCACAGTTCCTAAAGCTAGCCATGTTGTGGCATCCTTGTCATTGTCTGGGACCCTGATAACCCTGGTGATTCAGGCTCCAGTTCCCTCTGCAGTGGAGATAGATACAGGGTCTGGCACAAATGATGCCCCCATTTTATTACAAAATCTTCTGTTACAAAATTGTAAGCATGTAATTCTGTAACGTAGCAAAATCACACTCAAGCACACCATGTAACATTTTAGGTGAAATGTTCAAATTAAAACTAAATGATTACACCCATATTATTACCCTGCCAACCACACTCAAACAGGCGTTCCTTCTGTCGCAGCCTGCATCGACAGGGAGAGCCGCCGGGATGCAAGGGTCCTGCTGTACCGACGGCCAATCGGAGATGTGTGATAATCAAATGAGTTTCCCCTTAAAAAAGGTTGCTGTTTCACCGTAATTCCTTTCAGCCCAGCCAGGCATGGTCTACTCACCAGTAAAGCTGAACAAAACACAGTAAAGGTTGGAGAAATGACTTTATCCAAATCTGGGATCCTGAGTCAGGTATAGTTTATTGATCATTTGCTTTTCCCATGTTATTTACTGAAGACTTGTCTACAGACAAGAAGTAGGAGACCACTGAGCTAGTTTTCTTTGGCTGGGTACCTTTCCTGGAACTCAGGGAAGATTCGTTTACTCAACAAATATCAATTTGGCCTTTCAAAATCTTCAACAAACTAGTCGCTTTAGATTTTTTTATCCATACACAAGATTTCAAATTTTAGATAAAATTTTCGAGCTAGAAGGTGTTTCAGAGACCTTCGTGAATAATTTGCTCACTTCTCAGATAAGGCAGCTGAAAGTCAGTGGAGCGCTGCCAAGATCAGCCTGTGTGCCTTAAGCTTCTTTCCCCCTGCCACCCCGCCCCTGCGGACCATGTGAGGAGTCGCAGGGCAGCAAAGAACCCCCAGGGGGAGCTCTTGGACCGTAGCCTATAAAGGTAATTGCAGTTCATTAGAATCATAACAGAAGAGACCCTGTGTACAACAATTTGTGAAGCAAATCATTCTACTTCCACTTTCACACCTTAAATGATACTTTTCTTAGGCACGTTGATGACCTTTGTGCTTACATATCATTCTTTGAATAATACCTATAACTTTGGGCTTTAGGCAAGTCTGAGGCCTGAATGTGGGCTGATTCCAGGGCGGAAGCACTGTGTAAGAGCAGAGAGTGGCTTTGGAGCCAGTGAACGTTTAACCAGTAGAAATTTCTTAAGGAAGCTTTCCCAATGTTATAATTTTCTTTCTTTGTCATCCCCAAAGACGTCTCTCCTTGGAATGATGGACACCTTCGTGTGCAGGCCACGTGACCACTTGCCTCCGCCTGAACACATCCCCAGGAATTCACACAAAACACTTTAGGCTGAACTTCCCACTCTTTGCTCTTGATTTGAAAAATCTTTGAATAATATTACTAATGTAAACATTATGTAGCAACAACCTAAAATGTGCTGTTCTGAACATGGTCTGTATCTTGGAGAGTGGAAAGACAAGATGTGAGAGCAACAGTCTGTTAGGAAGAGAACAATTGGATGCCATTTTCTAGAAAAATATTTTCAAGTTATAATCAAGTTGTGTGTGGATTTGAGGAGGTGCAGTCCTCATGACTGGTATATAGCCTAGTCTGTAATTGCCCTAGCCTCCTGGATTTGCTTAAATCCCCGTTCAATAGATTTTGGGGGGGGGCGCTATGGGAAGGTTTCTCTGTGGGCCTGTACCACACTCACCAAACACCTCATATGGTTAGGGGCAGGCATGCTCTGGGCTTACTGTAATTGCTTGCTGCCAAAATCATGTAATTTTCCCCCCTTAACCCATTGGGATAGCTCTTCTATAGACTAAGTTTGACAATCTCTCCATAGAGGCAGCCCAGGGCATTTGGCCTGGGAGAGTCCAGTGGTGTCAGTAGCTGCTCGTTTGCAAGTGGTGGGAAAGGGCCAGGTCCATTCCACCTCTGCCTCACCCCATCACAGCCTCTGGCTTAGTCTTCAGCTTCCCTTGTGGATTCTGGCTGTAATCACAGCATTAGTATCATTCCTTTTCAGGCCTTGTCCCTGGTGTGGCCCAGGGATCATGATCCTGAACCTTCATCAGGAGTACAATGACAATTATTTATACATTAGTTCCCCCTTTTCTGAAGGGAACATGTTCCAAGACCCCCAGTGGATGCCTGAAACCATGGATAGTACTGAACTTCACATATATTATGTTTTTTCCTGTACATACCTATGATAGAGTATAACTTGTAAATTAGTCACAGGAAGAGATTAACAATAGTAACTAATAATAAGATCAAATAATTACAACAATAGACTTTAATACAAGTTTGTGAATGTGACCTCTAATAACCAGTATGATAATCAAGACGGCGACGACGTGGCTGAAGGGCGGGGGCATGTGCGGCGTGGACACAGGGGACAAAGGGATGATTCACGTCCTGGGACAACCTGAGATGTCATCACTCAGGAAGGTGCACATTTAAAATAGGAATTGTGTATTTCTGGAAATTTCCACTTAATATTTGCAGACCACAGTTGACTACAGGTAACTGAAACCAGGAAGAGAAATCCTGGGTAAGGGGGACTACTGTGTAAACAGGGAGTTCACATTTATTGAAGGCCATTTTAGGTTTGGTACTGTGCTCGACACTTTAAACAAGTCTTTGCTAACATTCACCAAGTGGATATTGCTACCCTCATTTTCATAGGTGAGGAAATTAAAGCCCATTGTAGCTAGTAAGTGTAACCATTCACAATTTTTGGCTTTCGACATCATTCTTGTAGCTACAAATATGAAGTTTCCAGGAGACAATTCAGGGCTCCAAGGGGCTAAAAGGGGGTGAGAGACAACGAGGCGGAGGCCCAGCCACTGCCCGCAACCCTCCTCTCATCGGTTACCCACCAGACTTCCATGCTTGCCTTTGAAACAAAGGCTCTCCCAATGAAACAAAACCTCAAAACTCTTGTCTGCCACCACTCACTCCTTCACGAGGCAGAATGTTTCCTTGTAGAAAGTGGCTCCACATTTGTTTCTGTTGTTCAAATGTAACATCAATAAACATGGCCTGAAGTAAGTGAGCTTGGGGATTGGAAGTATTTGTATCATTCTGAGATTTCCAATGTAAGCACATTCTCTGAATCAGTTTCTCCCTTGGATTTGCTTATATAGTGTCTTCTGTATGCATTTCACAGGTCCTTAAAAGTATCCCAATTGGCTGACTGAGGAAGGATGTATGTATGTCTCTTAGCTGTTCATCATATGGTCAAAAAACATTCAAATGATGTCCCCTGCCTGCATTTTACAGTTGAAGTTTAAAAGAGTATGGCAGTGGTCATCAAGAAGTTCATAAACTCAGGGCAGTCATGGGTCCCTGATGGTGTAGGACTCTCTTTTTCCAGTCTCCAGTTTCTGGTCCCAAGAGCACTCAAGCTGTCAGGCCTGCAAATAAGGCTTCTGGGGCTCCGAAGCCTGAGTTTACCAACTTCGCTTCTTTACACCCATCCCCTCTCTTGCCCTTCATCCTCCAGGCTGTGTACGGATTGTTTCTCTGCCCTTTTATCATTCTTTCTCATTTCTTTGTCATTCTTTATCCTTTCATCATCTCCTACGCAGCACTTACGTGTCGGCCAGGGAGTGAAGCACCTCCCTTGACCAGTCCCGATCAAGAGCAGGTTTCAGCCCGCTTTCCTGCCACCTAGGCTTCCCTTGCACTGACCTGGGCTGTGGGACCACTGGGTCTTTGTGGAACGATTTATTTCATTTCAAAGTAATGAAACCTAGTGTGCACTAGATGGCGCTCAATAGCAAAAAAAGTAGGAATGGAGAGATTCAGGGGATAAAATTTTAAGAGCCTGTCTTGATTTCTGTCTGCTTAAAAACCACTGTGCGGTGCGCTTTGGTGAAGGGAAGCGAGGTCTAGAAAGAATTCTCGCGGTGGCGGGAGCAGCTCCAGGGGACAGCTGTCAGAACCATTACAACTTACGTGCCTACAGGGGAGATCAGGGCTGGTTGGTTGGGGAAAGTGTTGGAAATTCCTGGATCATTTTTCCCATTTCAAAAAGGCAGAGCTAAGGCTCTGGAGTTCCCAGGCAGGCTGACCCGCCGTCCCTGGTGCCCAGCGAGACCAAACATTGTGCCAGGATGGAGCGAACACGTTTCCCGCGAGTCAGCTCTGGGACAAAACTGGACACTCGCTTCTGCCCAGTGTTAGGGGCAGCTGGGGTGTGGCCTCGCCGCCCTCTGTCACTTCATAACCACAGCTTGTTGGCTTGTGATTGCAGTTTTGCTGGTGGAGAGTAGGGGTGGAGTCATTCCTTCACCTGGGGGATCAGGGCATGGGACTCCCAGCCTTAGCCCACCATACTTTTAGGTGCTCACCAGCATGTTTTAAGTTCTTTTAAGTCAGAAGAAAAAAATTATTATAATCCAAACTAGATTGTATTTGTCTCTATATCAACGCAGTCATAAAATAAAATTTTAAGTATTTTTATTAATTTATTAATGAAGGCAAAAGGGCCTGGAGCCCTGGAGATCCTAAAGCAGCTTTGGTCAGTTTCCTCCTCAAAGCATCGATATCACTTCATATAGTGCCTGGTGCTTAGCTTAGCAGTTTGAATAAATATTGTCTTCTCCTGGAATTTCATGTGAGAGGTAATGCAGGGATCTTACGTTCCCCAGAGGCCCAATGGCCTCATTTTCCCAAACCCTGAGAACATTCTGGGATTTGGCTGCAGCCTCAAGGGGAGTCAACCCCTCATCCCTCCTGTCAACACTCAAGCTTCTGGACAGCGCCCTGAGCTGCAGGGCTGCTTTCCAGAAATTGGTGGTGGACTTGGGAATGTAGGTTAGCATCTTTAGGTCTCATTTTCCCTTGCAACACGGGGCATTTCTGTCAAGTGATCACTGACATCCCTCCAGTTCAAACATAAATCTCCCATTCCAGGTGTTGCACCAGAACAAGGAGTGCAAGGGTGTTAGCTGGATTGGCTGGTGCATACCTCCGAACTGTTGATGCAATGCAGTGATTAAAACAACTTTTAAAAAATCTACATTTAAGTTAGTTTCATTGTTTTATGCTATATTATCATTGGCCAAATGATTTGCATGTGGCTTATTGCTGAAGGGTAGGATTAGAGGGGGATAATTATTCAGTGATAAATAGCACACAGCATGGCACCATGATGGGAGATTAATGCACATTTGTGGAGTTGAAAAATTTATTAACGGGAGTTCTTTCTAGTATAAAATGGCATGTGATATCTGCAATGTTGGGTTTCATTTCAATTCTCCACCATTCTCGAGAACCACCACCAGAAACTGCTCAGAGTGGGCTCTCAGTCACTCTTTCTTATATGAGTGGGTGTGTGAATACCCATAAAGCCCTGGATGGGACTTTGAAGAATCATCTCCACTCTCAGTCATTAAATTGTATCTGTCCAACTGAGGTATTTGGGTGCATTAGTTTTAGGGCCTGTTTCTCCCAGGGTCAGCCGTGCGAAGGAGAGAGCTCTTTGACAGAAGAGGCTGTGGGAGGTGGCCCTGCAGCTGGGCTGAGGCCCCAGTGTGTGTGGAGGGTCTGTGTTAGGGGGTTGTGTGAAGGGCTCCGGCAGCGTCTAATGGAAGCACCAGAGGTTGTTTTGGGTGTGGGATGAGGGCACAGGTTGAGATTCTGGAGGGTGGGAAGGATATCCATAAGTACAACTGGTACTGTGGTCTCCTAATGGAAACAGCTATTAACAGAAGATCCTCAGTGATGGCCAAGGAGGTGCAGGGCAGCAGTGGTATAACCCAGGCGCCAGGGCCAGAGACAGAGACAGAGGAGATGGGGTGGGAGGAAGGAGAGAGAGGGCAGAGGCTGGGAAGAGTCTCCAGGAAAAATCCCTGTGGCTACCCCAGCTGGGAAGGGACACTCCCAGCAGAGCCAGCTGTGCTTATCAAGGGGATATTTGGAAGTTTGGGATTTTTATTTCTGAGAGTGAAGTTGGGTTTTTTTGAGGGGGTCATTCTTACAATATGATGACTATTATAGGAAATTTTACTTGGTGAAAATGTAGAACCTGACAATTCATTTAGGATTAATTAAACTGAAGTGTGTTGTCACTTTTTCTAAATAGATTAAACAGCCTCTCTACACCCAGTAGGAGGGTGGGTAAGACCTCTTTTTATGAAAAGGCAGTGGGCAGAGTTGAAGGAAGCACACAGATCTGCTGCTGAATTCCAGCCACTGCACTTGGTGGTTTGTGCCCAGTGGAAAGGTCAGGCTTCTCTGAAACATGGTTTCTCCAATGTGTAATGGGCAAGACTAACAATACCTTCTTTACATAGTTAACATAGTAAAGGTTAAAAATAGTGTCAGCAGTAGCTATTACAGTTTTATTGCCATTATTGTGATGAGTGGCATCTAAATTATGCAACTTTCCAGAGAAAATGATTGTTTATCCACATTCTGGCTGGAAGCATTCTGGATGCCAGATTGGAATGCATTTCAGTGTTTATCGTTCGCCAGCCTTGAAGTCTGCCCATTTTTGAGGAGGCTTCTTAGGAATTCAAGGAGAGAATAAGTTAGAATAAGTAGTTTTGCATATTTGAAAATTTCAACCTGCACAGCTAACTGGAATAAAAGCCCTACATGCTTCTGAAGAATTTTCATAACAGCCTAAAGGAAAGACGGCCCTTGTTGCCAGGGATGCTGGCAGAATACCGAGCAGGCCGTGATTTATTCAGTTTTTCACTTGATAAATCACAGATAGTTCTAACATTGGTTTATACTTTTTCTATCACAGATATATTTATTCAGGGAGTTTTCAAAAGGTGGATAGCAAACCACATGCAGCAATAACAGCGTGTCCCTCCTCCTACATATTTGCGCCGCTGCAGATGTTGCTCGGCCCGATTGCCGGCTCTCATTTGGAAGACACAGACAGGAATTTAGATGCTGATCTGAATGTGGAATGATGCTCACCTAGAAACCTCATGAGAATTTTCAGAATCTCTCTCCTTCTCTTTAGGGCAGAACTCAAGGCCATTTCCCCCTCCCGATATTAATCCTACAACTACTTTCCCCCTGACATTAGGCTGAAAGAAAAAAAATAAGGAACACTTGATTGGATTTCAAATTTTGCAAATGGAACTAAATAATTGGTCTGTCTGGGCATTGCCTGTAACTACGATAAAATTGGGGCATAGCAAAGAAATGTGAAGTCTTCTGACCCGGACTGCTAAGCTGTACCGGCTTCCTCTGGACACCGGCTTCCCTTTTCTCAAAGCTGTTAGTTTAGAAACGTTGTACCTGTGAATTCACTCTCTGCCTCTTTGAGGCATAAATCACTCTTAAGCTTCTTGATGGCATTACCTAGGACCATTTGTCCTCAGGACCTGGGAGCTATTCCGTTGAAATGTAACCATTGAAGAAAATAGCGCCCCCTATCACCCAGTCTCTGTGGGAGCCTTGCTTCGAGCTGTAAGACAGGAGGTGGGCAGGTCACGTGGACTTGCTAGTTTTCCGTGTCAGCCCAACCTCACTGCAGTCCGGCCTGTGTCCTTGCCACTCCACCAGGTTGCTTTTGGAAAGGGTTCTGATGACCTCGGTGCACTGTTCACTCACGGCTGCAGAAATTGCTGATCTTTCTCTTTTCCTGGCTTCTGCAGCATCCTCTTTTTCTGGCCCTCTTCGCTGGCAGTCCTTCTACTTCCCCACTAAGAGCTAGACAGTCTCAGAGTTCCAGTTCCACTTCTCGTTTCCCCCCACCCTGCAGCGTGCCCTGGGCCGATTTTCACCTGTTTCCTAGTTTTAGCCTGCACAGTCGAAATGCCCACTTTCACAAATGGGTGCTTCCATCCCTGGCCTCTGCCCTGGGCTCTAGAAACCTACTTTATAGACCAGAGGTCAACTGCCCTAATGTTCATTTCCTTAAATCTGGTTTCCCCTAAAACGTTTTGGAGTATTTTAATAGCCTTAATATAGCTTAATAATTTTTGACTAAACATTTTAAAAAATGAATTCATGTACCTCTGTAACTATTTATAGATTTTTCTAAGTATTTTTCAAATTTATAGTATTTTATGAATGATAAATTATGTTTTTATTTTATAATCTTGAGAATACTTTAAGAATTGGTTAATATTGAATTTGAAGACTGAGTTTTATAATATTTTATTAAAGATGAAGTTTAAAAGGCCATAGTCACAAAAAGAAGAAAATAAAGGAAAAAATAAGACATCTAAGTGGCTGCAAATAGGTTGAACAGGGAGGGGCTCGTAGACAGTCTGTCTTTAACTGAGCCGGTTCTGCGTGGCCCGCCCTTCCTTCCAGGCTGAGGTCCCATAGCTCCCTACTCAGTATCCACAGCTGCCATACAGTGAATAACTGAAGTCCCCTTCCACTTGCAGGAATGTCTGCATCTTCCGCCTACCCCTTCTGGAGCAGCCCCTCCCCACTCCACCCTTCTCTACCTGGGCCCACCGGCATCATGTACCAAGGCGTCAAACACTCAATACTGTCCTCTGTCCAGGAAGCCTGCCATGACATCCCCTTGCCTCTGTAAAATTAATTGCTCTCTCTTCTGTGCTTTGTGACATTTCTGTTCATATCCCAATTATAGTATCTCTAGCAGACTCTGTGATAGCTTTTTGTATATGTGCCTTTTTCTCTTGGTAGACAGTTAGCTCCTTGAGGGCAGAGCCAGGCTCAGGTCACCTTTGGGTCCTGGTGCCTATTCTGTTGCCTATGCTGACTATATGAATGAACATGACCCAGATTATGACTGCATTGTTATTACTTGTTTAACTTTTCTGTAACAGCAAAGACAAGGGCCAGTGGGACTAAGAGGCTGAGAAATCTTTGCTAGTTTAAGGAAAACCATCAACATTTGAAATGGGGAGAAAAACTGACCACCTGACCTTCACTGTCACACTAGAGCAACACACAGTCCCACCGAGCAAGGAACCAGGGATCAGTAACACAGGAATCAGCCGTGGGCCCGCCCAACCAGCCGTCTGCACTTTCACAGCCAGCGAGCAGAGTATGGTGGTTAGATGTTTGTATTGATATAAGCACCTTCATAATATCCTTGATTTTACCTTTCAGCTCACAAAACCTTAAAATATTGCTCTTAAAATACTTACAATATCTAGCCGTTTAAGAAATACTTTGGTGAGCCCTACCCTAGAAGGCAATAACTTTGTTTGACTTATTTGCTATTGATTATGCCATTTTACAAGTCCATAAAATTAGAAGTTATAGTATAGAAAATAGATAATATACAATGATTGTTTTCAGTTCTGTACAATATTTAGCTTAACAATCTTATTTCATATTTCTCCTTTGTTCTCTGTATAAATAAAATTCCTGTTTGCATACCCCCTTTCAGTGAAATCTGTCAGCCTGACAATTCCCTTATCAATGAGTTACATCAACTAACATATGCTCACAATCTATTTGCAAGGCAGTTGTGCTTTCTATATTTTGAGGCTTATTCTTTGACAAGGATTGGGGGAGGGAAGGGTGGTCAGGGACAGCAGCTAGGGGGACATGGATGTGAGTGGGGGTCCCTCTAGTGTTGTGTAGCCCTCGCTCTAATCTCCCTTTTCCCCCAAGAAGGTGATGAGAAAGGGCCAAGGGGTATGACAGCCAGAGCTTGGTTTTGCTGTATTGGCTATCCCAGTTGGGAAAAGGTTAAAATTATAGGACGCTGTGTCCTTTTTCCAAGGAGAGATCCTTAGGATTCTTTCTCATGGGCAAGGCTGGGCATTCACTCCCGGCACACATTATTTCTAGCAGCTCCTGCTTTCTCTCTAAAGATTTCTCCTCTTAATTCTCTTTCATGGAGAGTTTTCTCAACACATTGGACAATGAGATCAAGCAAATGCTGGCGAGATCACATGAGAACTGGGGAGGTCTCTTGCATTTGCTGAAGTGACCTGGTATGATCTGGGGTTTGGGGTATCAGGGCCCCTCAGTTCCTTCACTGCATGCTGGGGGATGGCCCTGCCGCGCGTCAGCCCAAGTCTGAGACTCTGGGCAAGACCACGCCAGCAATAGAGTCAGGGGCTGTGTACACTGGAATTTGAGTCCTTGTTCTCTGGGAAACTGAAGTAATTATCTTCATTTGGGGTCCAGGGACCTGAGTGGCAGCATAAGTTGGTTGCACCGGTTGGCTGTACTCGGAGGACATTTTAACCAGTTCGACTGCCAATCACCGTGACAGCTTACACTCAAATACCCCACCCAAAGGAGTGCACCTGGGTCATGCAGTCACAATGAAAAATAGGGAGCAAAATAGCTGTTATTTTCTAGGGTTTTTTTTAAAGAAAAAAGCCTACTAAAAATTATTTGCATATTTTCTTTAATTTGTTTTAAAATCTAGGCACCCATTTCTTATATATCAAAATACTAATTTCGTACAGATTTCCTGTAACTAAAATTGTAACAGAAGACTAATGCTAGAAAACACTTAACTGTAACTTTACAGGTTTTTTTTTTTTTAGAATGACATTTTAAATTTCAGGTTCTAGAAGTTGTAGAAGATATGCAGATTCATAAAAGTAAGAAATTAATTAGCTGCACTCAGAAGCAATGGGGTTGAGTGCTCTGGGTTTCGGTCTGTCTCTGCCTGGATCAGAGCAGGCTGCAAACAGGAAGGAGAGGCTGTGCATGCTGTGAGAGGGCCGGCAGAGGGTGCTTGTGAGTCTGGGTCTGAGTGGGCCCCTGACCTCTGCTCACTCTTGCGGGGCCACCTTCCTCTCAGTGGCCACCACCCCTCGAGTGGTAGCCTTTGCTGCTGCCACTGAACCTGTGTGACTGGTGTCCTGCCTCTACAGCTCAGTGTTGCCAGAGATTGTCTACTTAATCAAGGTCTCCTTGGGTGCCCCTGAAATTTTCTGCTCAGCTTCAACTTTTGGACTTCTGTGTCAGTCCCTTCATTGCTCAGGTTTAGCAAGAGTCCTGCTAAGGTTGTGTAGCAACACCGCCTGCCCCCATCCTCCATCCTCCATGTCTGATCACCCTGGATACCTAATCGGAGTCCTTATCCTCCACCATCCCCCTTGTGGTGTCTGATCACCATGGCCTGCCTTCCTCAAAAATCCATTTGGGTCAGTTTATACAGAATGCCCCCATACACCTGATGTTTTTTAGTAATTTTCTAACCACTGGTCCTTTCCCTGCTACTTGGCTATAAATTCCCACTTGCTGTATACAAACTTGAGTCGACTCACTCTCTCCTACCCATTGCAGTGGTCCCTACACTCATCAAAATGGCCTTTAGCAAGTACTGAATCATTGTTTCCTTAACAGTGCTGGCTGTCTTCCTGGCTGCTGCTGGAGGCTTGGCCCTTACAGCCACCTACTGCCATGCCCAGAGGGACTGGGGTTCTCTGTGTATTAATCTCTACCATTACATTCTCTCTTCTGTTCAGGCACCAGGCCTCAGTGAAATGGAATTTTAGGAAAGCTCAGAGCTTGCTTCTGTATGGGATCTTTCAGTGACTCCCAGACTCACTGGGATTTGCAACTAAGTGTGGGATATGAGAAAATGCTTGTTAGAAAGTCTTTTTGAATGAACAAGGCATAGCTTGATCCCAGCATCTTTCTACGGTGCCCCTCTTGGGCCACACTGGAAGATCCTTTGGGTAGGAACTGACTTTCTTACATTAACACTTTACATGGTTGTTGAGGAGTGTCTATGGTTTTGTGTTAAGCATGTAGAAGATGGTCAAGGCCGAACCATCAAGCATTTGCTGATAATAAGTGGGTGAATCTACCCTTTGCCTTTGGAGAACTAAACCAGGAGCCCTAGCTGTGAGTTAGGAAGCCTCCTCTGAACCTTACCTGTCCCCCCCTGCTTGCTCATTACACCCCACACCCCCACCTGTCTTGTTGATTGGATGAAACACTTTTGGGGGCAGGTTGGCACAGTGGTTTATCACTCTAATAGAAACTCTTTTGGATATTGGATTTATCTATTCTGATTTATATAGAGAAATGAATCAAGTTCATTGTTGTATATTTTTAACTTTTAGAAAATCCATGTTTGGCTTTCTAATTCTGCTGTGCTCAACCAAGCCTTGTGATTCAGGCATTATTCATGTTATAGCTGGTCCACTGTGGTCATTTCTTGGTAGACCCCTTTCTTTCTTTCTTTCTTTCTTTCTTTCTTTCTTTCTTTCTTTCTTTCTTTCTTTCTTTCTTTTTTTGTTCAATCAATGAATTTTCAACATATTAAGAATTCAGATGTTCTCACTCTCCAGGTATCTGGTAAGAAACACAGTAAAGTAATTTCTCAGGTTGTCTGGCACAGCCTGGCGTTCCCCTATTGCTCCACCATAAAGGATAGATTGGGCATGCTAGGCAGCCTGGGGACATTTCTTGGATAGCTCAGCATAAATTTGGCTCCAGCAGGGACTGGAGCTGAGGTTAGCACCAACTCATTTCTGCTGCTATTGGCTTCTTAGAGGAAAGCTATATAGCTGAACTCACACAAGATATTAGTGAAAATAATTTCAGTTCCAATCTCCACATAAATATCTTGTCATGGTACTTTTGATTGTTCCCACTGATACCCACACAGGTCACAAATTGTTAGTTAAGTTAATAATGACGATGTTGTAATATTAACATTTATTTGTCAACTGCAGTTGTTGAGTGTTAAGTGTTGTAAATACAGTCTCCTATGTTTCCACAGGTTTTGCACCCATGGATTCAACCAACCTTGAGTAGAAAATATTCTTTAAAAAGTTATGTTGTTGCTGACAATACTCTGTCTACATAGTTAGGCCTGCAATGGTTGAGTCTGTACTGAACATATACAGACTTTTCTGCTTGTCATTATTCCCTATATAATATAGTATAACAACTACTCACATAGCATTACCTTGGATTGGGTATTACAAGTAACCCAGAGATGATTTAAAGCATGCATGGGGATGTGCAAGGCTACGTGCGAACACTATGCCAGCCATTTTACACAAGTGGCTTAAGCATCTTTGGATTTTGATATTCTCAGTGGGGCAGGAGGGGGGGCTTTGGGGGTCCTGCAACCAATCCCCCATGAATACTGAGGGAAGAGTCTATTATTTTAGTTAATCATCACACCTGTTACTAGTTCCATTGTTCAGCCATGGGAATTGAGTGCTGCTGTTAGCACAGGAATTCACATTCAGGACTATGGTCTTGCAAGGGCAATGCTGTTCTGTGCTTTTTTTCTCACATCACCAGTGTCGCTTATACATCCTCAGCAAGGCACAACCAGCTTCCTGGACTCTTTCTAAGGTGTATTTAAGTGACCTCTATATTGAAAAGTCTGTCCCCATGGCAGCACCCTGAGCTCTCCCCTGCTCAACTTGGCCCCTTGCATTTACTCTCTCATGTTGTTGGATGGGTCTCTAAGTAAACTGAGCTCCCCACGGAAGTCAGGAAGGGAGGGGACTGGGCCCTCCCCTCCCCTATCCTTTCCCAGTTCTTCCTGTGCACGCCTCTGTTATCATGTTCGATTGACTGAAGAAACCGGTCTCCTAATCTTCACTGGCAAGGACCCCTGGTTTCTTTTTAGCTCTGAGGAAGTTCCCAGGGGGATGGGCAGTATTTTACTCCTGTTTTAGGAGGTTTTGATTTCTTAGGGGAGACAGAGGGCCTCCTCAGCCACCCAGTTCAGAGGTAAACACTCCAGGCTCAGTGCCTCAGGGCAGTCTGTCATTTTAATGAACCTATTCAAGGTAGGAAGCAATTTTCTTAAAGTTGCACAAAGTTCTGCTTGGTCAAAGAGAAGTGTCTCCCAGCTAAGCCTTTTTGTTTGGATTTTGCCCTTTGGCTCTGCCTTCATTGCTAGTCTACAGAAAGCTGGGGAGGATGTTCAAGATTCACTTCACTATTGCTTAGTCTATTAGGAAGCTTTGTTTCAACCTAACTGGAAGGGTGCATTGGCACCAGATTTATTGGAGCTGGGGCCCCTTGAACCCCAGGGAAGAAAAAAACCAGAAATCTTTCAACTGTTTAGAAAACAGAATGGTGGAAATAGTTCTCAAGTACAGCCTAGCTGGTTACAGTGGTACTTACACTATGCTTTATTATCAGAATAAGTGTTTCTATTGTAGAGCTTTGGGCTGAGCATCCATCTTGGTCAAGAGTTCTCTTCATATTTAACTTCCCTTTGTTTTAGACTGCAATGGAAGCTGGTCTAGGGGACACGAACGGGAAGGGACATTATTTTCTTCTTTCTTTCATGATGGGTGAAGAGCCTTTCATCCAAGTCTGAATTTTGGTCCCGTGATTACCTTTCCCATCAGGATGCTGTCTCAGTGTCATCCTGAATTGTTATGAAGAGGCGATTCCCGGGTAACTGTGAGTGGCAGGTTCTTAGTCAGGAACCCCCAGGTGTTGTTGTTCATTGAGAAGGTGTTTTTGACTTTTAGCAGAATGTAAATTAGCTTGGCTGTGGCTCTATTAAAAAGAAAAATCTCTTAAGCACCAAAAAATTTTGCTCTGAGGGGAAATTAAAGCTCTCAGTTTGTGAAGCAAGAGGTGTACTTGTTCTTTGCTTTTTGATGTGGGAAACTTTAACCTGCATGTCTTTATGACCCTACCTTTCCGATAAGGTGACCCGTGCATTCTAAAAGGTTATCTCATCAAGTGTAATTTTAATTTGACTTTTGTGACTCAGAATTGAGCTGTAAGCTTAAACAAGCAAATAGACAAAATCCCCACGCTACCACCTGTTTCTGAGTTGAAGTCCTTTACCTGGTTCAATGCTGAGGGAGTAGCTGTCTATTTCCAGATCTAGCAGTTGGGCTGCAGCCAAACAAACATCCTCCAAGACCCTGTGCACAGCCTTGGTGAGGTTGTACGGCACTGACTCAGCAAACCTCACTTTGCTATTCACAATCACACTCCCATTTCTGAAGTTAAGTATTTCCAGTTGCTTAAATCCTGTAAGATTGGATCGTAGATATGGAACCAGCTGCAAAATAGAAGATTGTTTACTCTTAAGGGTGTTCTAAGAGCTCAGCTGCTGCTAATTCCATTTATACTCATTTTTCACTCTCTGAGGCATAAATTTCCATTCCTTATTATTTAGTTGCTTATTTTTGTGTGTTTGGGTTTCAGGTGAGACCAGGACACCACTGTTTAATGATCTATTTGCCATGATTATGTCCCATATTTCCACGTTTCTGTCTGTGTATTGAGACGGATGGTCAGTGGTTTTCTTCATAATGAATTGTGAGAACAGAGAATCTAAAAAATTCAGGCCAATGCTATCAGCAAAGCAGGAATGCCAGGTTCAGTTTTTCTGTGTTTTTTAAAAATCCATGTAAATAAAAACATGTTCCAAACTGAGCCCAGGAGCAGACTGCCCTATGCCTGTGTAAATGGACATCTATTTGGAAGCAACTGATTTGAAAAGACCTGTTGAAATAAGCAATAGCTTAAACATCAGCTTGTCTGTTTAGGCAGGACACGTTTTCCCACTGACACCAATGTGGTGCAGTGGAAAGAGCAGGGGGTTGGCAGCTTGTCCTGGAACTGCCCCTAACTAGCTGTGTGAGACTTCCTCAAGACACTTAACCACTGTGTGCCCTTAAATAACCATTATTTTTTTGTTTGTTTGTTTTGAAAGACTTACCAGGAACTGAAAAAGAGTATTTACACCTGAACTCTTGGCTTCTGTGGTAGACCTTTCTAGCTTTGACTCCTTTGTGTCAGATGGCTAGGAAACAGCTTGTGACATGGTAACAGGAAAAATCTGCTCATATTGCTTTTAAATCTCAAGTTTAGAACTTGAATGCCTATGTATTGTTCCTGGGAAAATAAATTAGGAAGAACTATAATGAAAAGATCTCAAGGATAAGTTTGTTCCCAGGAGGCTGTGTGGCAGTGTCTGCTCACATGTCTGCCAGAAAACCCCCTTTCCTGTTGGATCTATATCCATCTCAACGCTCTAGCAGAATGCCTCCAGCAACCATTATGTCAGATGCTTGCCTCTTCTAACCTGCATTGCTCAAGACAACCAATGATTATATTATAATGTAACAACAGGCAAAGAAAGAAGAGACACGCAGAGAATTATCAGTGCCCACTCACCAGCTGTGTGAATCGTTGCTCCAGAGCTTGGTACTCCAAAGAGCTCTTGTTGAACAGGTGGTTGGAGAAGGGCATGTTAGCCATGCGCAGGCTGAAGAACACCACCAGTTCTCGGCCCCTGGCAGCGATGGTCACAGAGCTGGTGGTGATATACTGCAAAGCTGGGACAGGCGTGGTCTTCTCCAAGAAACGGTCTGAGGTGGAAACATAGCCACTGAATCCTGGTACCTCAGAGGAGGCGGGAGTGTTAGATAGATGCATTTCATCTAAGTCTCAGACTGGATCTTGGCTGACTTTGCTCAACCTGCTGTCTTCTGAAGATTCGGGCAAATGTGAAATTTCCAGAGCCGATTGGCTGATGGCCAAATAATTATCAGTGAGGATGGTTAGCCCTGGGATCAGTACTGTCTGGTCAATGGACATTATGTCTGTGGTACTTTGATCAGTCACGGAGAAACTGCTTGATGCAGTAAAGAAAGGTAGAGTGTCTGACAGGGAGACAGAGGCCATAGTAGGCAGAGACAAAGAATTGCCCACGGAGAAAGTTCCTGAGACCATTCACTATGTTGAAGCAGTCCCCCAAACAATAGAAAGAATAAATATCCAAAGTTAAACTTAACTTAAAAAAACCCAACATTTAGGTACATTGCTTGTGTTAACATCATATTTTGAAAAATAAGAAATTGGTACAGAAAGGGCAGGCAGCCCAGGGTCTAAACCTAGGAAGATAGCAGGTGGGTCCTGAATTCACTTTATTCTGGCTCAAAACTTCTAGATGTATGAGACTAAAAAATTACCAATTATCTGCAATTTCTGGAACTACAGTCAGCCAGACATCTAGGAACCAGGTGGTAAAAGCTGACTAAGTCGCCAGGTGATGCCAAGGTGTGGGTGGCACTGACTAAATTTGGATTCCACATCCCCACCTGGAACTTCCAGCCAACTAGCCATGCAGTTTTGGTCCAGAAATTTTATTTACTTTCCAATCATGCACATTTGTATTGTCTTCAATTGGATTTTTGGAGGATTCTAGCTATAATATTTTCATGGTTTTGAAAATTAAAATTTAAATTATGCTTCTCCAAAATTGTTCAATCTGACTGAACAACTTGCCAATTTGCAAAATGAAAGAGTGAACATGTTGTCTACGCACATAATTTGAACTTTATATTGACCATACAACTTGCTACATATTTGATAATATTTAAAGGTTTTGTCGTGTTTACAGGGCTATACTTTGATAATTTCTGCCACCATTTTGCATTGTTTTCTTGGTAAGTACATATTGAACTACTCAAGTCCACTCACATTTGGTCCAAAATGAAAATCATAAAAAGTGTTTATGAACTAAAAAAGTGGTTAAATGAAACTATCAGATAGAAAGATTGGTGTGTTATTAAAATATTCCAATAAACTTAAATCCAGAGCCACTGGCAATATTTAAGACATTAGGTAGGTCAAAACAGGGAGCTTTCTGTGATTACTTCAGTGGCATTTTGGCAAATATGTGGGAAAGCTGTACTGAAATCTAAATGCTAAGCATGATGAATGAACTGTCTGGATGCAGATATAATCTCTGGACTCTCAGTCAGCTAATTTACTGAGTACAATCACCCAAACTGAAGTTCCAAGTGATAAACAGCTCTGAGAGGTGGAATCATATTGGTTTTATTACTTTCTTAAAATAAAACCTGCCTGTTGGTGAACTGTACCCAGGTTTCAGAGAAGCACCCTCTTTCTCTCACCTTGGGAAGGTGCCTACGTGTGCCTACCCATATATTCACTCAACTGTCAGAAATGATGTTTCCTAACATCCAAGATCTCTCTGGATATGCAATTGTAGTTTTATTCAAATTTCCATGGCCACGGACTGAATGTTTGTATACTCCCAAAACTCGTATGCTGAAGCCCTAATCTCCACTGTGAAAGTATATGGAGGTGGAGGTAATTGGGATCTGAGGGTGGAGCCCTCATTAATGGGATTAGTGCATTTAAAATCTCTCTGTGTACCACATGAGGATACAGCAACAAGGCACTGGCCTGCAAATCAGAAAGAGGGCCCTCATCAGGAACCAAATCAGCTGGCAACTTGACCTTGGACTTCCCAGCCTCCAGAACTGTGAGAAGTAAATTTCTGTTGTTTAAGCCACCCAGTCTAACATATTTTGTTGTAGCAGCCTGAGCAGACTAAGACATCCATGGAAGGATCTGGGATGAGTAAATTTAAAGGCTTCAGGTGTAATCAATGAGAGGATTTGAATTCTTCATGCCTTGGGGAAATGCAGGTGAATTTGTGTTCCTGTGATGTGATCTCTGCTGCTCCAGATGATAAGGGTCAAGGGAGAAGCTCAATGACAGACACCTTTGTTCTTCCTGCGGGCCAGCATCTCATTGCTCACAGCTTGATCCCTATATAGGCTTTAGCCAGATTAAAATAGTTTGTCTTATGCCATAAACAAATAAAGATGAATTTCTAATTCTTTTTGTAGCATTTTAACATTAATCATTTACATTCACAATAAACCTGTCCAAGTTATTTTACTGATAAGAACAGTTGGCTATTTAAATGTTGGGTTGCTAGATAAAATACAGGATTCCCATTGGAACGTACTTAGACTAAAAACATTAATTGTTGTTTATCTGAAATTCAAATTTAACTGGGTATCATATTTTTCTTTGCTGAGTCTAGAATCCCTATTTAAATATGATTTTAAAAGACTCCTACTCTTGGCTTGATATTGAAACTACAAAGGCCATAATCAATTCTTTTGAAATAAAAATATCATCTAAACCTTACCACTAGTTATGAATGTATTTTAAGTAATTAAGTTTTCATCAGATTTGTATGTGGAAATTAGGGATGGCAGTGACACAGGCCATTTGAACATGAAACTTTTATGCTGCAATGGAGAAGTCAAGCGCTGAAAGCCAAGGCCATTCATTTCTGCATGAGGTTTGCAAAATAAACAGACTCAGAATAACTTGGCTCTTTAGCTATTGTGTTTGGGTGTGTGTGTGTGTGGGGGGGGTTCCTGTGAGGGTGTGAGGTATGTTTATATGTGTGTAAGATGAGGGTACTGGTTAGAAGCCCAGCTTTTGGGTGTAGAGGAAAAGACTATTTTGGTCACTCTCTGGGTAGGAGACCTGTCAAAAAGCAAAGGCCCCAGATAAATAGCTCAAACCAAAGTAGGTGACGGGTCTAGCTGAAGCCGAGAGCGAGACAGGCCAGTAGTGGTGATGTGGGCTCCTTGTGCGCAGCCGGGAGCCCCGCCAGCAGACGGAGGAAGGCCTAGTGGAAGGTGAGAAAGGTGTGAAGGACAAGTGCAGCTGAAAGGCTATTTTAAATCTTGCCACAAATATGTAGTGTACATATACACACATATACACTAATCATAAACATCAAGGGGTCACCTATTTTATGTTTAAAAATCCAAAAAGAAAGATTCCACAATCTCCTTTTGATTTTCAAGTGATATGATCAACAAGTTTTGAATTCCATATCAAACAAGTCTATTCTTATTTATCATAACAAGAAAGTTATTATCTTTCTTTTTGGCATATTATGGAGATAGGACATAAGTGTTTATTATTCATTCATTCAACTAATAGGTATTGATAGTCTACTATGTGCCAGAAACTGTTTGAGGTGTTGGGATATACCAGTGAATAAAACAGAAGATTTTTGGTTTCAAGGAGCTTACTGTCTTGTACAGGACGATAGAAAATAAACAAAATAAACAAAGGGCCCTGGCTGGTGTGGCTGAGTGGACTGAGTGCTGGCCTGTGGAACCAAAGGGTCACCGGTTCGATTCCCAGTCAGGGCACATGCCTGGGTTGCAGGCCAGGTCCCCAGTAGGGGGTGCATGAGAGGAATCACACATTGTTTCTCTCCCTACCTTCCCTTCTCTAAAATTAAATAAATAAAATCTTTAGTTAAAAAAATGAAGGAAAATATACAGTATAACATATGCTGGTAAGTGCTATGGAAGTAATATGAAGCAGGAAAGTGGCTGGGACTGCTGGGGTTATAATTTTACATAGAGTGGTCCCTGAGAATATAGCATTTGAGCAAAACCAGAAGGAGGTGAGAGAGTTTAGCTATGCAGCAAATGCAGATGAGAGAGCTGAAGAAGAGTGTCGTTTATGTTCCAGGAATAGCTGGCTGGGAGAGCAGCATGGCTACAATGGAGCTCCATACTGTCAATCAGTGTGAGGGTGACTGAAGATATGTTCAAACACACCAAGTCTCAAAGAATTCCTCCCAGGCACCCTTTCTTAGAATTTGTTTACCTAAAAGACTGGGGAAAACTAGGAAATAGGAAGAAATGGGATACTGATAGTAAGTTAGGGTAACATTCGGGAAGACGGTGCGGGGCTAACTCAGAAAGATAGGTAACCCAGATATAAAGGGCAATGAGTTACAATTAGATTAGTCTCAAGAAACAAGCCCTTGGCCATTGTACCAAATTTTTAACTTGGCAAAACTGCTGACGGGTGTGCTACACAGAACAAGAGAGTAAGCTCAGAGAGAAGGCCTAAGATCTAGGGATCAGGGACTTCAACTCAAGAGGATGGCTAAGAAATTTCTAGCAATGATAGAAAAGGGATGTCTCTGGTGACAGTTGTGCAAAAAAACCTAAAGATTAGTAGTCCAGAGAGAAAGAGCAGGAGGGACTGAAAGTGGGAAGTGATATGTTATCTGACGTGAAAAATTATACTGGAAATTTTAATGGAAAATTTGGGAAGAATTGGCAATAAGTGCAAAGAAAATTAAGCAAATGAAAAAAATCAAAGAAAACATTAATGCCAGGAAAACAGAAAGGAAACATAATTAGAGCAAATAGGTCAGCTGTGATATTTAATGTAAACATTGACTATTGATTTAATAATAGTCATCACCATATCGAGAGGGGATAGTATCATCCAAAACTTAAATCCTTATTTAAAATAATAAAAAGTCAATAAATAATATAGAAGATGGGTGACTCAAAAGGCATATATTATGACCCCAGCTGGTGTGGCTGGCAGGTTTGATCCCCAGTCAGGGGACATGTCTGAATTGCAGGTTTAACCCCTGGTGGGAATTTATAGAGGAGGAAACCAATTGATGCCTGTCTTTCTGCCCTTCCTTTCTCTCTAAAATCAATAAGTATATTCTCTGGTGAGGATTTCAAAATAGATATATATTATTTAAAAATATGGGAAAAGCAAATACCAAAAGAAATAGCGAACAGGGTAAAAAGGGACTACTTTTCGTAAGTGGGACTACCAGTGAAATTGCAAAATGCTGTATATGTCAGAACATTTTAATGATTTGACTTTCAAAATAATTGAACTTCTTATTTTGGGACAATTTTATATTCAAATGCAGTTCTAAGAAATATCAGAGACAGGCATCAATGAAAATGGCAGAGTAAGTAACTCCAAAAGTCAAGTTATCCCTCTCATATTTGAAAGTTACAGGTAGTAAGTAGCTCTGAAGTAATAAGAAATATACAGTTGGTAGGGCAAAATAGGTTTACAGTTGTTCATGTGGAAAATAGTACAATAGTTAGTAAATAATGATACAAGAATAAACTCTGTGTTTCACATACTCACAACTTTAAGCCCATTTTTGCTCACCCTGTATCTGGTCTTTGGCTCCAGTTCCTGCTGCAGAGCTCCTCAAGTTCTGACCCTTGGGCAGTAACTGGGAAAGCATGCAGTCCAAACCATTCCAGGGAGAAACTGGGAGCTGTGCGTTTTTGGCTGCTCTCTGTGTGCTAGGCGCAGGGGAATAACCCTGGGAAGTGCTTGCATGTTCATTAAAACTGTGTCTTTGCTCGCGGTGCTTCCAGGGGACTTGTGAATGCTGACCCCCATCGGCTCTCAGAGCTGGGTGATTTGGATCCAGGCCCCCAGCTGGCAGCCATAGAAGTTGGGAACCTCAATTTATAGCTGATTGATCAGAAGTACAAGTGACAGTCTGGGACTCAATGACTGGCATCTGCTAAGGGGGACAGCCATGTAAAACCGAGCTCTTTACCAGTGAGGTCTGTACTGCCTCCAAGTAGTTGGTGTCATAGCCCAATTGTAGGACACTCACTTGGTGTCCAGAGAGTGGGAAAATTGCTCGATGTGAAAAAAATCCTACACATCTGATGTCAGAAATGTGAATAGAGAAATAGTTTTTCTTTTAGTAGCCAAGCCCTCAGGAGCTTTGGTACCCAGGAGCCATTGTTGAGACAATTATCTGATGACAGATTCCAGCTAAAAGATAAATCAGAACAGAGGCCTCCAGAATGTGCAACCTAAATCTATTTACATGTGGAAATCCATCCAGGAAGCTGAAGTGGCTGTGGTTGCAGAACCAATTTTAAATCTATAAACCTTGACAATGGAAAAATACTCACATAATTGCCAAAATTTGGGGTGTGGGACAGTGAAGATGGTTGGATTATGAGTGTTCTGATAATTTATCTGTTGTAGCAACACATCAGAAATGCCACCTATTGTTGATACATATACTGTAAATGATGATGACTCCACATTAAAATTTCAGGAAATCTCTCTTATTAGCCTGTAGACATCTTTTAAGAATGAATGTCTCATGAAGTAAGGAAATATTTATCTGCAAACTAACAGTTTCTTGAGTGCCATTTCAATTTCTTTTTCTTCCACTAAAACTCAAGTAAAACTATCCCCGGCTCATTGGACCGAGTGCCAGCCTGCGACCGAAAGGTCACTAGTTCAATTTCTGGTCGGGACACATACCTGGATGGCCAGCCAGGTCCCCAGCTGGGGGCATGCGAGAAGCAACAGATCGATTTCTCCCTGCCTTCCTGTCTCTTTAAAAATAAATAAATAAAATCTTTAAAAAAATCAAATATAACCTATTTTATTAGAATAGCATTACAGAAAAATTCTCTGTTTATAAAATTACTTTCATCTAACTTTTTAATATGTGAGAGATATCTAGAATGATGGCTATCATTTAGTTATTTCTAAATAGCAAAATTTTAGCAACACTTTTATTTTCCTTTTTTGTAATTTTCTCCATCCTTTAACACTTCAAAAATGGGCATATATCATTTAAAAAATAATGGTAATTACTATCATAAAAAGCTATTTTTTGGTTACTCAACATAAATGTACATTTTTGGGGGTATTTAAGTTTGAGGTTGTTGAAATCTCTAATCTTATATCTTCTTCTCCATAAAATTATATAAATTTACATTTACGTAAATACACATTTAAAAAGTTTTTATCAAAGATGTTATTTTTAGATTTTTATAAACCAGGTAAAAAATAGCTCCATGGTAATCTGGAATAAACGGAACATTTCAAATGTATTTGCATATTAGTAAAAGTCTTAAGGAGATCCAAGAATATTTTACCAAAGCAAATATTTTTCTATGAAATTTTTCTATTTTCTATGAAAAATATTTCACAGAAGCAAAAATTTTTACCACTAAATCTGTATTATTCATAATAACATTAAAATAACATCTGGATTAAAACTGAAACTGGTAAGAAATTTAATTCCTAAACCCTTAAGAACGTCATTGTACTTTGTTACTATTTTAATTAGATGTTTCAATGAGGTTGCAGGTTCAAAATCTAGTCTTAGAATTTTGGGAGGCTGGTGGAGGAGGAGATGGGAGGGTGAGATCATACCTGCTATGTTCTGGGTATTGTACAAGGGGTATTTAAAAAATTTTCCTTTACTCCAAGACATTTTTATAAGCATCCAACTGATTATAGTTTCTGTACTTGCTACTTGATGTAAATCATTGGAGTCTTTAAAGTATATCTAATTATATCTCCTTAAGTGAATAAAGGATGTAACTCAGGCTGCCTAAGGCTACGAAGAGGAGTGTCCTCTTGAGCAGTGGTCATCTGTAGAAAGGAACGTGTATGTCTGAAAGCCACGAGGCTTTCATCTCCTCAAATTATCAATCAAAGGCACATTTTTTCCCAGTCTGGTATATTACACATTTCCTTCACTAAACAAAAATGTTGAATCTGTGAAATCTTATTAGACTTAAATGCTGCCTCATATAACACAAAAAATAACAGAGCTCAGAGCTGCATCCCCCTGATTACTTTTTCTTCATTGTGAGTAACATCATCTCTAAGAGCTTTCAATTTAAAATCAGCCCCATATAAGGAAATGGTGAGTATGCGTTTGGAAAAAGAGCCCATCTATGGGCTCTTTTCCTTGGTCTGTGGGTGTCTGTAATAAGATTTGTTATTGCCTTCTCTGATAAAATGAACCGTTTGGGACAGGAGAAGTAATTGTGACATAAATTTGACGTGCAGTGATGTTGTACCTTTTAACATCATGGCCATACTTCAATTCTGAATGGCTTCTGGATTATTCCAAGATTATTGAAAAGGTTGTGTTTTTCTAGCTTTGACTCACAAAGTGAAATAATAAATGATTTTATTTATTATTTATTAATGATTTATTAATGATCTCATGTGTACCTAAGGAAATAATAAAGATTAAGATTACATAAAATATGAATTTGGAGTGGTGGAAGGCACGCAAAACATTCTAATATGGTCATCAATGATCCTTACTTCCTGTCATTCATATCCCTGTATAGCCTCCTCCCATACTGCATGGGGCTGTTTTCCATAGAAAGCTATGGAATAGTTGATGTATGATTTTCGACTAGGTCATAAAGATACTACTTCTTTCACAGCTCTCTCTTAAATCAGTTGTTCTGAAGGGAATCAGCAGACTTGCTGTGAGGACATTCAAGCAGCCATGTTGAGGGGCTCATATGAGGAAGCACTGAGGCCTTCTTGTGGCCCATTTGCCAGATAAGTGAGAAGGTCGGCCACCGTCAAAGACTGTAGTCTTGGCTGGCATCTTGACTGCAACCTCATGAGAGACTCTCAGCCTGAACCACCCAGCTAAACCATTCCTAGGTTTCTAATCTACAGAGAACAGGAGGGATAATGAATGCTTAGATTTGCCTCCAGCCACAACCCTTAAAAACCTGGCATGGCAGTGTTTTTTAGGTCTGTCAGTCTCTGATTCAGGTTTTTATCAGAATACCACAAAGAATCTAGCCCTTGTTTTCAGGGAATTTTCACTTTTTAGGCATTAACTATATAATCATAAATTCTGAGCCAAGTGCTATGAAAGAGACACCCAGGGTGCTTTGGGAAGCATAAAAGGGAGACCCAATCCTCAATAGCTGGTGGATCTGTGTTTGTGAAATGAGGCTGGTAAGACCTGACATTCTGGCTTAAGGATGTAGTGAGGGGCAAAGCCAAACATGATATAAGAAGACAAAATTTAGGAAGTACAATTCTTTGAATCAAAAGCTGTGGTCATTTGTAGATACCAAACTGATGTGCATTGGAATTGCCAGTCTAGTTTCAGGAGAGAGTCTCTTCAGAGAACAGCCATAAGGAGTTTCGATTATGAACTGCTAAGATCAACGCAAATTTTAATTTTTAAAATAATGCAAATATTCCAATGTAAATTTGGAAAATTGTTTACTTCACAAGAAGTTTTCTTTAGAATATCATGAAAACACTGAAGGATTTTCTCAATTGTAATAAATAGCAGTTTAAATGAAAATAAAGTTGATTTAAAAGCAAAACAAGTAAAGAAAGGATGATGAGAGACTTAATTTGTGTGCAGGGTTGTTTATCTACCAGTAAATTAAAGAAAAACTTTGTAGTTAAGAATTTTAAAGCAATTCTGGAGCACTTTGCATAGAGTACTAGGCACATGCCAAATAAGGACTCATGTTCGGTCTATGAATGAGAAGTTGACAATTGGGTGGGTTTAAAGGTGGATAGTCAGTGGTTTGTGTCAAGCTCTGGGAGCAGAGAGAGAAGATGTGTTTTATTTTTATTTTTTTTAGAGATTTTATTTATGTATTTTTATAGAGAGGGGAAGGAATAGAAAAAGAGAGGAAGAGAAACGTCAATGTGTGGTTGCCTCTTACGCACCCCCCACTGGGGATCTGGCCTGAAACCCAAGCATGTGCCCTGACTGGGAATTGAACCAGTGACCCTTTGGTTTGCAGGCCAGCACTGAATCCACTGAGCCACACCAGCCAGGGAGAAGACGCATTTTAAAACTGGGTTCTGGCCATGTCATACCCATATCTGAAATAAAATAAATTCTGTTCAGAGTTTTCAACATATCTCTGATATCTTACAAAAGTTAATGTGGTATAGTTTTTGTAGGGAAAAATTGTGAAAGAATGTGAAATAGATTTAAAAGATAACTGGGTATCTTTTCTAGGGTACACTGAGCACCAGCTAGCAGAACTTGGGGGATTATCTAATTTTAGAAAGTTCTGTGTTTTTTGTTGTCTTTGGGCTATTTTATAACCCCATAAACTATAGAAAATAAATGGTAATGCAAATAATTCTAGTCCATAGAGACGGAAGCTATTTTGTCTCATGAAGATGTCTGATTTCCCTCTGTGAAAGACATAATTCCAAACATATTTTATTCCTCCTTGGTTTTGACCAGTTTCGTATTAATTTGTGTCAGCATCCCTGATTGCCTGTGTGAGGGATGGCAAACTTTTCCTGAAAGGGCCAAATAGAAAATATTTTAGGCTTCATAGATCACAGGGTCTCCATTGCAACTGCTTAACTGTGCTGTTGTAGCTCTAAAGTGGCCACAGGCAGGGCTAAGTTCCCCCAAAACTTTATTAATGGGTGATGAAGTTGAATTTTATATACTTTTCACAATTCACAAAATATTATATATTCTTTTATTTTTTCAACCATTCAGAGGTATGGAAACCACACCTCACTTGTGGGCTGTGGAGAAGCAAGCAGGGGCTGGATTTGGCCCACAGGCTGTGGTTTGCTGGCTGCTGGCTTGTATTTGATTTGTCTTAGGATTGTCCTTTTACCAATTGTACCACCATACTGATTCCCTCATTAACTAATGAGCTAAATAAAATCTTCACATGTGTTCATTTTATATTTGAACGAGAACCAAGATTTTACTCTTTTTAAAAAATCATTCAACTTTTACCAAATGCAGTTAATGAAGTTCAACTTAGGTATTTGGAGAACATGAATCAAAGACTGAGAGATTATCTGCCCTGGGGAATATTAGACTCCTGGGAAGCTTGCAGAGCTCCATCAATATCCCGGCTCCTCTGCAAAGGCATTGAATTAGACCATTAGACCGTCAGGACTGGGCCCTGCATTTGTAAGTTTGAAATGCTTCTCAGGGGCTTCTAATGTGCAGCTGGAACTGAGAACCAGTACATTTGAAGACGTGTTCCATAGAGAAATGTCTCGGTACACCAGAGGCAAGTCGTTATTTTAAGATATACAACACACAGTAAGAGATGGATAGAATGCCTGTACATTAATAATGTTGTATAATATTCCTTTAGTTTAAAATGTAATAGAAATAGCTAACTATTTGAAAGAGATTATAAGTAGACTTAATCAATCTCTTTTTAAAATTTTTCTAATTGTTTAGAAATTGGTTAATGAAGATTATTGCCAAAGACATAAGCATAAATTTTATTTACTAAAATCTTACTTCAGTCTATAAGGAATTTGAGGTGGACTAGAGACCTAATGAAGCTAATAACAACCTGTGGAGTGTTAAGATTTCTGCTCTAGCTTCTAGTGTTCTTAGTTTATTTTTCATGGGAAGACTTAGAGAGTCTTTTCAAAGAGGGGACGCTTAATTCTCCAAATCTCAAAGTTTTGAGTGACTTTATGGAGCATGCGCTAATTGTGATGGCTTAGCTAAAAAATACCAAGTACTTTTATTCCTAACTGACATTTTATACCTTGCAAAGTATTTCCACATGTTTTATCCAAAATACTCTCAAAGGTTTTAATAAGTATTATAAAAGGTAATTATAGTGCACACAAATCTGTAACTTATTCCCCATGCCAAACCAAAACTTTTCCCATTAAGGATTCAACAGCAGTTACATCATTACTCAGCAACACGGACCCTCCCCCTCCGTTGTCTGTGGTCTTGGTTCTCCCCCCCAGCCTCCGCGTTGCCGTGTCTGCACCGCCCGCCCCACCCTGCCACATTCACACGCGGTGCTGCTGCGCCGGGGCGTCTTGGCCTTCAAGATTATGCGTTTATTTATTTATTATTTGCTTTCTCCAACCTTCCTTTTAATGAGTCCCAGTACACACTTTCATGGCTGGCCCATTTTGTTATTGCTTCCTTTCCCCTATGCTCTTTTAAAAATTTTATATACATATGTCTATTAACAGCCCTTTGAGAAAAGCAGGGTAAGCAGTGTACTCCATCTCCAGATGGAATCTGAGGCTGAGAAAAGTTAATAGTCCTTCCCAAAACTAACTTATGACAGGCTCGGCACTAAAACTCAATTTTCTATACACATCCATTTTATTTCCACACAAAAAAACCCCTCACAAAGGTTGTTAATGTTTTCCTCTTTGCCAGGGCTTCATGCATTCATTCATGTGTGCATGCTTACATTCATTCAGCAAAATTACGAAATATCTACCATCTGCCAGCTACTTGTGAGGCACTGGGGCAATAGTGATGAACAAGATAAACACATTTCCTGGTGTTAATACGTAGTTGAAAACATGGCAATCGCTCCAATTTATTGAGTACCTTACACGTGTTATCATACCTAATGGTCACATCCAAATTATGAGGTCACCTCCTAATTACTAAGCACCTCCATTATGCAGACAAAGAAACTGAGCCATAGAAAGATTAAAAAACTCTTAACATAGTGTCAGTGATTAAGTACTTTATAAGGCTGGATACTTAATTCGGCAATATACCATGGTCTCAAAGAACAACAGGTGGCTTAGCAAGGTGCTGCATCTACCATATGGTGTAAGGAGTTGGGAGGCAAAGAAGTGAGGGGTGGAAACAGCCTGGAAAGGGGCGCTCTGGAGCCTTTCTGAACCACGTGCTGCTTGGAGCACAGAACCACGGCCCTGCCAATCAGGGGTGCACCGGTTTACTAACATGATGTAAAACAAAAAGGTCAGTTTTGTACTTTCCAGGAATGAATCTCTAAACGCTTAAATCCTAATTTCCAGGTCATAATTGTCTTCAAGTGCTGAGACTGGAGGCCTGCTGATAAGGACACCCTCTCCACTTCACTTAGGGAGAGTCCAGGGGCTGACGTGTGACCAATCTCTGAGCAAGGAGCCCAGAGAAACCTTTTTACAATGAAAACAGACTGTAGAAATTTTGAGTAAAAGAAAATTACATCAAGTATGTTTTAACAGCTGTGAGTCTGTTTGTATTCCTCATAAAATCTCACAATGAAAGAGCAGTTGCATTTATTAGCGATAAACTTTTTCTCTGAAGAGCAGTTAGTTCACCCTGTTTAAACTTTGGGTCTCGAGGAGGCTAGTGATGAAATGAATGAACCAAGCGTAAGTTGAAAGACTGACGGGTCAAGGTGCTTGTGTGGAATCGGAAATGGAAATCTGATTCCACACCGCGTGGCCGGCTCAGCCACACAGGTTCCAGCCAGAAGAGGAGGTCTCGCAAACTATGCCTCACGAGTTTCAAGAAAGAGTTTCAGACACAATCACACACTTCTGGGATGGAAAACTCTTTTCAAAAATGTAGCACAAAAAGATCAAATTTGAAGGAGAAATCAGGCTCATGAATACTAAAAGGAAACAAAATAGATACGTTTAAAAGGTTAACTCATCCTGATTTTATATTATATATCAAACCTGGTGAAACATTCTCCCAGAGAATTTTAAACATTAGTAGCAAGGTTACCAGGAAAAGAAAATATACAGGGTGGGGAAAAAGTAGGTTTTGAGTTGTGAGTGTGTGAAACAGACTTTATTCTTGTAAAAGAATAAATTTATTATTTATTAGTAGTCGTACTAGTTTTCAGATGAACAACTATAAACCTACTTTTGCCCCACCCTGTATGCAAAGGCACAAAAGTGAAAGAGAGCAAGACACTATAAGATAGGGAGTAAAATCGACACGACCTGGACAATGGCTGGATGTTAGAGGCATGAGTGGAAAGGGTCTTGGGTGACAGATTTTTTTCAGCTTGGGGACACTTTCATTGATGATAGTTGTCTTTGTTTGTGACAGGGAATACAGGGGGAGAAGCCTCTGTGTTTCTCATTTATAATTCAGAAAATGGAGAGAAGAATAGCTATCCTATGGATCTTTGGTATGGTGTGGAAGTAAGTTAATTAAATAAAAAGGCATGAAAGAACTTTGAAAATGTTAAAGCCCAAATGTAAGTTATAGTTGCATCTTACTACTGTGGAGCAGTGGTTTTCTAAGTGTGTGGAGGCCCCCCAGCAACATTAGAATCCCCTGGGATTGGTTAGAAACATAAATTTGTCCCACCCCAGGGGCAAGTGCCCAGCCATCTGTACTTTAACAAGCCCTCCAGGGATACCGATTAGTGGAAAAGTCTAAGAACACTGGTAGAGGATAGGTTCTACAATTTGTTACGGGAAAATACACAGTGACTGAAACACAGTGATGCGGCCCAGCCTAAATCTGCCCCTGAAGAGAATGCAAAACAATGTGTTCTTCTGCCCTCAGTCCTCCTAGTTCCTACTTTACCCACAGGTTCCACTTTCTTATAGTGTGCTGATAAAGACTTATGTCAAGAAGAGCTATGTGAACATTTATGTTTAATACCAAAATCTGTTGAAAAAGGGATTCTTATTTTTTAAAAAAATGTATTTTATTGATTCTGCTATTACAGTTGTCCCAATTTTTCCCCCTTTGCCTCCCTCTGCTTAGTACCCACTTTCCCTCCAGCAATGCCCCCTGTCACTCAGTTCATGTCCATGGTTCGTGCATATAAGTTATATGGCTTCTCCATTTTCTATACTATTCTTGACACCCCCTGTCTATTTTGTACCCACCAATTATGTTTCTTATTCCCTGTACATTTTCCCCCATTCTCCCCCTCCTCTCTCCCAGCTGATAACCCTCCAAATGATCTCCATATCTATGATTCTGTTCCTGTTCTGGTTGTCTGCTTAATTTGTTTTTGTTTTTTAGATTCAGTTGTTGATAGTTGTGAGTTTGTTGTCATTTTAACATTCATAGTTTTGATCTCCTTCTTTTTCTTACATAAGTCCTTTGAACATTTCATGTAATAATGGCTTGGTGATGATGAACCCCTTTAGGCTGGCCTTCTCTGGGAAGCACTTTTTCTGTCCTTCCATTCTAAATGATAGCTTTGCTGGATAGAGTCATCTAGGTTTTAGGTCCTTGCTTTTTATCACTTTGAATACTTCTTGCCTGCAAAGTTTCTTTTGAGAAATCAGCTGAGAGTCTTATGAGAACCCCTCTGTAGATAACTCTCTCCTTTTCTCTTGTTGCTTTTAAGAATCTCTCTTTATCTTTAACCTTTGGCATTTTAATTATGATGTGTTTTGGTGTTGCCCTCATTGACTCCAATTTGTTTGGGACTCTCTGTGGTTCCTAGAACTGTTTGTCTATTTCCTTCACCAAATTAGGGAAGTTTTCTTTCATTATTTTTTCAAATAAGTTTTTAATTTTTGCTCTTCCTCTTCTCCTTCTAGCACCTCTATGATTTGGATGTTGGTATTTTTAAAGTTGTCCTCGAGGTTCCTAAGCCTATACTTGTGGGTTTTTTTTTTATTTTTTATTCTTTTCTCTTCCAGATGTTCTGATTGAATGGTTTTTCCTTCCTTGTGTTCCAAATCATTGATTTGATTCTTGGCTTCCTCCTCTCCGCTGTTGGTTCCCTGTAGATTTTTCTTTATTCTACTTAGTGTAATCTTCATTTCTTCCCTTATGTTTCTGCTGTTCTGAATGAATTCTTTGAGCATCCTGATCACCAGAGTTTTGAACTCTGCATCTTATAGGTTGGTTATCTCTCCATTCTCCTTTTCTGGGATTTTGTTCTGTTCTTTCATTTGGGCCATGTTTCTTTGTCTCTTCTATTTGGCAGACTCCCTGTGTTTATTTCTGTGTTTTAGGTAGAGCTGCCTTGACTCCCTGTAAAAGGCACTTGTAAGTTGTGTGGGGTGGAGCCTTAGGTAATTGCCAGGGTGGGTCAATCTGCTTCACTGGTATGTGGCTCTGTGTGGAGGGAGGAGGGACGATGCTGCTGTCTGGCTTCTAGAGGTTTGCCCAGCACTTGCCTTGTTTCTGGTCACTTCACCCACTTCTCATATGCAACTGATGCCCTTCCAGCTATGTGCCCAGGTGGTGAATCCCAGAGGGCATAGGTTTGCATACATTCCAAGGCCATGCAGGACCTTTAAATGAAGTTTTCTGAAAGTCTGGCAGTTTCTCTTCCACCCCAACCCCCCATTGGTTTTTACATCCAGACGTTATGGGGATTTATCTTCCTGGAGATGGAACCCTGGGCTGGGTGGTCTATCCTGGCACTAGGATGGCTCTCTTCCAAGGTATCCCACCTGATTTTTATCTACCCCACATGGATGTGGGACTACCTTTCTGACGCTGCTGTCTCTCTGTGCCATGACTCATCTCCACACTTCTCCATCTGTCTCCATGACTCCTCCCCTCCTACTCATCTGGATTAATGTGGCTTCTTTAAATCCTTGGTTGTTGGACTTCTGTACAACTCGATTTTTGATGGTTCTGGTTGTTACTTGTTTTGAGAAATAGCTGTAATTCTCTCTGTGGCTGCACAAGGAGGTGAAGTGTGTCTACCTACACTTCCCTCTAGACCAGAAGTCCAGGAACTCTTCTTTAAAATTAATTAAAAAAATTAATTTAATGAAGGCCAAGGAAATTCAACTTTAGGCAGTAGCTTTGAACTCTGAAGTGTAAGAAATCCATAATGTGGGCACATTGAAGTTCCTTTTGAAATGTTCTTCCATTTGACATTTAAAATGCCTTTTATATCAATGAATGTCATTTTGGAAAAAAAATGACATTTTCTGCTGTGTATCTAAAGAACTTGTTAAAAAAGCAAATACATGTTAAAGTGAATATTTGAATTTTCCAGGATGTTGTCACCTCAAGCTGGTTAACATCTTGCTTTGCTTACTTTTTAATGGAATATAAATCCCACATAGGAAGAGAACCAGCATGATAGCTTTTAGTAGTTTTTGTCAAGTTATGGTTGCAAGAGATATTTGTACTTCAGCTACTTAAAAACAGCCACCCCCTGCCTCAAAGCATGCTAAGAGTTGGTTCTGAAAATACATAATTAGAGGATATTCCTTGAGTACATCATATTCTATCACTATCAGAGGGAATGTGCAAAGAAGGGAAGAATGCAAAAGACTGGTTCTAAATTTCTGTTTTTAAAAGATAGTTTAGAAGCATGCACTTTTTTGAGGATACTTTAATAGTTTCAGTTGGAAATATTTCAAACTCAAATTTCTAAGCAGTACTCATTCCCAGGAGATCTGCAAAAAGCACCTGAATTGCCTTTATTGCTTTAAACATATGGTTAATTTCAAGCTCTTGGTGTTGACAATTTTACCTAAAATATGATATTTCATTTGCTTTAATTTTACATAGCATTCTGAAGAATTTGCAGGATTTATTAAGCATAATGAACTATATTTGAATAAATTATGCATAATTATATGTTAACATTAAGTCATTAAAAATTCACCTCCATAGGACATTGTAGGTGGGGGGAGGGAAGATTTAATACATCTTGCAAGGCTGAATGCATAGGGAATGTTCACATTAAGAAGAAAATCTGAATACTTTAGGCAAGAGTTTATTGCTTACTATCTGAATAAAGAAAATGTGTTCAAACTCTCCTTACCTCCCATGAAGAATGTCTGAATCATTGCTATTTTTTGAGCAAATCATCTTTTTCACTTTCAATTTAACCTTTTAACCATGGTGAGAAGATAAAGTGTTACACATATGAGGTTCACATTTTGCATCTTTGGCCCTGCATCAACCACCAAAAGAAAGGCTGGGAATGTCCCCATGTTTAAAATCCAGGACATCATCGTTATCATTAACATCCAGCCATCTTCTATCACTCAATCACTCATCCCTCCATCCATTTATCTGTCTATTATCTAGAGAGTATCCCTAGGACAGAGGAAAACAAGATTATGGTAGGAATTAATATAAAAAAATAGAGAGTGAGATTGCTTCAATTCAAGGGCAACTAAAATGGATAACTCTATCAAGAAGATGTCAGCACTAAATGGGAACTCTCCCAGGTGATTATGCTGTTTATTACTTTATTGAGACTGATAGATTTGGGTACACAAGGAGATATTTTCCTGGGAAAACAAATAATTGTGTAGCAACTTTAAAATGACTGAAGACATAAGGAGAGGGCTTCTTGTTTTTAATTAAGTGCAAACAATAAGTGGATAGTTTTGAAGTGTGTGTTGTGGCTCTCACAATATTGGAAATGAAGTAGTTGGATAGCAGGAGCTCCTGGCTGATGCTGGCTGAGCAATGTTTCATGATGTTATTACAAATGCCATATTGCTACTTGCTGATGGGACTCCTCTAGAAATGGGCTCTGAGCTGAGCCTGGGCTGGGTTCAGTCCTTGCCCTTCCTTTTGCTCTGTTTTAGGGAAGTGGGGGTGGGTGCTGATTGCATTTGAAAAGCCTAGGCACCGTCTTGTTTCTGGCTAGGTTTGGCCAATGTGAGCACTGGTGGGCAGGGGTAGAAACAAATGGGGGCTATTTCTTTTCCTCCTTGTGTGCAAGTCTCTCTTCTGGCAACAATCCTTTCTCCTCTGTGTCTCAAGTTCTGTCAGCTTTCTTCAAGTGAGCTGACCCCCAGATTCTGATAACACCTTCCTTTTTTGTCTCTCTAAGCTAGTGGTGGCAGCAGGGCTTGCTCTTCCTAATCTCTGGGACGTCTCTTTCCTGTTTGGCTTATAAATTCTTCCTCCACCTGAGTAACAAATTCCCTGGACTAAATCCTCTTTCTTGTAAATAGTAGTTTGAACCATTAAAAACTGCTGATGCTCAACTGTTTTGACCTATAAAAATGGTGACCTAATGCCTGAAGTAGTTTCTTGTTTTTTTTTCTGGTTAGATTCTGACTGCTATGGGTTGACTAAGGAAAGGAAACTTTCTACCAAAAAAAGGACATTAAAGTGTTGGCCCAGATTAGGGAGATTCAGTGGGCAAAGAATCCAGGGTCCCAGGATGCAGTGCTGGGATGAGCGAGGAGGCAGGGAGCAACAGCATCACCAGGCCAACCTAGGGGTGTGCACAGGCAGCCTTCATTTTCTGGGTCGGACCAGATCAGAGACTGTAGTCTTAAATAGACTGGCTGAGTCATTAGAGAAGAGAAAATAGAAAGCTGACTCCAGAACGCTACTGAAAAGGATTTATATTTTAATAAAAGCATGGAAAAAATGCATTTCTCATCCAAAATAATGCTTGAGTGATTTACCACAAATTCTTTTGTCATATTTATAAATTTTCTGTCTGTATTGTTTATGTTGTTATTTGGGACTGTTTCAGCTCTATCCCATTATCTGGCACCAGGCTGCTGGACAAAGCATCTAGGGCAGTTCTGCTTATAGAACATGGTTTTAGCAAGACTTAGTTCTGTTTGTGCCACATCAATTAGATCCTGAGGCAAAGGAAAAATATGGGCCCATGTATACACTTAAAAAAATATCCTCTCGTATTGTGAACCAAAGAACAAAAGTTAATAAGAGCATTATGGTCAAAAAGCATGACTAAGTAAGCCCCATGTTCAGTCTGTTGGCGCCATGTCGACACTTAGAAGCCTGCCTGGAGTGGGATGTGGGGGTGTGAGGACCGGGGGCTGCAGGCAGACTAGACACAACGGTTCCTGTCATACCGCAGTGCTGGTTGGTTGTGAAACAAATGACAGCTTCTCTTTATTTAAATTTTTAAACAATCAGTGATGTTTTTCTTTCTTACAATTGATGGTGTTTGAAAATTAAACTTACTGGGGTAACATCAGTTAATAACATATGAATTTCAGGTGTACAACTTGATATGTCATCTGTGTACTCTCCTGTGTGCTCGCCGCCCAGAGTTTGGTATTTTTCCACCACCTTGTATTTGACCCCTAAAGTTTTGATATTTTGTTCATCATGAATTTTTTGCATTAATTTTTGTTGAAATCTTGTATGTAATTGGGATCTTGATTACTGAGTTTTCTGGCTCCCCTCAAAATCTGTGCCTGTGGCTAGGGCCTCACTCACTGTGTGTGAAAGCTGGCCCTGTTCGTTGCCACATGTTCCAAGTGCACAGAGGGCACATTGAGATTATTAGGTGGACAAAGGAAGAGAACAGGCAAGCTTGTGCAGGAATTCATGGAGGAAGGATTCTAAGGAGTTGAGAATATCCCAGTGTAGACTAGAGGTCTTAACAATTATTATAATGAAGTCTGAGGAAAAATACCAGGTCCATCAAATCCTGGGCAAGTTGACTTTGAACTGGTGTTGAGGTCACTGCAAGCAGAGGTCTAGATGGGAATGTGCATAAAGATGTTTTATTGAAATCATGGGGCTGCCAAGAAAATTTGAAATCAGGAAAAGGGCTTTAGAGTAGAAGAGAATGACACTTGTAATGCAGCTTGTCCTTTTCAAGCAAAGTAGATGTCAATAATGAGAGCTAAAAGTTGTCATTATGGGAATATTATTGCTACAACCTGCATGACATGTCAAATTGGATCTCTTTACCAGTCTGGGTTTTATAAGAGGAAGCAGAAAATGTTAGCAATGAGGAGAGAAAATGAGACTTCCCTGGGGAGGAATGAATTGAGAAATTCATTACTTTGTGTGCAAAGGCTGAAAACTTAAAAAGAAAACCAACTAAAGAAGCCTACAAATGAATAAGACTTCAGATGGTTCTCATGAAAATAATGTTTTATCTTTTGTATATGATGAAGCATGGATTAAACTGCTCTGGAAATGAGACTTTTAATGAAGAATTAAATGTCAGAAAAATTTTCTCAAAGTCATTTCCTTCCTTCCTTCCTTCCTTCCTTCCTTCCTTCCTTCCTTCTTTCCTTCCTTTTTTTTTTTTTTTAAATCCAGAAATGCAGGCACTCACAACTGACTCATGTCATGCTATAATGAATATTAAGGCAGTTAGGGCCTAGGTATTGTAGTACTAATTTCCTGTTTTTGGGTTTTTTTTTTCTGTTTTAGTTATGCCTGACTTCCTCTTTGCCTAAGAAGAAAAAAATCCATTTGAGAGAGGCGTTGAGTGAAAAGGCTCAACTGGGACAAATTACAGGCCCTTAGCAGGGCCTCCTGAAGGCTCTTCCTTTCCTGTCATCCTCAAGGAAGATGGGAGGGTCTTCCTTCTGAATGTCAGTCTGACTTAGAGTCTTGCATAGATATTCTCACTCTCATTTCCACAGGTGGTCCTTAAAAATACTCTGCCCCTTTGAGCAATGCAGGAATCATGAGTAAGGTTTTCAAGAAACTTACCAAATTACAGGTACACAGCACAGGAGCAGTGTGGCTTTGTCCAACTTAAATGATAAATCTGCCTTTTTCCTTTCCCTGAGCTAGTATGTGCTCTTTCCTACCCCTGGTTCTTGATCAAATGTTAATCTCTTGAAGCAGGAAAGGCTTAAGTTGCAGCTACAACTTCCTTTTCAGGAAGCCTCTACATTTCCAGCATTGATGGTTCATCTTTTTTGCCAAGGACCTTCCACTGCTGTTTTATCCCCAAGGTTTCTATCCTTGTTCAGCTTCTCTTTTGTTGTCCTCCACATCCCATGATTAAAACAAATATTCCCCACAATTAAAAGGTCCTTTTAGCTATTTCAGTTGCAGTCTTTCTATCTCACTTTTCTTCTCCTGGCCTTCCTCCTCCTCTCCACTGCCAACTTCTCCCAGCTGTAGTGTTTCTTGCTCTGTTTCTTGAATATTGTGAAGCATCATGTCCAACTACTTCTACTTAAATTATACATACAAAGGATGCTTTAAAAAAAGTGGTGCACAAAATTTGCTTAGAAAGCCTTGAGTCACCCTGGCTTTCAAAGTTGAAGAAATTCATTGAAACATCATTCAGAAATGTCACATATACACACAACTGAAAAACATGACCAGAATTATTGCAAACTCTCACAATAAAGACCTAAATCAATGGTAATTTGTCATGCTACAGAATGAAAATCTGGACGAGAATCTAAAGAGGTAATTTTTAAAGGAGTCTAAATATATGCTCTTTTAAAACAAATGCAAAAACAAGTAGATGAATACAAATAGATATATTTGTTTACTTTTCTACAAATGCTTTAACTTGTTCCATCTCTGTAAATGAGGTTTGGTAAGTTTTGTAAATGATGAGTTTGGATGATATTTAGTGAGCATTTTATTAAAATCCTGTGGATTAGCAGTTGTTTTACCATTCCAAATAGCATGAAGCTAATACACAGGCTCTGGCAAGGATTTTGCTTAACCTGACAATACAGAACGCTTGCCAACTAGCAATGGAGAGCTATTTTTCTATCTCATTCATTGCTAAGCAAGAAAAACAGAAGTAAATGAAACTGGAAATCCTCTTTATCACTTGGTTTACTCAATGGTAAAAAAATGTTAGATTCTCCTCGAGATTAATAGGCTCTATTTAAGGATGAAGATCCCATTTTCATGACATTTACCTTTTTGAAGGTCAGATGGCCGATGTGACTGGTCACTTTGAGCAGAAGTGCATGACAGTTACAGAAGTTTGTCCTGTTGCCTGTGTAGACTCCCCTTCTATAAACTGGCCACTGCGTGCAACTTACAATCTGCTGATGCCTTTATAAATGCAGTTTCACTTTCTCAAAACTTAAAAACTGAAGGAAGTTATTCATAAGAGTTTCTATCCATGTCTCCCAATTCATTTATAAGTACTTTTGCTATTTCTGCCTTAGAATTGCTAAGATGTCACTTTCTTTGATTAAAATGCTGATCATATTGCAAAACTGTGCTTCTCCATAAGACACAAGGTGACATTCCTACCCTTAGTTTCAGAGGTGGCTTTGTCTGTCCTGGTTACTCCCTGGCCCCACACTGCTTGCACACCCATTGCCGGCCGCACACTGTGAAAACGGGCAAGCAGGGCAGAAACGTTTGCCTTCCCACCCAGATTCTGTGGGCCAAGACAAGAGTGCATGAGGCAGAAATCCTTGTAGCTATGAACACATCCTGTCCCAGTCACTTGAGAAGTGACAAATAGTGGGCGTGAGTGACTGGAATGGGTCAGATGCCACTTTGACCACTTAGCTTATGTTATTCTTGTGCTTCTCTCCTCATGGCTTTCTTCTGGGTTATTTTCACTCATTCCATTTCCTGTGCCTTCTTCTACCACGGTCTCCTTCCAATTCCACAAACACGAACTGCCTGTGTTACTAATGACAGGCACACCTGTGACACTGTGGTTAAGGGCATTCCATTAGGCAAGCCTACTTTCTCTTTGCACGACAGAAATTGTTGTATTATGACCTGATTCTGCCTATTCTAGTCCTGGCCTTGCATTTATTTCTGCTGACTCAATGTATAAAGCACCCTCTGTTTTTTTACCTACTATGCTGAGCTCAATCAAGACAGACTATGATGGTTCAGTTTATGTGTCAAAGTTGGTTGAGACACAGTACCCAGGTACTTGGTCAAACATTATTCTAGATGTTTCTGTGAAGGTATTTTAAAGATGAGATTAATAGTTAAATCAATAGACTTTATGTAAAGCAGATTACCCTGTATAATGTGGATATGATCCATCCAATCAACCAAAGGTCTTAATTTAAAAAAATCAAGCAACAACAACAAAAAATGGCACCCCCAGAGGACATGAAAATTCTGGCAGCAAACTTCTCCGAGTCTCTAGCTTGCTGTCCCACCCGGAGATTTGGGACTTTCCAGATTCCGCAATTGCATGAGCCAGTTTGTGAAAAAACAGCCCCCTCTCTCAGTACACACCCACTTATACGAATACACACACCCCCATATTGGTTCTGTTTTCTAGAGAATCCTATTACATATACTGAACATTTAACTTACCTTATATAAAATTCAGCTCACCTCTGTGTAAAGTTCCAACCACTTAAGCGCCTTACCAAGTACATATTTAAAATCCCTGTTCTCTGACTTGTACTGATTTTTCAAAGGAAGAGAGAGGAGAAAAGGAGGGAGGGAGGTCATGAGAGAGGCTTCTGAATCTCACTCCACCTCTGACTCTTTGCTCAAGAAACTTGTTCTACCAGGACGGTCACTTCCCTTCTCTTCAGCCAAGTCTGGGACACCCGGGGGGCCCACTTGAATCTCCATGAATGCCTTCTTTGGTGCCTCTGCTCTCACTGACTTTCCTCTCCTCTGACCTAAACAGTTATATACATGGGTTTAGTTTCCATAAAAAATTTAAAGCAGTCTTTATATTTTATACATAAATCTACATTGTTCCTATTTCACTTGTGTCTCTCTTGAATAATGAAAATAGATGGAAAGTGCAGGGTGATTAAGTGTAAACTTTGTTTTCTTTTCTCAGAACCATTCTCTCTGCTTGTTGAATAATACTACAGTTGTGGCATTTATCATAATTAAGAGTTCTCCAACATGAAATTTTAATTTATCCCTAAATCTAGGTCTTGGAAACATCCCAGACATACATGAAGGTGCATTCGTATCCTTGAGATGGGACTGCATTTTTAGAGGCAATATGTTTCCTCCCATATTTTCCCATGCACTGTTGCCTTAAGCTTTCTTCCTTTTGTCTTATATTTTCCCCCCAAACATTTTCTCAATTTTTCGCCTGTAATTACTGAGTGATATGTTTTTAAGTTAAGATTTCTGTTAAAATTGTCATAATGGCTTGATTTTGAAATGCATTTATGGATTTATTCATGCAGAGACCTTCTTCTTGTCGTTAGAGCTGTTTTCCACAAAGGCATGATCCCGGGACTAGAGCTCAGCAGGTTAATGCTAACTGCTTCAGTTCCACCAAGTACGAAAGGAAGCAGAACTGAGACGGTGGCGTCCAGACAACGACTGGGGACTACATTGCTCCATGTGGAGCACACTTCTCGTGAGCCAAGGACTGCCATGTGCTGGTTTTCCGGTGCTGCTGAGGCGGTGGCATTTCAGTTACAGGGAGTAAGGTACAAATACAACTCCTGCAGTCTGTTAGTGGCTACCCCAAGAAATGAGAAGGGATAGAATGTAGAAGCTAAACTAAAAGTAAAAAATAAGCTAGATGCCAAAAACCTGAAATTAAAAACCAAAACCAAATAAAAGCTACTGGTTGTTGGAATGGAACCTCTAAATTGGGATGTATAGGAGGGCCAAGTGCTCATAAGTGCTACTAGCTCCATAGGTTTAAAGTAATCTTGGAAATAAAGCAGGTCATAAAGAGAAATATTGAGTCCTTATGAATCATTATACTTTCCTATTTATGTGGCACAGTTTCCTGTATTTATCGATCTGTCCTCTTCTCTGTAAAATACTGGATGGATCAATAAAAAGCATTCCTAATAATGGACACTTAATCTTCCTAGTTATGGAAATGTGAGCCAACAAAAATGGATGGAACTATTAAAAGTGATCATGCCAAGGATCTGAGAACCAGCGAAAGCTGGCATTTCCTTGGATGTGCTTAGTAGTCTCATGGTCATAAGATGGTAACAGGAAAGCAGTGTTTGGACATCTGAGAGGCAAGGCCAGAACCAGCTCACTGGTCGAGTGCGACACTGCAGATGCAGATGTTACCACTTCCCACTAACGAGCCTGTAACAGCTAGTGCTCATTAACCAGGCCAGGATGTCTGGATGAACCCATTCATGGCCTCAGGATTCTTCATACTGTAATGGTTTTACCTCTTACATACTACTCAAATAAGTTCACCTCTGTCAAACTCTCTCTCTATCACCCAAGTCCAAGCTGTCACCATTTCTAGCCTAGGATTGCTGTTAAGACTCCTCTAATTGATTGCCTCTATTTGCCTACTTCTAGCTAATTCTCCACAATGCAGTCAGAAGATCTATTTAAACTCAAATTTGATGTGTCATTCCTTTGCTTGAAACTTTAATGATTTTTAACAGGGCTTATAGAGCTCTATGTTTCTAGTGCTTCACTGTTTTCTAATTTTCTCTACTCCCTACTCTCTACTTGCTCTAGCTACACTGGCTTTCTTCACTTTCCTTCACTATGCCAGCTTCAGCCACTCCCCTCTGCCCAAAATACTCTTTACCATCCTTCCCTAGTTTTAACTTTTGCTTTCCTCATTGGGCTGATAACAAAGAATATGTATACTTTGTTATTTGTAACTTGTATGCTATGTATCCTTTGTGTCAGCAGAATTTTATAATAAATTTCTGTGTGCATATATATCCCACTATTTTTTTTTTGAGATTGGTTGTTAAACATTGACCCACTGATAAGCTCCAGTGGTCACAGGGCTGATTGGCTGCCCTGGTTTCCTTCCTCTGCCTATTTCAGTTCCCCATAGCTTTACTGAGTTTCCTGGGATCACCTCTGAAACAAACTCCTTGAAATCAAGTCATGGTCTCAGGGTCCGTTTGGGAGAAGACTCAAACCGTGATGGTCATAAAGTGCATCTGCTTTGTCCACTATTTTATCCCCTGTACCTAATAAGCACAACATAAACAATTGTTGAGTGAACAAATGAATGAGTACAGCATCCCAGATATCCACTACTAAATAAACAAACCAGTTGAAATCTCTTTTACTCTGGTTTATGGGCACATTAAGAGTTTGCTTGGATCTGTGGCCTCCTGTGCCCCTGGAATTCACCTATAACAGACCAATCTCCCCTAACCATGTCCAGAAAAATGATGTGGGGCCCTTGGGGAAATCAATGTGCACTAGTACCATTGGAGATAAAAGCAGAGGATGAACTAATGTGACATGGAAGGAGGCAAAGGAGAGCTCCCCTGAGAAAGGAGGGAAAAAGGAGAACTGGTGACATTAAGGTGAGATGTTGTTGCCAATGGTTACTGAAAACTGCTTAGTACATAGTGTCATCTAAATATGTGTGTGAGTGTGTTCATGTAAAGATGTGAATGTGGGAGGAAGGGAAAGATACCATTTCTAATGACAACTGCTTTTGCTTTTGCAGAAGTGGCAGAATTTATCTGAAAAATACATGATCACTATTCAGTAAAATGTTGGAAGGAGATTAAACAGACCATTACCCTCCATACAAAATTGGATCATACCTGAAAGAGGAAATGGGAAAGAGCCTGGAAAATGGGGGTCATTGAGTTTGGAGAGAGTGAGGGTTTAACAGCAGGTGCAGCAGGGAAAGGGAGGAATATCAGTTCAATGAAGAGCAGAAAGTTAGAACACAAATTGTCTTGAGAATTGCCAGAATATGGGGCAGGACATTGAATTTCCCAAACTTAAAGTTTGAAGGACATTACTATCTCATTTGACATTTGTTAAACATAGAATTTCCAAATTTGAGAGTTACAGGGACTTCGGAGTTCCGGCCAAGATGGAGGCATAGGCAGTCGCATTGTGCCTCCTTGCGCAACCAAAACTAAGGACAACAAAAATTGAGTAACAAAAATACAACCAGAACAGAGAAAAATTAACTGAACAGAAGTCGGACTCCAGTACATCCAGACCCGTAAGGAGCGGCGGAGTCGGAGGCCTCCGGAGAGGGGTCGAGGGGGCCCGGTGGGAAGAAACGCTGGCTGGCAGGCGCGGGCGTGCAGGGCGCAGACGGCAGCGGACGGACCGGTGGTGGCGGACCCTGGGCTCGGGAGGCGACTAGCAGACCCAGTGAGGGGCGCAAGGCAGCTGGCTGTCTGCAGCCACACATTCGCACGCAAACTAAGCGAAAATGGGCAGCGCTGCCGGGTTTCAAAGCTTAAGAACCCTGTCTGGGAGCTGAGGCCGGGAGACTCTCTCAGCCTCACAGGAGACTTCTCGGGGAAACCCACAGAGTCGGAGAAAGTGCACAAGCCCACCGCCCGGGAGCCAGCACCTGAAGGGCCCAATTTGCTTGTGGGAGGCCATGGAGGAAACGGAAGTCTTAGAGAGAGCAGAGCAGCTGCCATTGTTCCCTCTCAGACCCCGCCCCCACATACAACGTCACAACCCAGCGACTGGGGTGCCCCGCCCTGGTGAACACCTAAGGCTTCGTCACCCTTACGAAACAGCCACAACCAAACCAAAGGAAAATAAAAAAGATGGCTCAAACAGATTTGAAAGCCCCAGAACCAATTTTTTTTAAGTGACCAAGAGATAGCTGAAC
>PVIA01000765.1:263105-362953 GCA_004024845.1 Tonatia bakeri
AATGCAGGCTACGATAAGAGAAATGAAGGAAAACGCACAGGGAAACAATAGTGAGGGGAAGAAAACTGGGACTCAAATCAATGGAGTGGACCAGAAGGAAGAAAGGAACAACCAAACAGAAAAGAATGAAGAAACAAGAATTCAAAAAAATGAGGAGAGGCTTAGGGACCTCCAGGACACCTTTAAACGTTCCAACATCTGAATTATAGAGGTACCAGAAGGGGAAGAGGAAAAGCAACAAATTGAGAACTTATTTAAACAGATATTAAAGGAAAACTTCCCCATTCTGGCAAGGGAAATAGACTTCCAGGAAATCCAGGAAGCTCAAAGAGTCCCAAAGAGGTTGGACCCAAGGAGGAACACGCCAAGGCACATCATAATTACATTAGCCAAGGTAAAAATGAAGGAGAGAATCCTAGAAGCAGCAAGAGACAAGGAGACAGTAACCTACAAAGGAGTTCCCATCAGACTGTCAGCTGATTTCTCAAAAGAGACCTTACAGGTAAGAAGGGGCTGGCAAGAAGTATTCCAAGTCGTGAAAGGCAAGGACCTACATCCTAGATTGCTCTATCCAGCAAAGCTTTCATTTAGAATGGAAGGGCAGATAAAGTGCTTCTCAGACAAGGCCAAGTTAAAGGAGTTCATCATCACCAAGCCCTTATTATATGAAATGTTAAAGGGACTTACCTAAGAAAAAGAAGATTAAAAATATGACCAGTAAAAAAAGTCATCAAATGGAGGGTTAGCAACAGGGAAGTAGGAGGAGGAGGGAGGGGGAAAAGATATAGAGAATAAGTAGCATAGACTATAGGTAGAAAAAAAGACAGGGGGAGGGTAAGAATAGTATGGGACATGTAGACACTAAAGAACTTATGACACATGGACATGAACTAAAGGGGGGAATGTGGGTGGGAGGGGGTGGGCAGGGTGGAGGGGAGTGAAGGGGGAAAATGGGCCAACTGTAATAGCATAATCAATAAAATAAAGAATAAAAAAGTAAAAAAAAAAAGAGAGAGAGTTACAGGGACTTTGATTCACTTTTCATCTTTTCCTGAGCAATGTAAGGATTGTATCTGGGGATGGAGTGGAATTGCGAGTCTTTGCTGAGTGGCCATCCCTTCTGCCTTTAGATGACATTTCCCTCGTGGACCTCTCTGAACAATTTTATAAACATCATATTCTTGTTAGAAAACTTAGTGTTTAGTCCTCAATTTTGAAGTACAAGTGGAAAAAGGCAAACATATTGACAATCATGGCTTAAAATTCAGCTGAATTTTTCTCATAAATCTCTATAAGTCTTAATATTATCTTTTCTTCCTAAAGTGGAGTAGTTTAAATAATATCTTTGTCAGGACATTTTTTTTTTGGTTAGGAGAGTGACTTATTGCATATTTCTTTCACTTCATGCCTGCTCGTTAATCAGTATGGTAGTTAGTATATCACATGCAGGTTAGAGCTGGTTATAGTTCTTTATGTTGACAAAAGTATTTACCGGTGAGGAATATCACCTCACACATGAGGCTATCTCTGTAGCTGCATGAGGAGTGATGCAGGGAGCGGCATTTCCTCCAGGAGTTTACAGTCCAAAACCAAAAACACTGATGGGCCCTGTAGAGTTGACAACAGTAACAAGTAGTTAGAAAACCCCAATCACGTGCCAGACATTGTGCTCAGTGCCTTGAGGAATAAGTGTTCTTTCACTTCAGGAATTCAGTCTTGAATGGATCTCAGACATATATGCTAATAATTTCAATGCTGAGTGGTAAATGTTGGATGGAGGTTTGTATACCTTTTTGTTATAGTTAGGGAAGAGGTGTAATTATGTCTTTTTTGGGAGAAAATGGGGAAAGCTTCAGAAAGGAGGTGGAACTTAAGGTATGAGTAGGAGGTCATCAGGCTAGAAGAATGGAAGAGTATTATAGGCATGAGAGAAATAATTTGTGTAAAGACACAAAAAGGTGAATATATGGATGACATATTTTTGCAATGGTGACTGGTATGACCAGAACAGATAGCTGGCTGCTATTTCTGGACCATTTAATTGGCTCTGTCTGAGCTTCTTAGTAGGTAGAGCAAAAAGGGAAACAATCAAATTATTCCCATCCACTCTGACTTTCATGGAGTCATTATCATTACAAGTTCATTCATTTACTTCCTCAATTCATTCAACATATATTAACTGCCTATCTAGTATGTGCCAAGCATCTGCGTGGATACTGACGATATGGCAGCGAATAGAGACAAAGTCCTTCACCTCAGGCAGCATTAGCAGCTGGGCTCTCTATCGAGTTCATTCAATTTAGCTCATCTTAATGATTCCTTTCAGTGGAGTCAAGGGCTGAGGTGAGGTTAAGAAAAGCCAGAAACATGTGATGATTTAACATAGTACCTTAGATGAGAGATGTGATGGCTAATTTTATGTGTCAACTTGACTGGGTCATGGGGTGCTCAGGTATTTGGTTAAATATTCTTTGCATGTCTGTGGGGGTGTTTCTGGATGAGATTAACATTTGAATGGGTAGACTGAGTCAAGTAGTTTGCCCTCCTCTGTGTGGGTGGTCCTCATCTAGTCTGATGGAGGCCCAAATAGGACAAAAAAGGCTGAGTAATGGAGAATTCACTCTCTTTGTCTTACTGGGAATCTTTGTCTGACTTTGCCTTTGAGCTGGGACTTGATCTTCTCCTGCCTTTGGACTAGAACTTGGACTGAATTTGGAAGGACAAAATTGGCTGTCCTGAGTCTCCAGCTTGCTGACTGCAGATCTTGGGATGCCTCAGCCTCCCTAACCATGTGAGCCAATTCCCTATCTTAAATCTCTTTATATATGTATAAATCTGTGGTTCTGTTTCTCTGGGGAACCCAGACTAACACAGGAAATAAAAGACAAAATAATGTTGGACAGCAGAATAGTTCTGCCAAGGTATGCTTCTTCTCCACTTAAAATATTGCAATTCATTAAGGCTGACATCTTAAACGGGATGTCTAGCAAGTGAAAAAGTCTGCAATTTGGGAGGAAGAACACTAAAGAGCTTCTCTTTTGATACATCAGATGATCATCTAACGAGCAAAAAGAAAAATGCACTGCTGTGTACACACACCTAAACCAAACCAAACTGAACTAAAACAAGACAAAAAACTTCTATCCTAATGATTTCATACCATTTTTGAACAAATTGGATGCACGTTATGTGGAGGACAGAATATTGAGTTTCTCCTATATGTTTATGACTCTCATATGAAATAGGAGTAATTTTAATAGATAACTGGCTCTGCAAGAAAGAATGGCTTGGGACAAACTGCCCTAAAATATTAATTATAGAAGACCTCAGAATTCTGTACAAGGCACCAATTCATTTAGTATTCTAGAGGCATATCTTACAAGTAATTTTTCTCAGAGGATGAGCTACTACATTAAACTACTTAAGCTCAGAGATTTCTGTGAGTACTTTACTGAGATCTTAATGGCTTGGTGGGTGTTTGGTGACAGTAACCTTAAAAAGTTTCCAGGCTAAAATTATCTCAGTGATTCCATGGTGCAGAACTTTGGAGTCCTATCTGTCCTCTCCCCATGCGTGGGAGAGCTCCAGACTGTGTGTACATGGGAGGAAAGCTCAGTCTTGTCGATGGTACTCTCTCCTCTTCCATTTCCATGTATATAAATGGAAGGTCTTTTTATTGAAAATATTTCCTAGTTAGGGTCTTCATTTTTCACTAAAATATCTCATTTCTATCCCCAGCTGGACTGATTATGAAAGCATATGAATCTGCCTTTAATTGGCAACAGAATATTTGCACACCAGACTCATGTCAGCAAATATAGTGCTTCTTGGTCAATACTAATCAAAAACTCAGTTATGAGATACAATATTTATTTATAGAGCATTGACTGGAGGTTATGCAGCACATTCATTCCTCTAGATACTCTAAAATCAATCCTTGAATAAGGCGGACTGCCAAAACGTAGCCCCTCTGAGAACTGCTCTAAACTGGGCTCTGGTGTTCATTATGCATTTCTAGTGAGTGCCTTAAAGGAAACACCTGGCACTGATTTTATGCAGTAGGGAGGTTGATGCAGGCGGGACATGGTTCACCATAACCCAGACTCTCCTCCATATGAAGACTCACAGGAGAAATTCTTTCTCCTGTAAAATTACCCCGTTGAAAGTGTGCAGATTCTAAATTACATGACTCCTATTTTCCTCACTGCACAGTCTGCTAAGAAGCTCAAAGCCAAATTCATGAACTACCTAAAGCAAATTTAAAGAGCTTTATGGTTATTTTGTACACGAGTTTCCCTACAGAGCTATCTGAGTTTTAAAAAGACATATCGAGATGAAACATAACATAAAATTAGCCATTTTAAAGTCACCTCTTCAGTAATTGTAAATTAGTAAATTCACAATGTTGCACAATTACCATCTATATGTAGCTCTAAAACTTTTTCATTACTCTAAGTCATCTAACTTATTTTTGTTCTTTTTTCTTCCATTTCCTTTTTTAACATTTTTTATTTTAATTGTTGTTCGAGTACAGTTTTCTGTCTTTTACTCCCATCCCAGCCCACCTTCCCATCCCCACTATTTTCTTTCAAGTCTTTAAAATAATTTTTCTTTTTTGCCCTGGATGATGTGGCTCAGTGAACTGAGCATCAGTCTGTGAACCAAAGGGTCACGGGTTCCATTCTTGGTCAGGGCACATGCCTGGGTTGTGGGCCAGGTCCCCAGTTGGGGGTGTGTGTGAGAGGAAACCAGTCAATGTATCTCATACATCGATGTTTCTCCCTCTCTTTTTCTCTCCCTTCCCATCTCTCTAAAAATAAATAAATAAAATTGTAAAAACATTTTTTTCTTTTATTGATTCTAGAGAGAGGGGAAGGCAAGGCAAAGAGAGGGAAAGAAACATCAACTTGAGAGAGAAACATCGATCAGTTGCCTCTTGCATGTACCTTGACCGGGGATTGAACCCTCAACCCAGGCATGTGCCCTGACCAGGAATCAATTGCAGACTGATGCCCAATCAACTGAGCCATATCATTTTCTTTGAATTCTTAAAAATAACAGATCTTATTGTATTTTATGCATGTCTATAAATCATCACAATTTTTATTTTGGAATGAAGTAGGATTTTAATAAACAAATTATTTAAAAAACCCAGTGGCAAGCCCCAGGGCAGGAGATTAAGGAGGAGACACCAGAGAATGGGAGAGCCAAGAAGAAGTCATTCTGTGAGAACTACATTGAAGAGTGTCAAGAAGGCAGTGGTTAGCAAGAGCTACACACCAGAAAGATCAAGTAAAATACAAATGGAAATGAGGTTGTTAAATTGATTAACTAGGAAGCCATTTGTGAAAATTGGGTCCCTATAATCTGTGATTAGAAGTGAAACCTTGTGGTGATTAGGAGGTAAGACGGTAAAGACCCAGAAAGCTAGGCTATTAAAAAAAAAAAAAAAGACAGCATAATGAAATAGAGAAAGAAGAGGTTGGGTTTGAGGGCAAAGCAAGTTTGAGGGAATATATACTTTTTAATGATGCAGCTACTTAAGTGAAACACAATGTAATAGGTAGAGGAAACGTGAATGGTGGTCCAGGTTTGCAAACAGCTGTAGTGTGGCCTGGATAAGGCACTTTGTGTCTAGGCCTGGTTTTCTTACCTGTGAAACACGCTTGACTGGACTGTATCTATGGTATATTCATGAAGGGAAGGAATGTATAAATAGAACAGTAAAGCAATTTTGAAAATCTAATAATACTTTCATCATAGATAGCATAAGTAATGCTAATGATACCAGTATTATTAATGCCAATATTTTAGCATAAATAAAAATATTTTATTAATATTAATAAAATAATTAATAAAATAACCAATGGTTATTTTTATTAACCAGCCTGAAATGCTGATCTTATAATAATGTTTTATGATATATCATTATGATATCCAGTGAGTATTTAATATCAATCATTTCACCAAAAGATTAGTTTTGTTTTATTCAACTAACTTTTACGATTTAAAAGTCAAAATAGTGGTTGATGTAGAGTGTGACTGATTATAAGTGACCATAATTTCTTTGATACCTCTCCCAGCAAGAGGTGAATTCTCTGTTCCCCCCTCTTGAACCCCACATGCCTCCATGGCTGCCTCTCCATTAGAAAGTGAGGAAGCGACCCTGTTTCTTGGCCCTTCCACTGTCTGTCTCTGGCAGTCCTGACTCTCTGTACCCAGCAGTTGGGCCCCGAGGAAGGCCTTGGAGAGGCCTATGTAGTGCAGAAATGACACGCCAGCTAACAGCTCTGGTTGAGCACTGATTTGTCAGCCACATAAATGGACTGTCTTGGAAAAAGATCTTTAACACCAGCTGAGATACCCTAGCTTACATAACATGGGGCAGAGAAGAGCTGTCCCCATTGATCCTTGCCCAAATTTCTGATTTATGGAAAAAATAAATTATTGTGGTTTTAAGCTACTAACTTCAGGGTTGGTTTGTAATAAATGTTGGTTAACATTTATTCACTGGTAATCGTGTAAGACAAATATAATCATTATAAGAGGCTCTATTAACATGCCTTATATGTGTTTGTGAAAAACCTAGTATTCCATAAAATTGCATACTAATTGTGCACAGGGTTTATGAGGAAAATAGGATTGAGATGGACCACTCAAAACCTGTAGAATTTTAAAGGAAGGACCCTAAATAAAACAGTAACAATTCTATTAAAAACATCAGCCATAAAAAGTCTCCACTGGCATTTGCACCTAGAATCACAATGTATCCTCATCTACCTTGTATCCTGGGGTTCATGTTTCCTTAAAGACGTTTTTACTAATGGTTTCACCAGAGAGCCATAGGGGGTAGAAAGCAAAGGAGTTCTTTTTTTTTTTTTAATGTTTTTTTTAAAGATTTTATTTATTTATTTTTAGAGAGGGAAGGGAGAGGGAGAGAGAGAGAAATGTCAATGTGTGGTTGCTGGGAGATATGGCCTGCAACCTAGGCATGTGCCCTGACTGGGAATCGAACCTGCGATGCCTGGTTTGCAGCCCGCGCTCAATCCACTGAGCTACGCCAGCCAGGGCTTGCAAAGGAGTTCTTGAAGCCACTAAATCAGCTACTTCTTGTACTAAATAGACTCTTTTACAGAATTTTCAGTATTTTTTTGGTAAGGTCTTCATATATTACTAAAGATTTCTCTTTAATTGTGAGACTGTTTGACCCTATTGCCTCAAAAATAAACATTTTTTTGGAAATTCAAAAGTAAACCAGGAGGACTTCGATGTTCACTGACACCCTTATCGATCGATTATACATGACCTAATTAATACTAACAAAACACACGTGGCAGCACAGGCAGTATCGATGAGTGGTCAGCCTGTACGTGGCAAATGGGAACACATCAACTGACTGTAAGGGCCTCATCCTCCGTTGCCATAGTCCCACGCTGTGGATGTGGGCTTTACGACCTCCCTTGTCCTGGTGGGCTATCAGCTTGGAAGCCCAGTAGAGATGGATGTTCTGTGTGGACAGCGGTTGGAGCTCCTTTGGCTGGAGCTTCTTTCTCAGGTCCACCAGGAGGGGCTATGAGTGCTCTCTGTGGCCCTGGGGACCGGAGCTGAGGGAAGGACACTGAGGGTGTCTTCCTCTTCAGAAGAGAGTGGTTCAGTGGACTGCTCTCTGTTGGCAATGCCAGTGTGAGAAAACCTCCTTCTGGGTCAAGGAGGACTTCACCACTGGTTTTTGAGGAGGGTCATAAGTTGTTTCCTCAGAGAGGATGTTGTTATCTAGCATAGACTTTGAGGGAAGAAAAAACTCACCAGGTAAACTGTGTCCTTCTCTGCCCGCTGTACCAAGCCTGGGTTGACCAAGAGGAAGCTCTGGACTCAAAGTAGCATCCTGAAGAATGAACACAGAAAGACCAATGTTAAGAAGCATCATTTTTTTTGTGTATGTGAAGGGCTGTAACCTATATTTTTCTTTTCATTTAAATGTAAGCATATTGTTTTAGTTAATTTGAATCTACTATGGATTTTGATAAAGGTTCTGGTAGAGAAATGTGTCCTGAACAGAATGCATGCATTGATACAGTGGTAAAATACCAGCTATTGGCTCCTTGGCTAATTGAATCTGCCTGTACAGGGTTAACTCATAATGGAAATACTTTGAATTACATCAATCATGTTTGAATTTATGAATTGTTTATTTACAGAGGGAATAGAGCTTAGTTGGCACTTCCATTTATGAATACCCCAGTGACAACTTTTGGCATAAATTAAATGAATATAACTTGAAATAAAATATAAAAGCTATCACTAAATTTATTTATTTTTACTTTGTAAGATATTATACTTATGAGACCCCCATAAATAAATATATAGATAAGACCTTAATACTTAAGAATGAACTTACAAATTATGTTTATGTTTATATTTACTTCTGGAAGTCAAATTTAAATAATATATTCTGCATTAAATTTTCTTTTCCATCCATGAACATGTGCTTATGTTATCAAAAACAGAGAAAATCTTTCATTGAAACAAAGATCTGACTACATGTAAGGAAACTTTGAATTTTAGGATATTTGAAATGCAAGCTATTTTATATTTTACGAATACTGATACTGAAAGTGGGTAAACAAGTCTGCTTGTAAAAAGCAGTAACTAGTGCTGCAGAGGAGAGTTTGCTCTGTTCAGTCTTTAAGTTGATTTTTTGGTGGAAGTTTTTTGAGGCTTTGTTTTTATTTGAAGAACAAAAGGACAACAAACTCACCTTTGCGATATCAGCAAAGAGAGCAGGCATCATTGACTGGGCGCTGGGATTAGAGCCAGGCGATGACCCAACAATTTCTGTGGATGAAAAATCACAAGGTTTGGGTGTTTCTTTATTTTCCTTTTTCCTTTTGTGCTTGGGGCAGGAAAGCAGTTGGGGCTGAAAATGTAGCAATAATAAGTTCTTAAGGAGTGGTATAACAGACATTAAGAAGTCAGTGTTGCATAAGCTAATAGTCATTGACCTGAATGGTAAATTGAAAGACAGATGCAAAGCATGTATCTTGCATGTTTATGTGAGGAGAAGAGTAATTAAGGTGGGTTTTTAGGGTGTTTAGTTTTACTGTACGGATTTGGGCTAAGTCGACAGGCTGATTGGCAAGGCCAGTAAGGATGAAAACAACTGAATTGACGTAGAAAGAAACGTTTGGGATAAACACTGGAACTCAGAATGATTTGCAGAGTCCTCCTTTCAACCCAAAGCCTGATTCTCAGAACACCCCAGAGAGTTCAACAAAAAGACAAACCCAGAGCACCAGAGGGTCTCTGAGATGAATCTGAAGTTCACCTTTTCTTGCCCAGTAGATTCTGTTGCCCCACTGCGTACAGTGCCAAGAGATCTTTGTGGAGTTTCTCAGTGTCAAGTTTGACTATCTAAACCAGAGAGACAGAACTGGCAGAGAATGTCAGTTTCATGCCATGTCATACTAAAGCACCATTTCTGTTGCCGGTCTATTTAGCCAGGAATACTGGGCCTACTAAGGAGTTCCATTCCAGACACCCACTGAAGATTTTGAATGTGCCTGATTATCTCGTTGACTTCTTTAGATCCACTCTCCTCTTCTCTCCCCACTACTTTCTGTCCCAGGAAGTTGACTTTTATGGACTATATCAGTGATTGCTTGCCCTCTGTCTTTGGGATGGCTTGGTGTTTTAGGCAACCTTTCAGGCCTAGAGCAGTAATGGGATCTTGCTGCTTCTAGCCTCAGGGAACTGTCCTCATTCTTCAGGCATTATGGAAACCTTTATAAATAGTCTCTTTTTCAAACTCCTCTTAAATTGTTGTCATTTGAATGTGCCATCTCTTTCCTTTTGAGACCTGACCAATTTACTAGACTAGGGAATCTGGGTTTTGCCAGGGGAAGAGAATCGTCTGGGGGTTCTTCTCTTTCCTGGGTTCTACAGCATGACTGTGGTTGAGCTGGAGTTAACTGAAATTCTTGGCTTCTCCTAGGGCTATTCTTGGTGCAAAGTTGTCACAAAGGTTCATCAAATGACATACAGGTTGGATTGAGGGAAGACAGAAACGATACTATCCATGATGTGCCTGTCACAGAAATGATTGCCTCTACAAGGCCCCATTAAAATGACAATGACCATGAGACATTCACAACTTGTAGTCTTTCAGAATGAGAAAAAACCCGAAACTATGAAGTTACCAACTGACCGTCAGCGAACTGAATTGTGCCCAGATGCAAGGATTTGTCTTCCTGTAGTGCTCTGCTGATCAGCTTTTTGAGGTCTAAAGCTGTGAGATAGGTTTCTGGTTGCTTGTCCTCTTCCATCATTCCATGAAGGACTCTTTCACTTTCAATTTTGTTAGAATCAGAAAACAGCAGGTCACTTGCAGGACCTTTTGCTTCTGCACTGTCTCTCGTAAAGGTGGCCATAAGTCGCACCTCTGTGGAGCTGGAACTGCAGAAGCAGAGGACACATCACACTGAGAGCCACTGTGAATGTGCCTTGGAAAGAGAGTTACTATGTTGTTACAAAGCTGCAGGACAGCTTCTACCTCTTTCCTGATGGGCAAAGAATGTGCCACTTCAAAATTTCAATGTTCATCAAAAATTTGAAATGTGACTAAGAATTGATGTATGTTTTAGTTCTGAAACAGAATGTCAGGAGGGGAGCTAAGTCTGCCTTGAAGAGGCACTACTAACTGAGTCAAGTGACTGTAGATTTTTACTTTAGGTCTTTGTGAAAAAGTGTTAATTGTCAAGGGTTGCTGTTATTGACCAGTGTTTTTGATGGTCTTATATGTAAAGTCATGCAGTGCCTATCAGCAAGAAGGATGAACCGTCCTTTTTTCTACAAATAGCTTTCTTTAAAATAGTTTGTGAAGTAGCAATGTGGGACATAGCAGTGGGGCCACAGTAGTGTATCCATGTTGTTACCAGTTCAAAGCTTTAGTTCTTGGGGCTATTTCTCTTCTACTTTTTCAAGAAGTATTTTTAAATTAAAAGCAATCCCTAAATTAAACATAACAATCTTTTTACCAAGCTGCTTTAAAAATAACATCTTGGAAGGGGTGAGAAAGGAGAAAGGGAAAGAACATATGATTAATAATATTCATTATCATATTTAATGACTCAATGACTTTTTGAATGATAAAACACAATAGAATTATCTGCAGCTATGTCCTCTAGGATCAGGTTTTACTTTCTTGTGTATGCCATTAAATCCACACAGAGGGATGCGAAGTGCTTTAAAGTCCACAGGAACCTATGATGTGTGTCCTTGGCAGTATTTTGGGCTGTTCTGTACAATCAAAGTTTATAGTTCATTGTTTCTCTAGTCAATTATAGGAGCCAAAGCTGGATTCTTATTACTGAGCTTTCTAAGGTACAGTGTGCCGTTTCCCAAGTCAAACTAACCTTGAAACCAAGAAGTAAATTAGTTTCTCTGCTTTAACCCAGACAGGTTGGCTGCATGTATGAGTATACATTCAGGCAGACAACTTCCCATCATAAATGACATTTTTGTGAAAGCATTCTTGCATCACAGGTACGTGCCTTTATGTTTTTCTAGTTAGCTTTTGAGTTTTATAGATACTCCTCTGCAGATCAAATCATTGTTTATCTGTTTATCTCAGGCAGTGATTTTGACTCCAGAGTTTTTCCTCTACTACTAAATAATGGGTTAGTTACTTCCACTTAAATAGGAAACCATTAAAAGGTAATTGCGTTATCCCAGACTTTATATGTAAAAATTATTTGTCAGAGATTGGCATATAAATTTAAGGGGGAAAACGTACTGTATTTTAAAACATTAAGCCCTGGCTGGCATAGCTCAGTGGATTGAGCGTGGGCTGTGAACCAGGCATCGCAGGTTCGATTCCCAGTCAGGGCACATGCCTAGGTTGCAGATCATGTTCCCCAGCAACTGCACATTGATGTTTCTCTCTCTCTCTCTCCCTCTCCCTTCCCTCTCTAAAAATAAATAAATAAAATCTTAAAAAAAAACATTAAAAGAAAAGTCCAAATTACCCATCTCTTTCTTTCTTGGGTCTTCATTTCATCATGCACAATGGTAACATGCAAGGAAGAAAGAATTTTTTATGAAATTTATTGAGACATTCAATGTATTACTTCATATACCAAAAAAATTCTGTTATCTTTCATATTTGCCCAGAACTTTGATGGAAACATACAAACTGTCATCAGAATTTGGATGGAAAATTTAAGAACTGTATAAATCTCAGAAAGTAAGCATAATTAAATGATGTTTCTTATTAAGATTTCTACTTTAGTTCAAAATTATCTGTACTTTCAGTCTTAAACTTATTGAGTTCCTCATATTCTTCCTAAAGAGACAGCAAATACATCCTATACATCTAACATTTGGGGTTGTGCTAGTGCCAGGAAGTTTTTAAAACATATTTTATGAGTGAATTTCTTGCCTGTTAATAGCATTAAATGATTACATTCTGAGGGTAATATATCTGAGGCTGGATGCTGGGGCTGTTGTTTCGTTGACTGGTTGTGTTTTGAATTGCTGTAATCAGTAAGCCTTGAGAGAATGGTACAATTCACCAGGAACTGGTTGCAAGAAAAATAAACACCTGTTAACAGAGTAGGTGGTCTGCATGAGGCAGTTCACAGGCATCCTTATTTAACCTCTTCGACAGCACAATCAGCTCCCATTTCACAGAGGAGAGAACAGGCAGAGAGAGGGAGAGCTGTCAGTCAGCAAGTTGTAGAGCCAGGATTCAGACACTGGCCCGCCTGACCTCGGCCCGCCTGACCTTGGCTTGCGCTTAGCGGGCCACACCACCACCAGCTCATGCCTGGAAAACAGGCCATTTAGTCACCAAACTAACAAATACATTTTGGAATTTTCTGGATATATATGAATGAATTTAATTTAGAAGCTATATTCAGTGTTTTCATTGCAGATGAGAGCTGGCAACAAAGACACCCTACATATGATGGAGTTTCATGTTGCTTTTACTTCACTTTCCTCTCTTGATGGAACATGACTGAACGAACTCTGCTATGACTTTCCTTCTGTGGACACAAGACAGAATCTCTGACTATCTCACTGGGATGCTCTGAGGAGCGGGACTTTCTTCTGTATTAACAAGATGTTGACCCAGAACTGGCCTCTTATTTGCTTTTGGCCATAGTTTGTAATCCATAACACTCCTGAGAGAGGCCAGGCTTCCTATGCCAAGACCCTAGTACTGCTCATTTTTAAAAATTGCTTTATTGAGACCCTGGCTGGGTTGCTCAGTTGGTTGGAATGTCCTCCCATGTGCCAAGGTTGTGGGTTTGATCCTGAGTCAGGGCATATGCAAGAATCAACCAGTGAATGCATATATAAGTGAGACAACAAATCATTTTTTTCTCTTTCTATCTCTCTCTCTCTAAAATCAAGAAATAAAAGTTAAAATTGCTTTATGGAAGTATAGTTATAATGAAACAGACCTCACATGTTGAAGGCATATAATTTTAAGTTTGACATTACTATACACCAGTGAGACAATTGTGGCAATCAAGATAGCACATTTCATCACCCAAAGGCTCACTCATACCCCTGTGTAACCCTTCCTTCCCATCCTTCTGTCTCATCACTACTGATCTGCTTTCTGTCACTAGATTAGTTTGCATTTTTTAGAGTTAAATGTAAGTGAAACCATAGTGTACTTCCTTTTGCCTGATATCTTTCACTTAATTATTTTGAGGCAAATCCATGTTGTGTATTCTAGTAGTTCCTTTGTTGAGTAATACTTTATGGTAAGAATATGCCACAATTTGTTTATTTATTGCTCTGTTGATGGACATTTGGGTTGTTTCCAGTTCTTGGCTATTAAAAATAAAGCTTCTGTGGACATTTGTGTACAAGTCTTTGAGGGAGTATACCCTCCACCTAGACTGAATGATTGTTAATAGTTTCCCATATGTATTTTAAGAGATAAAGCAATATTTAAATTGAATCTTTTACTGATCATCTTTATAACTGTATTAATAATGGATGTCCTAACTACTTTCCAGTTATGTTGAGAGAGTCAAATGAGGTCACTGATCTAAAAGTACTTACTAAATTGTAGATCAGGTTTTATACAAATGAGCTGAAAAAAAGGCAGTACCAGGAGACACATAAGATTTTAGGTCTTTTGTGGAGTCTGGCTCATGAGAAAGCAATTTCCTTTATAGTGAGCTTGCTTTACAATATTCTGAGCATTGTTCTTAATGATAAAAGTTTGTGATACAGCATATCATTTATTGTATTTGGGTCACATTTTTTTAGACTAAATTGTTTATTACATAATAGAAGTCATTGTGAAAATGTAATCAAATTTACTTTAAAGCATCCTTGGCAGAAACAAGAACAGATTCTTGCAGAGGTAAACACATGAAAAAAATTGCACCTTCAAGAGATATATCTTTGAAATTTTTACCTTAGAAGATTTAATCAACCTAACATTTTAATTTTCCTCTGTAATATATATATTTTTATTTTTAGCTTTCCATTTGTTTGGAAGGAGGAAATAATGAGCAATTGAACATTCACCAAAAAACCCTGTTCCCATCATTTCCTTCAGCTTTAAATTAACAATTTGTTCTTTAGCTGTAGTGGTTTATCCAGAAGACCTTGACATCTGTGCAGAATATTCTCCTATCATCTTTTATTTCTCTCTAATCCATCTGATTTCACATGAAATACTGTGGAGCAGCATCTTGAAACAAAGAAAAATGAGTCTGTTTTGGTAAATATTAAGGGTTTCATCTTCTATAACTTTCACTTTCCAATGTTTCCTTCCTCCAGAATTATACAAATCAAAGAGGCCTGGGAGCTTCAAGAAAAGTAAACTAGCCCCCACCCAACCCCAGGAAGCACCCTTCATGAGGGTGGAGCCCTGGTTTGTGAGCCCTTTTGCCGTCAGACCCCAGACAGCAAAGCCCGGGAAGGACTCCTGCTTCACCCGCTGGACAAACCCCCCTCGGGGTGCGGGATCTCACTCTGTCACACCAGGGCTGATGCCTACCCCATGGAGCATTGGAAAATATATTATGATCCTACTTGCAGATCTTTTCAATAATGAGAACTTAAAGATGCAAAAAATTCTTGCCAAAACTTATGAACGTACATTATTAGAATGTGGAGATACTGGAGGGTATAGACTTGCTAAGAAAACATGGTCAAGCCCTGATGTAGTGTGGCACTATTTGATTGTTTCATTTCTTGTACTCAAATTTTCATTCAATAGCTTTTCTGTGGTAACATATTGCTATGGTTTGGATATCATTGTCTCTGTCCACCCCACTCCTCCCACCCCTCAGCCCTGTCGTTTCACCTGGCTCTTTAGGGTCAACTTGACTTGTCTAAACAATGAAGATATTTAGCATTGATAGGAAACTAGGCAATCAGACACCAAAGTAACTAACTAATTGCTAATTTTTTTTGATTTGTCTATATCCGAGGTATTTTTCTGAGAGGTTTGCTAATAACATTGCCAAGGACAGCGATGAGCTCTCTGAGGGCGCCGTGCTCCTGACCCTGCAGGGCGGATGGCACACAGCCCCTGCGGTGCCCTTCAGAAACTACCTAGAGTTATGTTCTAAGGAAACAATTCCCTAATCTGAGATGTATTCTGCTTTTGGGATTTGGCAGAGCTAAATAATTGGGGGAAAGGGGACTTTATAATTTACATGACATCATTTTTTAAAAGAGGATGGAAAGAAAGTAATGTAAAAATTGAGACGAGTCCAATTCTCTTACCCAAATCCTAACACATGAATTTCTTTGAATCCTGGAAGTTTCTTAAATACCTTTCACATCTGTAGAGAGAAAAAAATTATGAAATATTCTTGATTCTACTGGGTAGGATCTTATCTAACTGTAAGAGCCAAAATACTTTTGATGAGTTAGGGGAAAAGAACAGAAAATAGATGCAGCGATTGAGGCCAGGTTTCTCCTTAGTTACTTCTGAAACCTAGAGGAGAGTGTTTTGCTATTTATTTAAAAGTTATAAATCTGTAATTGGGTAGTTCTGATTTGCTTTAATGGTTATTTTACATAAAGTATGAAATAACTTTAAGATGGTACTTGGAACAAGTTTTTCAGTTGTGGGTTTTTTATTTATACATGCAGAGTAGCTATAATATTTTCTGAAATGAATTACACGATTTGGAAATATCTATAGTGTTAAAGGAATTATTAAAGTCAAAATGGCTGCTATGCCTAAATAAAATGTTAGAAGATTCTAATCTAATAGATTACATTGGCTCTTCGATTTATGTAAACTTTACAGTAAATTTTCTTATTTAATTTTACCTTGCTAATGACTGCTATCCTCAATTACTTCCCAACCCACTAAGTCTGGCTTCTGCCCCTGGATTCCCCAAGGAGGGAGGGTTCTCTCCAGGCTATTGTCTCTCGGCTCTCTTCAAATCCAAGGACATTTTTATTTCTTTCCTCATGCTTTCCCTGCCTTTTTTTTCTGGTCCTCCCTCCATTTCTCTGACCACTCTCTCAGTCTGTATCCTATTCCTGTCTTCACTGTAAGGGTTATGCAAGTTTGTGTCCTCAGCCCCTTCATCTCACTCACTCTCCTGTTCACCTAGTAAGTCCTTCCACGGCTCTGTGCTGGGCTCTCGGCACACACTGCCATGTAGATGGACAGGCGCTGCCCATCCAACTTGCTTGTAAGACGCATGGGCAGCAAACGAGACCAAGAGGAGAAGGTGGTAGTTTAGCAGTGAAGCGGGGGAGGGAGAGCAGGGTGAAAGGGAGGGAGGCCGAAGAGGTGAACAGGGACTTGACCTTGGCCCTGTCCTTCCTTCCCTGTGCCCACTTCCCTCTGCCTTTCGCTGGGGATCTCATTTTCTCCCATGACTTCAGTGATCACTGGAGACAGAGTTTTGAGCTCTCCACATGAATATCCCAATATTTGCCACTAATTCAATATGCCAAACCCAAGTCACGCTCTTCCTCCCAAGTCCACGTTTCCCCCTGGGCTCTCCGTCTCAGTCAGGGTTATGACTCCCATCACCTGCCACTCCAGAGAGCCCAGCCTCCCGAGACACCTTCCCTCTGTGCCCCTCACACCCAGTCACTGTGTCCTGTTCATTTGAATCCTACATGCCTTTTGTTCCCATCATACTCTTCTTATTCACATGGCCAGCATATCCTCCCTCAATCCCTTCCTATATCACTGCAGTTGTTTTCTGGGTATGTGGGAGGAGTGGAAGAGAAATGCTTTTTGGATGAGTTGGGGTGGGGGGAATTGGGGAGATGTTTCCTTGACTACTGTATTTTTCCAAGTTAATTATTCCATATCTGCTGCTCTTCACTAAAAATCCCTTGATGGGCTGCACTGCCTGTTGAATGAAGTCCAGTACTTTAGAATGACATTTAAGACCCTTGACAACCTACCCTGTTCACTCCCCAAGTGTCTTACCATTTTCACTTCCTGCCATTTACCCCCTTGGCCAACATATTGTATCTTCAAGTCACATTAAACTAACCACCTTCTCTCCCCAAATACAACATGTACTTCTTTCAGACATCTATACATTTTTTCTTGTTAATCCAAGATGCAACTTCTACTTTCTGATCATTGGCTACCCCCCCACCTCCCCTGCCCATCTTTTGAAGCCAACTCAAACATCTCTGTTGAAATGCATTTGTAGGGCCCTAAAGTCAGGTTCAGTTTTCTCTTCCCCCTACTGGTCTAGAACTTATTGCTGCATGTTTCTTAAAACAGTCTGCGAGGTGCATGTGGTCTCCCTCACAGGGATTGTGCTGCTTGGGCTCAGGGATTATGTCTCATTCACCTTTACCTCCCAGTACCTAGCAAACTGCCATGTACGTAACAGGGACTCAGTGCATTTTGTCTGATCAAGTTGGGTGCATGTCTTGTCCTCTGAACTCATCAGCATGCCACTGCGCTGTCAGTGTGTCTGACACTCCTGCCAGCCTACATCATCTATGCCGAGGGCTTGAGCAGTGAGGTGCAGATAATCCCCAAATCGCTTACATTGGGGCTCAGCATGTATTGTGGATTTCTTTTCTCAGCAGACTGATTTACTTTCTAAATTATATTTTCTTGCATCTGTTTAAATATAGGTCTTGTTCCTTGAGTGTCTAGTAACTGCGGTGATGAAGATAATAACTCAGCTTTGGGGTGATAACGAGATAGATATATAAACCTGAGTTTAAATATTGCTTCTACCACTTTCTAGTTGTATGACCTTGAGTTTATTACTTAACTTCTCTGAATAATCTTGGCCTCCTTAACCAAAATGAGGTAATAACACCTATCTCATAAGGTTGCTGTAAGGAATAATGAGCAAGTACCTGACACACAATGGGCAGAGAGTCAGTGATATTATTTTATTTATTTACTGTTCTCTATCTCTCTGAGTGCATTACCAGCTCCTTGATAGCCCCATTTTCTTTTACTTCCCCAATAGCCACACCACACGGAGCCTGGCAAGGGCAGAGCAAGCTTCCAGCCAACTGTTTTTGAAAGATTCAGTGTGGGGAAGGACAAGATGAGGGTCCCCATAGGGTCATCAGCAAGGGACCTGGGGAGTGAGTTTCTGTGCCTCCGCTCCTCCCCACCCCTTCATGAGCTATGAAGTAGATCAGGTTGTGCAGAGCCGGTCTTTATTCTGGGGGCGGGTGGGAGAGAGTTGTGCCCGTGCTTCAGGCCTGCTCTGGCCTCCGGTGACTAATAGCATTGGGTTGCAAGGCATTTGTCATGCCATTCTAGTTACTGCACCTAGGACTTAATGTTTAAGAGTGAGCAGAGGATTCGGATCCTGACTGTCTCTCATTCCTGTCCAGGATACCAGAGATGCTGTTATTTACACAAAAACAATCAATCAAGTACAGAGCTGCTACCACAGAAGCCACAGCTATTAGCATAGGCTGTAGGGTGCATTGCCGGGGTGGGGGGTGCTGTCCCCCAGGAATGCTCGTGGCAATGGCTCCAGTGGACGGACAGGATTTACTGCTGTGTCTGTGCCCTCTTTGTGAACCTGTCTGTGATGGATTTAAGAATCAGCTTTGCTTAGGAGGATGCAGAAGGTGTCTAGGGAGGAGATGACAAAGGCCTTCAGTTAATTCTGCTAAATAATCTTCTGGGAACCTTCCAATCATGCGGCACTAACCACTAAATTGCTAATTAAGTGTCCAGTTAACCTTATTAATAACACTAAATGCGCAGGAGCCTCCCTGATTCTGCTGAAGTGTAGGCTAACGGGGCTATAAAAAGGCAGCTGTGTTGAGTTCTCATGAATGTTTGCAAAGGAGAAAACATTCAGACAACAACTGAGCATTCCTTTTGACATCTGTATTAAATTGCTCATTAAGTTTATTGTCGGAATTAAATTACTGCAAAGCACCATCCATTAATTCCCGATTAGGTCCAAATGACTGCGCTAATGCAAGTGTCGGGCTGTGGTGGGGCTGGTTGGTTATTTGATGGCAGGCTTCGAGGCGTCGGGACTGCATGAGAGCCTGGGGGAGGAGAGCAGGTGTGCCACACAGAGGAGCGTCATCTTTGAGAAGCCCGCGACCATGCAGAGGGATAACTGGCCGGACTGGGGAGATACGTCTCTGGAACAAGACCAAGAAAAGCATACTCTTCTTTGGCTAATAAATATTTTGGAGGCTGGAGTGGGCATGTTTATTCGATAATGATAAATATTTGGGAAAAATAGAAAGTATAGCACAGCCGCTAAGAGCAGGGGTTCTGGCGCCAGGCTGGCTGGGTTTGAACCTCGGCTCTGCCTGTTAGCAGGTATGACATTGTTGGGAATATGAATTCACCTCCTTGTGCCTCGGTGTCCTCGTTTGTAAAGAATAGAAATGATATTACTTACAGGATTGTGTGAAAATGAAGTGAGTTAATATATATAAAACATTAAGGACAGTACAGTGGCATTACTTCTATACATAGTGCTTTAGACTTGGAAAGGGACTTTGAGGTCATTTTTAATTTCTAAATGAGAAATCTAAGGTCAGGGAAGCGATTCACAAACTCTAATGGCTATTTCTTGGCAGAAACAAGACTACAGCGAAGATTTTTAAAAAATTATAGTTTAATTGCCTTCTTCCCCATCAGGCTGTTTTAGGCACTTAGGAAATCAACAGCAGGTGAGTGGAGGTGGTCTGTGGCCAGCACTCTCTGTAAGGACTTGCTGGAGAGAATATTTCAAAAAGCAAATAGAAAAGATAACAGATCATTTATAAAATTCATTCTATCTAATAACCCATATCTAAGTATTTTCTGGTTCATAAATACCCCATACTGGTGATTTCTCTTTGAAGCTTGTTAGAAACGATTTTCTCCATTTTACTGACAGAGTGCTGACGCAGGGAGAGGTTGGGGGTTAAACGGGTTTTTCTCTCCCGTCATCTCCAGTTGAGGGGACATGAGCACTGAATTCTCCAGGTAGGAGAAGTAGGGGCCTGCTTGTTTCCCGACCTTGTCCCATAAGATGCGTGGGCTGTCCATGAATGTAGCTCATAGTTATGTAATCTCATGGGGGCTTCTATGTTACATTCTATTTCTACAGTCAGGCACTGAGCACTAACTGCATCCCCAACTCTGTATTAGGTGGTGAGGCTACGGAGATGAAAGAAGCGGTCCCTGCCCTCAAGGGGAAGCTCAGAGCCTGCCCATAGTGAGGGTGGTGGGTGGGCACAGAGGAAGGAATGGAGACAGCCAAGACCATAGGCATGTAAACAAACAATCTTGAGACAGAATAACAGTGTTGTGACAACAGGGGCAGCAGGTATTAGCTCAGAGGAAAGGCTCTGAACCTGGATTGGGTAGGGAGAATTTTTCCGGACATTTGTTAAGTGAAATTAAGGAAAGGTGTTCTAGACATAGGAGGCATTACAGGCAAGTCATGGTGAGGAAAGATTTGCAAGCAGAGTTTAGTGTTGGAAAGTAGAGTGCAAAGAAGGGGATGGTAAGGAACTGGTGTTAAGGTGAGGCTGGAAAGAAAGGCAGGGGTCTTCTCAGGGCGTAGAAGTGCCAAGTTCAGCATAGCAGTTCGCATTTATCATGCAGGAAGTGACGAGCCGTTTAATTTCATCAGGGACAGGCAGATAGGGCGACAGTCAGGGATGAAAGACACACCTTGGGACAGCTCCACAGTTTAGTGATGGATGGTGTGGACAACATGATGCCTTAAAAATGTCATGGCTTTAAACTGCATCAGAGTGCACAAATGGAAATATTATGTAAGACAAAGTATTACAGATTAAACATTCATATTTCACTCCAGCATGTGCCCTAGCTGGTGTCTACATGGACATTTTGGACACATAGAATATCTGCTTAGTGACTCTAAGAAAATCTAAATGTAAATGACTTTTAAGATGAAAAAGCTAGAATGGAAAACTTTCCTGGAAATCTACTTTTTCTAGAATTTTGGGACCCACTGCAGTTTTTTATTTTTTTTTAATGGCTAAAACTGAATGCCTGGTCACAAAAGGTTGGAACTATCAGCCGGAAGGGTTGATTTCTTGCTGGCTCCCAGACTGTGAGTCTAGATGTGGGCTGTGGTTGTGGGGGTGTGTTCACTCACCTGGAGTTGGGACTTTGACGCCAGCTCCTGGTAGTGGGGGGACTGGGAGTCAGCGAGCTCTGCCTCGAACTCCCCGTCTGCCAGAGAGACGCTCAGCACCACCTTCTGCTCGAGTGGGCCCTCGGCTACCGCGGAGAATTCTCTCTCTCCTTCTGGAGTTAAAAAGGTCTTCTGTTAATATAAACCACAGGCAAATGATTTTATTTTATAACATAAATTGACTTTTGTCTCAAGAATTGGATTATGAAGGTTCTAGTGTTCTTAGAATAAAAGTCCTATTAACTAGAGGTAGCCTATGAATTTCATTGAGAGACAAAGTATCAGAACGCCAGTGAGTTAACTACTTAGAATCTTTGATACACTGACATTTTATGAGTGTGTGCTCTTCATGAAAGCATTTACACACACATACTTGCTCCACACATAATTGATATATATTGCTGGATCTTTACTATTGTGTCATGTATGTGTGGAACTTTATAAACACTCTTTGATGAGGATTAGATTAAACAAAATAACCTCTGGATGCTGAGATATTACTTGATAGAATCCTTTTTTAGAGAAGAGTCTAGACTGGTTTAATGAGACCATTTGTCCTTAATTTTACACTGAAACTTGTTGGAAACCACTGTGAAGTCAAGAAAGGCTTTGAAATTTCTCTCCAACAGAATGGCATATTTGGGCTGCCTTTGGAGGAACATGGCTAAGAATAGCAGTACTGTTCCAAGGACCAGGACTTGGCCTTTGATTGCAGTGTGGCAGTGGTCATCCCTTTTGTCCTTTGGTTTGGAAATAGCAGGAATCTTGCACTGTTCTCAGTTCTCGTGGGCTCCAAGGGCACAGAGCAAACCCGGAGCTGGGTTTCAGACTTGGGTTTGACAAATTTTCAGTGTTGGGTACCCAGATGGTCCTGAGATCTGCATAGCTTTCTCAAAAGAGTAAAAAAAAATCTCTACGGAAAATCAACTTTGTCTGGTCATGAACACAGTGTGTTACAGTGATATTAGGGTTGTGGAAGCTGAGAGATAACATAACCAATGGAAAATGCCATGAGAGGCACCACTCATCTGGGTAGTGGCTGCTGTGGTTTCTCTGCATTTCTTAACACAAACTCCTCTCTCCCATGGGCAGTGAACAGCAGAACAGCCTCTAACTTTAACAGGACACATGGAGGATGTGGATTCACACTCACCACACTACTGGAGTTTGTTTAATGGAGAGGGTTTTATTCATTTGCTCACTGATTCACTCAAATAATACACATGAGCATCTGTATGGGTGTAGCACAGTGCTAGGACCTATGGGACACTGAGAGTATGGCATATGCTATTATCCTCTAGAAGCTGACCACTTCATTAGGCAGACCTGAAGTTCTCATGGGACATTTAAATAAATTCTTTAGCTATATTACTGAGAAATTTCAGAGATTACCCCTAACCACTGGATTAATTTTTCATGCCTCTCACCCAGCACCCTCAGTGACTCCCTAACTACCTATGGGATAAAAACCCAAACTCTTTTTCCTGACAGTCAAGACTCCCCACCATCCGATGTCAGCCTGCTTGAACTGCTGTAGTCTGTCTCGCTCCTCCTGTCCTGGCCAGCAGAAAGCTTGATCACTATTCTGAGGTGTCATATTGCTTGTGCTGGTCTCCTGACTGAAGACTCTCCTCACTGCTCCCCACACTCAACTCCAGCAATTGCATACACACACCCTTTTTTACCATGAGACCAATGTCTTATGGTTCATGGAAAGTAATATCTCCTCTGACCATCTAGGGTAAAAGTCTTTGCCTGTCCTCTGACCTCCTGTAGCAGTGAATGACATCTCAATTGCTTATTTGGTGCCTATGATACATTCCCTGAGAGTCTTTCTTTAAATATGCTAATCTTGTCACACCACATATAATCTCCTTGAATTCAGCATGATTCTCCCACTTCACAAACTCTCCCAAATTAAAAAAATATATAAGTCAATTTATGTACAAAACTCTCAATGAATATACATGACTTAGGGGGTCACATCCTTTGCGACCTATCTGGGCCGTCATTTGTCCTAGTGCATGCATCTGCCATCACAAATCATGGCACTTGGACTGTTCTGTTGTCCTCATCTGCATCACAAATTTGTTAGGGGTAGGAGCTGTGTCTTGTTCATCCAGGATCTTCTAGTAAATCTTAGTTAAATGTTGGCTGAATGAAAGAATAAATAATAGATTCAGTTGGTAAAAAGGATCTTAAGAGGCAGATGCCATGAGTGTGAAATAAAATATTCAGGAGATATTTATTGCAGAATGAAGGACTTAAATTAAATATTGAAGAGGATGGGACACAGGTAATGTGAGAAAAGTGACGGCAAACTGTAGCTGACTTAGAATTTTCATAGTGAATATGTTTAATCTCAATAATTTTTTTCAACAGCGCCTTTCACTATTGTTGGAATATTAATTTTGAGAAAAATAAAACCTTTTTATTCTCTGTTCATGAGCATAGTCCCACCAAGTCTGTAGCCATCTGGCCTAAAGGCCAGGGAGAGAGTGACCAGCCGCATTCTCATCCCTGAATGTTCATGTAGAGCTGCTGAGACCGAGCTTCCTCTCCTCACCATCTGGGCTTTGCCCTGTGCCTTAGAGGGAGGTTCACAGGGAGAGGAAAGGGCCAGAGAAGTCTCGCAGACCACAGGGGACGGTGGATCTGGTTGCAGGGGCAGCACAATAATGAGAGGATCCAGGTCCTGACTTGGATGTAGTCCCTTTTGAGTCTGCTGCCTACCTTGTGTGGCCGTAACTCTGACACTCATGGGTAAGGAGACTGTTTCCTGCTTTGGCCCCGAGAGTCTGGCTCCAAGCTTTTTGGAGGGGTTGAAAATGTCCCCCCTTTTTGATAACCAACATTAAATTCTGTAACAATCCTGTCATCCTGCATGCCTTTTCACTCAGAGCAGTTGCCAGTGCTCCTCTTTACCTGCGAATACTGTTTTTATTTTTCCTCACTTGAAATGCAGGATTGAACTCATTTTGATTTCACCTATTCATGCTGAACATGACTGAGAACACAACTTCTACTCTGCTTGTCAGCATGAGATTGCACTTCAGTGGAGAAAGAACCTGACTGATTGATAGATTAACTAATTAATTGATTGATTAATTAAGTCTAAAGCTTGGTGAGCACCTGCTGTATATACTGCTCTTTATGTACTGGGGAAAAGGAGCCCCTGCCTTCTTGGAGTTTATAATTCAGTTGCTTCTTCCTCCCGTCTTATCTCTAGCTTTCAATCTATTTTTGCTCCTCAGTCGCTGGATGAAGTGAGAATACTAAATAAAATGAAGTCACTGACACTTCATTGGAGTGACAAAAATGCAGCACTTAGTAACACTGAATGGCCAGTCCATCTATTCTCTTATTCTGTTTCACTAATTAAAAAAAAAAGGCATGCGAGGAGTTTGATTGAGTCTTAGAACTTCTTATGATTGTAGGCATCTTGGTGTCATTGAGGAGTGTGTCACCAGGAGTAAAAGGGAAGGGCCCGAGTGAGACGTTGGCAACACCTGTGGAAGTTTGAAAAATAGCAGGCACAAAAATGAGACTAGAGAAGTGTACGTTAGAAAAAGTTAAAAATTTTGTGTGCTTTTTCTGTCATTCTGGAATCCATCTTCATTTTAAGATCACATAAATATGTTCTTGAGTACAATATAACTAATACCACTATTCCCAACTCAATTCTTCATTTTTTCATTCTAGAACCAAGTTTGGTGCTCCCTCAGTAATATTGAAATTAAGTGGTTTTTGCCTAATGAGATCTCTGGTTAATTTCTTTCTTGGTGACTATATAAAGGATGCAGAGACAGGTGTTTAGCTTGAATTTGTTTGTTTGAAAATATGGTTAACGATTGCCTCCCAGTTGTAGGATAATGGGCAATTTGGTTTTACTTTTATACTTTTGTAGATTTCCCAAGTTTTATACAACACATTTAAATTATTTTATAAGGTTAGCAATATGAGTTAGTTTTGGGAAAGTATATTATAAATTTTTCAACTTTTTATATAACATGCTTTCCTAGTGATTGAATTAAGGTTCAGAAGCAGGTGAAATGGGATCTAAGCTTACCTGTTGAAAACACAGGAGTCTCACCAGGCTCTCCTACTATCTCCTCTGTGGGTGTCTCATCTTTTCTATTAGCAAAATAGAAAAGAAAGAAGAAGTGGTGTAAAGGAGCTTGAAGACAATAGGGGAAATGCATTTCAATTTGCCTATCTTAAATAGACCTAAAACTTTGAAAGAAAGTATACTTTAACACTAGTTTACCTCTTTTTCCTTTACAGAAGCAATCTTCTAATGGATTTTTGTTGAAGAAAAATTCATCCCTCTCCCCAAGACAGCTATGTTTGACTCCAGGGCTTTTCATAACCATCTTGGCTGCTTGTGTGGTCCTGGGAAACATTTCCCTAGTAGCAAAGGTGATTTTGGGGACTGATGTTTTATAGTCCCTTGTGCTTAAACTGCATTTTTCACATCAAAGATAATTGATGACCTGAGGATCTATGACTGAATATTCTTGCTAAAATTTCAGACTCTCAAACCTGCAAATCCAGAAAGCCATTAAGTGTATCCAATAAAGTAACTCTTGTGGTAATGGGAGAGAGAGAGATTTCTGGATAATACCAGTGTGTGAAATCTCTACTCTGGGGGTAACCATTGCCTCTAATGGTAACCAGCCAGGAAGTTGTGGGTAGGTTCACAGTGCCAAGGAGTGGCAATCTGGAATATATTTTAAGGGCAGATCCAGGTCATGGTTATGGAGTTGTCTGCTTATAATGTTGGCCATTCTAGCAAGCTTTATTTAGAAAGGAAGGGCAGTAGTGATATTTTTTGAACTTCGCTATACGATTTGCTATAATAAACTGTTAGGTCTCAAAGGATTGTATGTGTGTTTGTGTAAAATAGCCATGGTTGACTGATATATTTTACCCAGTTTTCTGTGGCTCTTGATGATGGAAGACCAAAGGAATTGCTTGGTGTTCTGTTTTGTAGATTCTTACAGATTAGCCAGAGCCAGAACTGAATGTTTTTGCCACATTCAGTTCTGTCAAAGTGCTAATAGGGCAATGCACAAAATATATCAATCGGCCTGGCCTGGGTTCTAACCAATCAGAATGGATGTTAGTTGTAAACATAAATGACTACATTGGTGTACACAGGCTAACTTAAACTCAGACTTTACAGTGGAATTTGGAATTTGCTATTCTTGCTTGTTTTGCTGGTATTGTGCTATGTGTTTAGTAGTTTTTATGGAGGAAATATCTAGTAAATCTCTCATTATATTAACATTATAGCATTTGTCATTTAGACATTTTTTCTTTTATAGATCTTTGTTTACAGTACGGTCTCTGTTTTTCTATTGTAACTTTGGTATCCTTGTTCTTGTAAAAAATAAGCTACCAAGAAGGGTAGTCACTAAAATGCTGGCTACTGTGTTAGCTGCAAGTTGACAGCCCACTCCATGCAGGTGTGATTCTGCCACTGCACTCACAGACCATCACTGAGGAGCTGCAGTGTGGGAAGTTGGGCTTTATTTTAACTTCATTTGAAACGGGCAGATTGGTGAGCTCGTCAGGTGAGAAAATTTTCTGTTTTGTCTTCTTGGAGAAGTTGGAAATGAAAGGGTTTCTTCCTTTCCCCTTTATGTCTTTTAAAAAACAACAACTTGGTAACCATAGATAATGTAAAATGTTTGTCTTGTTCTTTCTTTCTCCCTAGCAATGCTGGTAGGCACAGAAGATGGAATGGTTCTATTTCTTTCTTTTTTTGGCTTGAATAATGGTTTCCTGTAATTTTTAATATCTTTCTACCAAGACTTGGTACATTATGTTGAATTTTTTCTTATGAATAGCCTCTTCTTTATTTTCCATTTTCTTTTTGGAAAGTATAGGAGTCAGTAAGCATTGTTTTGCACTTAAATCACAGGAATCAGTGACTCCGTGTCTTGTGAGCGATGTTCACACTCTATCTAGTACTAACATTTCGCTAAGTCACCTTATTTCTTCTGGCAATAACTTTCAAAAATTCATAAAAGTATAGCTAGATAGACATATTGAGGACTATTATATATTATAAATAAATGAAGACTTTGCTCAGCTCTGCAGCAGTTCATAGAGAAATGGAAAACAGTTCTTGCCCTGGGGTTTTTTGCTCCCACAGGGAAACAGGGTAAAGAGAGACGTTAAAAATGTAAGTGACAAACAGAACCACAATCCAAAGCAGGGACAGATACTGCAGACTCAGATAGGTGGTTAAGACCTATTGGGGAGGTGGGACTCCAATTGGAGCTCAAAAGGAGAGTGGGATTTGGAGATGGCATGGAGAAGGCAGGTTCTTGCCGACAAGATGAAAAGGCTTGGGGCCAGAGTTTGGGATGAGTAGGGTGTGTGCCCAGAAGAAGTGGCATGGTGGCAGCAGTGAGATCAGGGTAATGAACTGCAAAGTTGGAAAGTTCAGGGGCTGAGGGCCTCGACTAATTAGTTTGGGCTCTGACTCGGTGAAGGTCCTGGCAGCCTCACGGCTCTCTCAAACTTTGAGTGAAATTTACTAGAGGGAGTATTTACTAGGTTGTGGGAAGAGTCTAAGAACAACAAGTGCGTGTGTAGAACCCCGTGGCTGTTAACAGAGCACCCCTCGGCCAGGGAGGATGCGAGGATGGAGCAGTTACCACAACCTAGAGACAGAGAAGGCCCTGTGGGGAGGGCTGCCTGCAAGGAACTGAGCTTCAGTTGAAGGACACTGGCAGTCCTTGAAGACTTGAAGTTGGGGGTGAGGGAAGGTGATACATTTGTTTGCCTCATTCCAGTCTCCCCCCTCCTTCTGATATTCTGCTCCCCACTGGCTGGCCCTACCTGGACGTCAGAGGACGTGGAGTGGGAGTGCCAGGGCTTCAGTCTCTGCCCAGGCTTCTGTACAGAGCGCGTGAAGAAGTACAGGGAGCAGAGAGTCAGAAAGGCAAGAGGAAGGGGTGGTGTCTTTGGAAAGGCATTGAACAAAGTTCAGTGTGAAAAAAGGAATATGTCAGACATATTAATCCTACAGTAATTATAAAAGTTAAGGCGGAAAGAGGTTAGAGTCAGTGCTATCTATTAGGGGGCTCAGATTTGACATTTTTTCACAATGCAAATTAATGAAGTTCTGAACCAAATTGTTGGCAAAGGGAGTGGAAATAAAGGAGCAAATGTAAAAAGCATTAAAAAGAATTACAAGTAATTCATATGGCCAAATTTATGTCTCTTCTTGTATTATTATTATCCTCAGATTTTGACTTCTAAATGTTATAAAATGTATGTAATTTGTGAGGTTAGAATTTGTCAATGACATCTCTCCTCTTTAATCATTTTGTCTAATGTACTTCTCCTTTTCCTTTTTCTTTTTAACAGTTTGATTTTCTTGTTTGATATTCAGTTCTCATTGAGTGTATAGCTGAGTGCTCCAGCAACTTAGTATGAGAAACACTAACATTTTTATGGATACCAAACAAGAATTCAGCTTGCCTGTTTGTTGTATTAGATATTTTCCTGATGTAACTAATAATTTACCATAAATTCTAAAGATCATACTATTTTAATAGCTCTTTACCTTGTAAGTGAAAATACACATTAGATACTTATCATATACTTTTATCTGATAACATAGTAAAAATATATATCTCAATCTATAAGGTCTAACCCTTTCCCTTTTATATATTCATTTATGTTTAGCACAATATAAGTATAAATTTTCCATCAGAATAACCTACACAGATCTCAGTGGCTGGCACAATATTATCAAGGTACAATAGCTGAGTCTCACTCCATTATGTTATCGTTCAAAAATCAAGAGCACGCATCACTCTATTTTGGGTACTTACCTCCCATGGAAGTTACTCTGTTTTATTCTCTGCAGAAATAGAAAAGTAATTTTACCAAGAGATAATGTCAATTGAAGAACTCAAGTCTATTTTCATTCCCTTTTCCCTTTAACTTTACCTCAACCCTCATGTACAATGTTATTTTGCAAGAATAAAATTCCTGTGGTCCTTATCAGATATTTCCAAGCATTTCTTCAACCAACCCTTGTGCTTTGGAAACCAAGTCCAAAAGGGACAGGGACAGGAGGTCTGGGGGCTACTAGGGAGGTGTGCCAAACATACAGTGTTTAGGCTCACCTGCTGAAGAAGATCTAGGTGTTCCTGGGAGGTGCTGAAATTGTCCCCAATGTCAAAGAGGCAGAAAGTCTCCTGCTGGCAGAGGCTGACCCAGTCCTGGTATTCCCCTGTGTCAGGGATGCGATCCAGAAAGATCCGATGTGCTTCCCACACTGCTTCCTGACACACTGCAATGCAGCACCATTAGAATGGAAGGTCCATTCTCCTAACACAGGCACAACTTGGAACATGGAAACTTATAACATGGAAAACTCTTTCACGGCTCATGCTGCCGACACATTAACTTATGGCCCATAGAAATTAATTCATTTAGCAACTATTTATTGAGTGCCTATATGTGCTATGGGGAAAAAGAAAAGAAGGAAGATAGGGAATATGAGAGAGAGAGTGTGTAAGACTGAAATTTAAAATAGGGTGGTTGAAGAAAGCTTCATTATAAAGTTGATTTTTGAGCAGTCTGGGGAAAGACCCCAAAGCTAGAGAATGCTACAAGGTTGAAGGAGGAGCAAGGAGGTCAGCGTGGCCAGAGCGAAGGTGAGAGTAACAGAGGATGAAGCTGTGGAGAGAGGAACGCAGAGAAGCTAGGGCCTCATTGCCCAGTAGTCTTGGAACTGGGCATAGGCACTGGCTGTATCGAAACACTTTCCAAGGGATAGACAGGCACACGCACAGTTTAAATAGAATCAGTTTCTAGACCCCAGCTTTGCTATCATGTTTTTCTAACATTGGTCAGCCTAAGGGCGCACCTTTCCTTCTTCACCTTTCCTTTGATCATCATTCTTGTCCATTTATCCCTAATCCTGCAGTGGCACAGTTCCCCTAGGCTGCCACACAAAGGGACGATTTGAAACAATAGTCTTGAGGTTAAGAAAGCAAGTGAATTCAGGGTGGATTTTTGTAATTAGGGGTCTTTCTGCTTCTTTGCTTTTAACACATTAGGAATCCTAATGGAGTAGACAGCTGATAGATCATTAAAAATAATGATGACAGCTCACAATGTGATTGTTAGCATATAATGCAAAGGGAACTTAAAGATAAGGATGTTACTATAACAAAACTCCCTCTGTTCCCATCTACTTACTCATGTAACAAGTTTGCTCAGCATGTAAGTGAAACTAGGTAAAAGAGTAAGTATAAAATTGATGTTAAATCCTGTCTTATTATAGCAACAAATAATATGAATAGTAAGCAATGGTACATGACAAAGCAACCCTGTCTATCCAGAGGCAGAAGCTAATGCAGCTTAAACTTGAGAACTTCATTTAAACTGGCCTCTTCCAAAGGCTTGTTCCTAATTTTGTGTTTATAAACATTAGTACCCATGAAACCTGTATCTGGTCTTATATCTATCTGTTGATAATGACTTACTTAAATTATTTGTCAAATTTATACCTACTTGTTTTAATCAATTATATATTAAAAGTAATTATAAATGCAACTGAATCTGGAAGAAATTTATCTGAACACATAAGGTAACAGGAAAAAAATATAATTTCAATTTACGTACATATTTTTGTTACTGAGACATATTTTAGAGCAACCAATACCAGACTTTCAAGCTTCAAATAAATTCCATTGAGATGAGACTCTGAAGTGGGAAGCAGAATGGAAATGTGCATGTATGGAGAGAAGGGAACCATGTGACGTTTCCTACTGTTAAGAGTTCCTTTGTTATTTGTTTAACTTATTGGATGGAAAATATTGAGCAGCTGTGGTACATTCCACTGGATCCATATGACTGCTCTATTTCTTGTTTTCTTTTCAATATCAATATTTACAACTCACCAAAAGTTAACATCTTATCCAAGTATTTAAACTTAAGATAAAACTTTAGATGTCAACTGAAAAGTATGCAAAGGCATGCATAGTTTGAAAATTATTTTTTGGGACTAAATGAAAAAAATTTAGATGACTTCTGTTGTAAGCAATTATAACATGTTGATTTTTTTTAACCTCTCGAGGAATGGGGAACAATTGGAGACTTTGGACAACCAGAAGCTGGCATCATTAGATGTTCTAAAGCAACTGTTTGACCCCTGTGCTAAGAAAGGGGTTTGGGGAGGACCGAGGTGAGAGAAGACCGGTTTAAAGACCCTTTCTCCTGCGCTTCGTTCTCCCTTGCTCCCTGGTTACTCTGTGTCTGGATTTCCTTCATCTTCCTGTTGTAAGAGGCAAAGAGAATTCCAGACCAAGAAAAGCAGCAAGACCAATTCCAGACCGTTCATCAGCAGCAGCCTGAGCAGAACACCAGAGCCAGCAGAGGGTGCAGTGCCCACTGCTTCAAATGGGCAGTTCGTGCTCCACATCTGGGGAAGTAGCAGAGGCCAGCACACCTGGAGACCAGCATAATAGCCTCTCACCGGAGAGCCCGTGTTTGTGATCATGATCTCTTTCCTGCCGGGCAAGGATCAGAGAGTTTTAATGCCTTTCCTGATACCAGTCATCATGAAGGCTTTTGGTCTTCATCTCCAGTCAAGAGTCTACATGCCATGCAAGAAGGAAATAACATTTGTTCAAACTCTGATGAGTTGTGGGTCCAGCCCAAGCAAACCAGCTGCCCTTGCTATCCTTCTTGCCTATTTACTCTACACTCTTGGGGGATATTATTTTGCCTTTCTATCTTTCCTTAATGAACCTTCTAGTTTAGTTTAAAAACCTATTAAAGTGACAGATATACAACAATATATAAAATAAGTGAGCCCTGCCTTTGAGTACTTAGTGTTGGTGACTTTCACTAACAATATCTATGAGTAAAACATCTAGGGGGACGTAAACTTGATAATTTTTCATTTAACAGTTCATTGCACTCTCACCTGCATTGCTTTTGGTTTCAGATGGACTTCCTTTTGTTTCAGTCCAATTTAAGGCTTGCTTTGGTGCCAGAACCTTCCTAGCTCTGCTCCTTGGCCTTCTGCCCTTTTTCTACTTAGGGACACAGAATGCCCCCATCCCCATTAAAACCTATGTTTCACAAAGGCTCAGAGAACTTTCTCCTCAAGGCACAAATGCCTGAAGCTGCTTGAAGAATTATTTCCCTGGAGGATTGTCGTTTATAGGAGTCAAAGTCAGGATGAAACAGGCATTATTAGCCTTTGTTTAGACTCTTTCTGAGGGGCAATTTTTTTTGGTGATGTCATTTTCTTGGCCTCCTGGAGGCACAGAGTCCTTCTATGATGGGAGAACAAGAGCACCGGCCCATGACCCACCAGAAAAGCCCCTTGTCCTTACCAGGACAGCATCAAAAGGACCCTTGAAACTTGTGGCCTCAAAGGCTTTTTAAACTGGGAGGAGTGTAAAAACTTCTGAAAGTTGGCATTTTCTACTCCTTTGACTTACCTGTTCTGCTCCATCCTTCTCTCAATCTACTGGGAAGGATTGTGGCAGGGATTTTGGAGAAATCCAGAGCCCTGACAGTCTTCCCAAAGCTGCTAGCCCCTGTCTGAAATCTGACTGCACAGCCTCAGCTTGTCTGCTGAAGGTCATACCCTCTGCTGTTCGAAGGTGCAGGAAGAGTCCCGGGAATACACGCCCTGGGGACCAGGCATGCCCCAGGACAGTGCTTCACATGGGCTTGGCCAAAAGGTTCATTTAGTTTTTTTCTGTAAAATAATAGACACATTTTCATTTTCAGCAGTAACTTTATTGATTTGGATATTTTGAGTATGTTAGCTATCTGCTGCATGGTATAACATTGATTGTTCTCAATTAATGTCTCAGTTTGATCGCTATCAACTCAACTGGTCTACCTGACCAGTGAAAAATCTCCAGCACAAACCTTCGCAAACCACTTTTGACATGTTTGATTGATCACAGTACTTTCTCCACACACTGCACAAATCTTTTTTGTATTTCAGTTGTGTTTTTACCTTTCTTGAAATAGTAAAGCATAATACTTCAAAAATGGTTTACATTTTCTTCCATCTTCAATATTAAAATGGCTACATAAAAATTCACCAATTTTGATAAGTTTTTAAAAAATGCACTCCAAAATGTCAGCTGTCACAATACAATCTAACAAAATTGTTTTGAATGGAATTTAAGACAACTAAATGCTACAAAAAATAAATGAACTTTTTGGTCAAGCCAGTATGTGGGAGGATTAAGGCAGACAGGCAGTATGTGACATGCCCACCACAGGATTGGGCACCCATTAGATGGAGAGATAATGCACTGATGTGGGAGTCAGGATGCTGGCTTCTAACTGCTCTGCCATCAGCAGTGGCCTTGACTGAATATGTCACCTCACTTCTTATCTGTGCAATGGCGATGTTAGATATTGTTCAGACCAGTGTTTCTAGAATGGAAAGTGCATGTGGATTACCTGGGGGTGTTATTAAAATGCAGATTCTGAAAGTAGGTCTGGTGTGGGATCTGAGAATCTGCACTTCTAACAAGTCACCTGGCTGGTGATGGCGATGCTGCCGGGCTGTGGACAACATTTGGAGCAGCAAGAATTAGGACTCTCTCCATCTTTAACTTTTTCTAAGCCATGCACTAATGTGAAAGAAAGATCTAGCTTTTGTTATTGGGATTGGGAGAAAGAGAGAAGGAGGGATGCAGAGGAAGGGAGGAAAGGAAACAGAGGCTGAGACATGGGCCCAAAGATTTGAAGGGAGGCAGTCACGAAGGAGGATGTTTCCCTGGGTAAGAGCACAGGGGACACTAGCAGAAACAAACTTGGCTGTTTTGTGGCTGTGCAGTGTGGTGAGCATGTTTATGGTCCAACCACGAAGCTCAGAACATTTTCACGTCTGTTGCTTTAAGCATTGGGAAAAGAAATAACTCAATTTGATTTGAGGAATGTAGGAGCTTTCTCCCCTAGGTTGGAAGGGTGTCAACAGATAATTTTGTAAAATAAGCTATGATTACTCTGTCAAAGAAACATTGCTTCATAGCTGGGTCTTATTTCTAGTTTCTTTATGAAGTGAATTTGTTAGACTTGAGAAATCCATGTTGATGAATAGTAAAATTTTATATCACCCAGGGGCAGCCACAAAGATAATGGACGGTCATTACCGTGGGGAGAAAACGGTTGTTTGATTCATCCAAGGAAGCAAGAGGCAAAAGTAATAAACAATAAAGAGCTAATAATAAAATTCAGGGCTAAAAATTTGGTTGCAGCAATAAATTGTCTTTTCTCTAAATACTTTCAATGAATCCTATTTGTGAATGCCATAAAGGATTAGAAGTTACATGAGAAGGATTAGCAATAGTTGTGTTCATATTTGATGTGATGCATATACTAAATGTTCATACTTCCATCCGTGAGCAAATGAAAGGGATTTATTCATGTCATTGTCAGATCAGCATGTAGGCACACTCAAATAATTTACACATGTCACTCTATTTTCTTTGCATTCCCAATGGCCTGTTTGCTTCCTGTGTTCATCAAAAAGCATTTGGTGAGAACCAGTTATGCACAGGTACTGTACTAGGATCTCAGAATATCAGTATGTTGCACTTGATTTTCTACTATTAGTCTTCTGACTAGGATCCAGTTGTCACGTCTCTGTGGGTGAGGCTTCTGTCAGAAAGCCAGTATCTCTTTACTTCTACATAAAATCTGCATAAAATGAGACATACAAGGAACATAAGGCTTGATATCTTTGATACTGTTAATAAATTATGTCTCCAAAACCCAGTAAGAACTCCTCAGATTAGTTCAGCCCTTGCACATATTCCAGATGTAAATACTCAAGAACTTTTTGGGATGTATCATGAAAGGCTTTTCAGATGTCATAATGTGCAACAAACACTTTACAGGCTAGAACTGAACCAGTTTGTTCTAGACAGTGAGCTTGAATTAGACCAGTGTAACCATGATTTTTGGAATGAAAGCAAACATCTAGTACGATCAAGGTAGAAATCACTAAACCTCTTCAACTTTCACATGTAAGATGGATTGGCTTTAGGCTTCAGCTAGACAAGACGGTTTGCATTATTTGGAGCTATCTGGGGAATTAAATAGCAGCTACTAAAGATTCTTTTTTTTTCCTTTAAAGAATAATCCACAAAAATTCTTTCATCTATGGTAAGTGAATGATAAGGACAGCCACTGATGGCTGTGGTATAACTGAACTCCATAATAACTCCCAGGAATGCTGTAAGAATTCTGGGATGCTGTTCTGGGGTAAAACTGCACTCTAACACCGCTGGAAATCACAGTAATTGTGCTATAAATCCCATTAACACCCTGCATTGTATCTTGGTAACCCTGTTAATTTGTGATTCCTCTGCACTTGGATGTGTCTCCAGGTTTCTAAGCTTCAGAAGTTTTAGCCAAGTCAGCAATAAACAACTTCAGCTTACCAAGGAGGGAGAGAGTATCTGGATTGTAATGTTGCTTTTGAAAAATAAAATCTTAAGTCATAAATCAGCTTGTTTAGATTCCTGATGTTGGGCTCATCCTGTGCTTCATAATAACAGCATTAAAATTCAATATTGGACTTTGGCAAAAATAAAAGAGAGAAAACTCAGATGCCAAGACTTTCCTGATGACTTGTCAAATGCTCTAATGGTTCTGTATTATACAAGACATTATTATAAAGCATAAGAGCAAATACCTGTCATTGTTTTGAATGTTTAGTTTTCATTAACCTCAGATTAGCTGGCTGATTTTTATAACTCTTGTGACTAAAGGAGAGACTGGGAGTTTTGGGTTGAGTGTGACCTGTAGATGAATAAACAGGCAGGGATGAAAAGAATGAAAAGTTAAACAGATTTCATCTTTTTTCTTACCTCTCAATCTGTAATATGCTTGAAGACTGGCTAAAATCTATTTCATGGATTCCTGGGGACAGACTTTAACCCCAGCTGGGAAAAATGCTGATCTTTTTGTTTGATGCTTTGTCAAATCGAATATTCATCTCATGGTTGACACTTTGTACATTTTTGCAGTATTTTCAGTTGTTTCAATTCTTGGGGCATTGCCTATGTCTTTAGTTTCAGAATGGTCCATTTTAATGGAGAGATCTATAAAAGAAAGATTGATTTCCTAGTCAATATATGTATTTATGTGATATATATGAAACAAATGAATGGAATAAACTAAAAATTATAATCCTCTGGTTTATAAAAGTTCTACTTTAGTACAACTGCCAAATGTAATATTCCAATGACAAGGCATTTTCAGAAATAAGTGAATATTATGAGCTGATCAAGTATTAAAAAAACAAACCCCAACATCTCAAATCATCCTACCTTTAGAAACTGCCAAATATTGAAACCATTTCCCACACATCTCTCTAAAAATCACTCCCCATTTAGCACTCAAGCCTCCCGAGAGATAAATCTTTTGATGAACATTATAATTCAAGTGGGGAATGATATAGCATTGTGGTACTCAGAGGTATACTCTTGATGATGAAGTGGAGTGCTTCTAAAAACCTAGGGGGGGAAATGGCAGCAAAACAACCTTCTTGCCTATTAGTGGCAGTCCTAAGATTTCCATATGGGTGGGGCTCAGAGGGTGTCAATCGAGTTGAAAGTGAGTGAGGGCCTTAACGTATCTTAGAGTTGCATTTACAGAGAAAGCTTCTTATTTTATGCCGGTGGTGAGAGGAAAGATGAAGGGGCAGGCAAAGAGAGGAGACTGGCAGAGAATTTAATCCCCTAAACCATTTCTTCCTGCTGGTTTTGCTGTGTCTGTCAGGGTTAGGTCTAGACTTCATTTTTAAGTCACTAGACTAATAGCTTACATTCAGTGAACAGTTTCTTGTTTTGAATTATTTCGTATGTATTATCTTATATCATTCTCACAGAACCTCTGCTGTACAGGTAAAATAGGGACAGTTTTCCCAATTTAACACACAGTAGGGTCCTGAGGGTTAGAGGCATTAGGGCATGTTGGAGGTGTGGTCCTCCTCTCCCACTAGATCCCTGTCCTTTGATCCATTACATTGTTTAAGAAAGGAATTCTCGATGAACAGTTGGGACCACTCACTGAGGCTCCTTGGGACCATAAGCACTGATTTACAGAGCTAAAAGTTTACAGTGAATGAACTGGTAGTTGAAAGACCTGTCATTAAAAGGGAGCATATTTAATAGAAGATTGGGAAAAATTTTGAGGCAGCAATATTTCTCTAAGATGATGACAAAACATGAGTATAACCTGTATGATGGTAAGTTGGCTGCCATCAACAATTGTCTCTGGGTGAAGTTCAAGTTAGAAAGAGAAGAGAAGGGCAAAGTGATTTCAGAAAAAAACAAAACAAAATGAAATCCTACCTTTTTCAGAGGTCAAGCATATTAGATAATTTTAGTTAAGTAAATTATAAATTTGAGAAAAAATAAATGCAATGGTATTCTATTATATTGTAGATTAATCATCAGGAAAACAATCCATAAGCCAATAGTTTTGGGAAATAGTAATACCATTGAATGAGGAAAAGACAAAAATGGAAATTAATGTATTTGACTAGTTAGAACTTCTAAATATAGATAAACAGCTAATACTCATGGTGATTACTTTCTAAATTTAATTTGTTCATTAATTGTGAAAAAAGTGGTAACAACACAAATCATAAGTCATGCAAATATTGAAAATGTTTTAATAATGCCAGTGTTACCTGGGGCACTGGCCTTGTGACTTGCTAGCTGTATAACTTGGATGTACTTGATCTCTCTGTGCCCAGTCTCCTCACCTGTATAATGGAGGATAAAGATGCCTCTCTAACAGGTTCCTGTGATATTAAATGAGTTAGTGCATGTGCAGCACTTAAAACTGTGTTAGACACAGTGTAAGTGCTTAATAAGAACTCCTTTATGTGGTAATCCATGCGTTCACTTCCTGGCATCTTTCTCCCTCTCTAATACACCGTTTCCAGATACTGCTCCTCTGTCCACAGACGAGGCTGCGCACGCCCTAAGTCATCCTGTGCTTTGCTGCAGTGCTCCTCTTGCCTCGTGCTTGTTTGTTATTTCATACTCGAGGGCTCTACTTGTCCTTGTTTATTGGGCTCCTACTTTTCCTTCAAAGGCCAGCTTCTAAGCCTTCTCTTCTCTTCTAAGCTTTCTCAGATCTCACGTTCAGATTCATTCATTGCTCCATCCTGCTCCTCTAGCGTGCCTTCTATCTCTTTTTACTGATTCACCATGTTCATTACATGCATGCTCTGTTTCAGGCCCAGTATGGTAGGTATATCATGGTAAATTAGATGAATAAATGTCATGGAACTTGTGTTGTAGTACTTGCACAGGAGTTTACCCCTTTAGGCTGTATCTTTGTATTTGCAAACACCACTCTTAAACCACAAATACCTCATTATGGTAATCCTGCCCTCTCCCAAGCCTTCTTGGTGCTTGCCTAGCACAATGTTTTGTACATGACAAATATGCAATACATATTCATTAAGTGGATTAATGAAAAAAGCCTATGGAAATAATAATTTATTTTTACAATATATAAGTGAGATTCATTTAAAACACCATTAGACCATGAAAAATAGCTTCATATTTCCTGTGCACCTACATTATTGAAAACTCCCTTTTAAATTTCTATTCCCTTCTGCAGTATCTAGTATCAGAGGCTTTGGACACAGCCATCTTATTAAAGATAATATCTTAAGTAAAAAAACAAAAATTCTTCTCTGAATGAAAACCAAAAGAACAGAAAGGAAATGATTTAGACATAAAGTGTATTTTAGTTAGTCCGTATCCCCAGAACCTTTCAATTTGTCCATGAGTAAATAAATAAAAATGGAACCAATTTAAAACATGGGCATCAGTGGGAGAGAATATTAATGTTGCCTGGCTTTTTAGAATGATGGCCCTCAACTCACTTGCCCCTCAATTATTGTCTTTGATAGGCAAAACCACAACCATGGTTAAACCCAACCCTTTGCCTACTCCAGTCGAAGATGGCTGGAGAAAAATTCTCACTAACGGGACTCCCTTTAAATTTATGATCCTTAAATAATATTGCACTACATTTCCCTGGTCCATTGAGTTTCACACTTTCTTGGAGAGCTGCACACAACTTTTCTCAGATTTCCTGCATTTCTTGCCAATTCTTACTTTCAGCTGATGACCTTGACTCAAATTTTATTGAGGACAAGAGGGGCCAGAAGAAAACTACGAATTTTCACTATTGCATCTGCTCACTGGCTGTGTCCATACTCATATTCTCTGCTTTCCCTCCTGCAACTATGTGACAAGCAGTCTGTGCTCCCGCCTGAGGCCAATTCTTTTCCTCTCGCACTGGATCCTGCCCTTGTAACCTCTCAAGGACGTTCTTCCGGAAACTCCCCTTTCAGTCACGTGCATCATTGTCCTTCCTCTTTCTACTAGGTTATTCCTATAAACCTACCAAAGTGCTGTTATTTTCCCCTTCTGTTTAAGAAGATTCTCTTTTGATACCATTTCCCTTCCAGCTCCTGGCTCATTTTTCTATTTATCCAGCAAAACTTTTTGTAAGACCTTTTTCTCCTTTCTTAAAACAAAGCTCCTATATGTGTGAGGATTCCTCTGCTAGCAGAGGTAAAGCTACCAACATTTTCCTCCCTTCATCCTCTCCTCTTTTTTCCTTCATTCTTTTTTAATTTTGATTGCAGTGTGCTCACAGAGACTGGTGTAGTCAACATGCTAATGCAAAGCTTCACCAGAAGGTGTCGCTATCTAACACATAATATACTGAAACCACATTGGACAAAATAATCTCCAATAATCACTTCTTGGAGTTTGGAATTGTACAGGTTGAGTATTGACATTTGTTGATGGGTGTGGTAGTGAGGGTGGTGACTCTGCAGCTAAACAGACCTTTTGAGGTAGGACTGAGACAGCACGGTGGGATGGACTCCAATTGGTCTGGGAGGTTCTCATGAAAGGCCTGGCAGATGGAGAATATTTACGTGGGCGGAAAGAACGATTGCTTGCCCACGGGCAGGGCAGCTTGCAGCAGGCAAAGGAAAGTGGTCAACACTAAAGGTGTGAATTCAGGGTTTAAATTAAATTTCTTTAGCCACTGTATCCTGGGGCTGACTCAGATACTGCAACCTGGTACAGCAATGACAAGTTTGTAACTTTCCAGTTATATAGAAAGGGAAATTAATGAAATGACTGGATTCAACTACTGATTCAAACATTACTTCATTGTAAGAAAAAATTAAATCTGGCCAAGGGTGGAGTGGCAGCTCTGAAAGGCCCCTGGTAGGGCCTTGCACCCTTCATTTATTGTTTTAAAGTCAGGTTGCCTAAGCATTGCTTAAGCATGTCTACTAGCTAATATGAAGGCTAACCCTTCTATCAGAATCATGTTTTCCACTTTAGGTTCTAGGCTGGTGGCCATGTTACCTTGATGTTGACTGATATCCTGGAAGCCATTACAGGCTACACCATCTCCCTGTCATGTCACTAAAGAGTATATTTTCATCCTTTCTGCCTCAAAGTTAGCCTCCAGTCATAGGCTGCTTGCAAAATTTCCATTTCAGGGCTCAGCTGTGCCCAAGAATTAGTTTCTTTCTTGATTACATATTAAAGTGGATCCTTGCTAACCAGTTTGGACGATTCCTCACTAGCTCTTTCTTCTAGAGGAATATTTTCTAGCCATCCATCTCTGCAGGCTTATAATATAGGATTACTGTATACACAGAGTGACAGTAACAGACATCAGGAAAAGGAGCGCGGGGCTTTCACGGAAGCACTGTTATGAAAGCAACAGCCACTGGTATAAGCACTTAGCGAACCCATTATCTTTCCCCAAGGGAAAAGGCTGTAAGGCCTTAATGAGCAAATTAACAGTAGAGAAAAAAGTTACTGGAATTCCTACAGAACAAAAATCTCCATTTGAAAAACAGACCTTTGTAGAGAGAAAGTGGGTAACATTTCAAGATCAAATCATTAAATGAAAGTTTTAAAAAATAATAATTTAACCTTGTATAAACTTCCCAACCTCACCAAAAAAAAGAGTGAGTGGTTGTGACTTTATGCAAATGCTCAGCTTGTTTGTGATCTTTTGTATCTGTTCCACTCCCACATTAGTAGAAATGCTCAATTACACACCTGGAAATTTTTTTCCACAGAGCAAGGGTGACTAAATGTACACCATGCTTAACATATCTGAATATAGGCTCAAAAATTTTGCAGATATTCTGAATACTGTATTTAATGCTGTTTCAGAAAATTGCACAGGTTTTTAAGCTCACTGTTTTCTGTATGAACATAGGAGCTTCCATACTTTGCTTTCCCACCTCTCTTCCTACATGCAGTTCCCAACAACCTCACACAATGCCCACCCCAGTGAAAGTGTGCTGGAATGAATGATAGAAGAGGATCACAGAAATGAAGGAAAGTCCCAGTGATTCTCTTTCATAGACTATGAAGACAATAACCTCTCACAATGGTTAGCATGCAGACTGCTGGGTGACCGATGATGCCTGGGGTGGCTGCTGCACCGTTGTGCTCTTGGAAGCTTTGGAAACTTGGATGCCGTCGCAGCTTTCCTTACCTCCTGCACTGGCATTGGCTGAATACCACCACTGTCTCCTGAGGGTGAAAGTCAGGGTTCGATTCTCTTAAAGAATTAGAGTAGTTGCATTATCTTTCTTCTCATTACAAAAATTTAGCCATTAGTACACTGGATATATCAGAAAGGAGAGGGCTAAAATCTTGGAAAACCGTTACAAGAAATAAAAGTGCTAACTCCTATTTTCTATTCTCTATCTATACATATGTATTAAGTCCCTCTTCTACCTCCCTGCACTATTAAAAAAAAGAGGAAGAACCAAATTTATAGGTAAGATGCTGAGAAATTTTGCTGATGGCATATCAGGTTGCTGAGTGGGTAGGAACAATACTAGTTGAAGAGAGATGTAGAAAACAGGAAGGGTCTCGTCTCTGTAGTGACCAGAGTGGGTGGCCCTCTGCAAGAATGCAGTGGTGAGCTCTCTGTGACTGGTAAGTGTCAGGGAGTGGAGAGACAGGACGTCAGCAGGGCCTTGTCTTTACCTCTACCCAGAACAGAAATGTGTGCTAACTTCCTTCATCTTGGTGGGGAGACAGAGGAGGGCATATTGGGAAGGGGAGGACTGTTCTCAGAGATAAGTGGTCTCTTTCTGTCCTGAGAAATAAGAGAAACACGAGTGAGGTGCTTGCCATGGGGTGTCTTGAAGGTCTTGTACACGTCATAATGCAGCCTCGTGGCGAAGTCCACTCACTGTCGACTGTCAGTTCCAGAAATGCTGTTCCTACGGCAATTCCAAGGCCACGGGAATGCCCCGGACTCTCACGTGCCCTCAGGTTCGCAGTGCTGGGTCAGGGGTTATGAGAAACCACAGGAGCAACGCTGTTGCTTCCTCATGGAATGCTAAATTTACTTGAGAATTTTAGCAGAAAAGTTTAAAATGTTATGGATTGTAAATGCTTTCCACATGAATACATAAGCAAAATCAGCAAAATCCTTTCTTCCCTAAAGAAGCCAGTCTTGAAAGTTAGAAGAGTAGGATATTTTCTATAAGCTGTGATTAACTGTAAAGTATATTACTTAGAAAAAAAATGGTGAGTGGGGTTGGTTTAGTGCTGAGGTCAGTTTGAAGAAAACAGGATGTGAAACAGAATGAGAACAATTATGTTCAAGTCGCTGGCCTGCTTAGCTGAGCCTTGTTTTCTGGAGTTGACAAAGAGAACCCAGTGCTTTCTCCAGCAGCGGGATTATTTCAGCCCCCCTCCAAGCATCCTGGCTCGGCAGCTACCTCCTCTGTGTACAATGTAGGACCAACCCCATCAAGCCACTTTTTCTTTGTAAATATTCTTTAATTCTATAAAGGCCCCAGACATGATATTTATAGTGATGTTCTGATTAACTTGTTAATATCTTAAAACTATACTTATAGGGGCTAAGAACAGATGTCAGACACACACATTTTTATTCTTATATATGCATATGGCTCAGGTGTGCTAAGAAAGGACTGTTTTGGCACTTAAACAAAGCCTTGAGGTATCCAGCAGAGTGTATTAACTGTCTTTATGAGCATGAAGGAGATCTATAATGTGCATCGTGAAACTTAAAAAGTGAACATTAAGAAAGTCTACTCTTAAATGTCTTTTGGCCTCTATGTTGCCCAACCACACCTCTGTTCTCCTCTGCTTGTGGCTCTGTTTCCCCCAAATCCCACTTTATTCCTTACGTTCCACCACTCCAACGTCTCTTTACTTTATTGCCTCCAAGTTCTCATATTTCACCCCAATGTGTTACACAAATGATTTTCCAAAATAAGAACACTTTCCCCTTTAAGAGAAATTCCACTGTCAATGGTTAAGATCATTTCTTCAACCCACTACTACCCCAGCAAAAATATTTTAATGATCTCATCCTTACAATAGCTTAAATTCTACAAACCTTTTTTCATTATTTCTGCTTCTCAATTTTTACCCATGATGTGTTTTTTTTTTTTTTGCACGATCTCCATATATTTCAAAATGTGAGTTTGTATAAATATCCAGGTTATGAGATTCAGAATGGAATTTTACAAGTAACTCTGAAATAGGTTGAAAATGAGTTGTAATTGAACCTCACAAATGTATGGGGTGTTACAATTTGCAGGGCATTTTTGTAGCCTGGCTTGACACAAAGGTGGAATGACATGGAAACCAGAGGGTTGTGTTGGAACAGTACCAGGTCATGCATAAGCCAGAGGCAGATTCAGCCCATGATCTGTTTGGAGATGGGTGCTGAGACAAGTAGCGACGTACCAAGAACCTATAATTTTTTCCCCCAAACTCAGGAGGAAGCTAACTTCAGAAGCTGGGGGTACACTAAGGAAATACCAGGGGACAGGAATGTGGATTTGTTAATGGGACACATTAATGATATGTGCCCTGTTCCTTCTGGTTCCAGCTGTGCTGCGTTACAGGAGGAAACATGGGCTATAATTCCTATAACACCCCTATAATTCCTAGGGGTGCTGTATATTTGGGGCATATTTATCTTGTTAGATTCTTAAGTACTCATCAGAATCAGCTCTAATTTAACCCAGCATCTTTATTTTTGGAATCTTTTGGCTGCTTGTGATTCTAATATTATAAACCATGAAATACACTACTCTGTAGTTTCAGTGCTCTCATGTAAACCTGATCTTGGAATGTGCTGCGATTTCTGAGGAAAGAGAATTATATGTATAGCATTGGTGCAATATTTCCACAGTGAATGATATTTTAATTACTTAAGGGCAGCAGAACTGGAGCAGTTCACACAGAAACTCCTTCAAATCTCTGCCTGTTAAATTTCCTGATGCTTAAGGACCTATCTCAGTTCATGCAGAGAAGAAAGTTAAACTTCACTTTGAGTACCTGCGGGTCTGAAGTTACACTAAGATAGTTCTGCCTTCTGAAGCCACTTCCTGAACTTGGCAAATAATTTCTGTATGCCTCAGATTTCTAACCTAAAAAAGGACATAACAATAATTCTGACACTATAATTATACATTAATGTTTACATGTGATATAGTTTCATTTTGTTTTGTTTTAAAGACTAAATGAGAAAACAGATGTCAAGAATTTTGTGGAAGACCTGGCACATTGGTAGCTGTTATTATGATTTAGTACCTTTGTGATTTATTCTGAGGTTTAGGGATAGGGATAGGAAGGAAATAGGATTGCCTGATATAGCAAATAAACTACAGAACCCCCAGTTAAACAATTAATAAACAATTAATAATTGATAAACAATTAATAATTTAATAGTATAGGTATGTCCTGTGCAATAATTGGGACACATTAAAAACAAACAAAATACCACTATTAAAAGACAAAGATTGTCAGACTGCTTAAAAAATCCCACTATATATTGTTTTAATAAATACATCTAAATCAAAAGATATTGAGGTTAATTAAAGGGATGGAAAAAGTTATAAGATGCAAATACTAATCAAAGGAAAATTGATACAGTTATATTACTATAAAGTAAAGTCAGAGGTCTGCTGGTAAATGTTTAATAACCCACTCTTGGGAAAGGATGAGAAGGCCTGTTTTCCAGCATTTGCAATTTCCACATGTTAATACTTCTCCCCTGGCTGATTTCAAACCACTAATGTGATATTGTTGAGCACTGAGTTGAGAAGAAATTGTGCAAGGGAGCCCTGAAAGTTAATATGGGCCAGTTCCAGCACCCAAGTGGGTGAAATCCCTTATTTCTCAGAACACATTACAGAGAAGAAGACAGTAATATCATAATGATAAAAATAAAAGTTACCAGAAAGATGTGACAAGTTATAATTTCATGTACGTAAAAATAAACCTCAAAATATATAAAGGAAATGTTGACAGAACAATAAAGTAAAATCAACAATTACTAAGAGATCTTTCTTGTCCCCTTCAAAGTAAGCACCTTAAACCTCACACAGTTCTCTCAATTGCCATCAGCTGCCCCATCATATTTTCCTGAATCTCACTGACTATCTGAAATCTCTTCCCTTTCAAAAGTGGCTTTAGTTTTGAGAAAAGCCAGAAGTCTTAGGATGCCAAATCTGGGCTGTAGCAGGGACTGAGTCACCTGGGTGATTTGATGTTTCACCAACACAATTTTTAAGATTTTAAGAGATCTTTCTTGGTAATTGATAGAACAAGCAGATAAAAATCAGTGAGGATTACTGAAACATAATTGAACTTGAGCTAATGAGTATATGGAATATTATAAAATGAAAATATATGTTTATATTAAATATGAAATACATATTTACTTCCAAGCACAGGAAGAACATATACAAATAATAAGTATATGAGGTCTGTCTGGAAAAAGTCCAACCATCATGAATATAATAAGAATGGTTTGCGTGATATAGGTGTAACCTGGCAGCCAAGGAGAGTGGACTGGAATGCACATGTATGAACAATGGCAACTTCACTGTACTAGTCAGTGGGGGCAGTAGACACCATTGAGTAAGCATGTGTACTGTGTGGACATCACATTCAAAATGACCAAGCATGTAGAGCAACAATTCTGCATCCGATTTTGCATTAAATTTCAACATTTCTCTCCAGAAACTATTCAGATGATTCAGAAGGCCACAACTATGTGCAAGTGGTGATTGACAGCTTCATCACAACAACACACCTGCTCATATATCATGTCTCCTGTAGAGTTTGTTGGTGAAACATCAAATCACCCAGGTGACTCAGTCCCTGCTACAGCCCAGATTTGGCATCCTAAGACTTCTGGCTTTTCTCAAAACTAAAGCCACTTTTGAAAAGGAAGAGATTTCAGATAGTCAATGAGATTCAGGAAAATATGATGGGGCAGCTGATGGCAATTGAGAGAACTGTGTGAGGTTTAAGGTGCTTACTTTGAAGGGGACTAAGGTATCATTGTCCTATGTACAATGTTTCTTGTATCTTCTTCGATAAATGCCTCTATTTTTCATATTACATGGCTGGATACCTTCTGGACAGACCTTATATCTACTGGACTAAAATGTCTGTACATTATGTTCTCACAGTAACAGGGAAATAAGCTAAAAAGCAATTTTAAAAAACAACCAGAAGCCCAGAAATAAACCTATGCCTTTTAGTCAATTCATATTTGAAAAAGGAGGCAAAAACATAGAATGGGATAAAAATAGCCTATTTAATAAACGATGTTGGGAATATTGGACAGATGTGTGCAAAAACAAGAAACTAGACCAACCTTCTTACACCACATGCAAAAATAAACTCAAAATGATTAAAGACTTGCAGTGTGGTGATTGCTTAGGGAGGACTGTACAAAGGGACTAAAGGGTAATGGAAAAAATACAGTTAAGGTTAAATTAAAAAAAGACTTAAATGTTAGACTTGTAACCATAAAAATGCTAGAAGAAAACAGAGGCAGTAAAATCTTGGACATTTCTCATAGCAATGTTTTTTTCTTATATATCTCCTCAGGCAAGGGGAAACACAAAAAATTAACAAATGGGACTACACCACACTGAAAGTTTTTGCACAGCAAAAGAAACCATCGACAAAATAAGACAACTCACAGAATGGGAGAATATATTCACCAGTGATACATATGATAAGGGGTTAATATCCAAAATTTATAAAGAACTTACAAAACTTAACACCAAAAAAATAAACTATCTAATTAAACAATGGACAAAGGACCTGAACAGATGCTTCTCCAAAGAGGACGTGCAGATGGCCAATAGACACATGAAAAGATGCTTATTGTCACTAATTGTCAGAGAAATGAAAACTAAAACCACAATGAGATATCACCTCAGGCCCGTCAGAATGGGAATCATTAGTAAATTAACAAACAATAAGTGTTGGTGAAGATGTGGAAAAAGGAAACCCTAGTGCTCTGTTGGTGAGAATGCAGACTGGTGCAACCACTGTGGAAAATAGTATGGAGTTACCTCAGAAAAGTTAAAAATGGAATTGCCTTATGATTCAGCTGTTCCACTTCTGAGAATTTATCCAAAGAAGCCCAAAACACTCATTTGAAATAATATACACACCCCATGTTGATTGCAGCATTATTTACAATAGCCAAGATTTGGAAGCAGCCCAAGTGTCCATTATAGATGAGTGGATTAAAAAGCTGTGGCACATTTACACAGTGGAATACTATACAGTCATTGAAAAGGTGGAAATCTTACCCTTTGTGGCAGCATGGATGGACCTAGAGAACACTATACTAAGTGAAATAAACCAGCCAGAGAAAGACTAGTACCATATGATTTCACACATATGTGGAATCTAATGAACAAAATATGCTAACAAAATGGAGACAGACTGATAGAGAGCAGGTTGATAGCTGTTGAGAGGGTCTTGATGGGTAGTTGGAGAGATTGAGCAAAAAAATAAAAACAAAAGGGAAAAACTTCATGGACACAGATAACGGTGTGGCGATTGCTGGGGGCTGGGGTTGGGTGGAGTGAGGAGAAGAAGACAAAGGTATAGGTGGGATAAGCAGTGATGTACAAATGCTTGACTTGGGGCAGTGAACACACAATATAGTGTACAGATGATGTGTTGTAGAACTGTGCCCCTGAAACCTGTAAAACTTTGTTAACCAATGTCACCCCAATAAATTCAATAAAAAGGAAAAAATAAATAAATTAAAAAACTGGAAAACCCCATAAATTTGGAAATTTTAAAAAACACCTTAAATTAATCCATAAATCAATGAAGAAAATATGCTGTATATCAGAAGTAACTTTATCAAATGATAAAAAAATAATGCATAATAAAACTTTTGGAATATAGCTAAATCTGTACTTGCCATGTAAATTTATCCCATTGAAAAGCCTATTTTAGGAAAAGAGAAAGCTAAATATTAATAAGCTAAGCATCTATCTCAAGACATTAGCAAAAGTAAAAAATAAATTCAAAGAATAGAAGAAAAATAGAGATAAGGGTAGAGATTAATATAATATAAAAGAGAAGAAACCATAAAAGAGAAGAAAAGGAAAGATAAAGGCCAACATTTTTTACTTTGAAAATACTAATAAAAACACAAAAAACAAGATTGATTAAGTAAGAAAGAGAAGACACAATTAACCACCATCGAGATTGAAAAAGGAGGACATCATTATACTTTCTACAAACATGAAAAACATAATAAGAGAACATTATAAATAATATTTTTTATAATTAATTTGAAATTTTGTATGAAGTATTATATGAATAAATTCTAGAAATATATTTTACCAAAATATAAAAGCTGGAAAATCTAATTATTATTATATCCTTTAAAAATATGAGTTAGTATCAAATATCTTTCCCTAAATATAATTCTCTAGCTTCATTTGAGAGTTCTATCACACATTCAAGGAAAAACAAATTCTATTTTTATACAAACTCTTATAAAACCTGACAAGGAAAGTATGAAAAAAATATCATGCTTCAATATCACTTATGAATATGAATGTAATAATTTGAAATAAAATGTTAGCAAATGGAATTTAGTAGTATGTGAAAAGGGATGACCAAATTGGATTTATGTTAGGAATGTAGAGTTGGTTTAATATTTGAAAATTGATTAATTTATCACATTAATGAATTAAAATGGAAGAGTCATTTGGTAATCTCAGTAGATATAGAAGTATCCAAAAAATTTTTATATTTACCTGTGATTAGAACTCTTAGAAACAGAGAGTAACTTTAAAAAGAAAACCTGATAGAGGGCATTTACAAAAACAAAATAAACCCCCAATCTAAAACAAGCATCATACTTAATGGTGAATTATGAAAGTATTACCTTCAAGGTCAGTATCAAGTTAAGGATGAATGAAACTACCATTTTTCTTTAACATGGCCTATGAAGGGCAGTAAGAAAATATCAAGAAATAAAAGATACAAACACAGAAGGGAAAGAACTCAAATTTTCTTTATTCACAATTGATATAATTTTTAAGTAGAAAATTTTAAAGAATTGCTAGTAAATTGTCAGAATTAAGACTGCTCAGCAAAGCTATGGGATGTAAATCCAGTTACTTTTCTACAAAGAAAATGCAATAAGAATGCCATTTACATGATCACAGTTAATGTACAGGAGGTAGAGATAACTCCAAGATGTGGAAGCCCTTAATTAAGTTAATTATGCAACTTTATTGTAAGGTACCAATAAAAAGAAAGATATTCCATGGTCTTAGAAAGACTTAACATTATAAAGGTATCATTTCTCCCCAAATTGATCTATAGATTTAACATAGTTCTAAGCCAACCTCAATAAGGTATTTTGTGTAACTCTTTGAGCTAATATTAGAATATATTATGGAAGAGTGGAGGGTCAAGAATAGCTTAGACACTGCTGTAGAAAGAGAATGGAGCCATGGAAATATGGTTGCAAGGTATCAAGATTATTATAAATTTGTAATAATTAAAGCAATGTGGCATTGGCCCATGGACAGCGAAATGGACAAATCCATGTTCATGACATAAGGAGCATCATGGAGCAGAGCACAGAGAAAAGGAAAAACTACCCAGTGGATGGTGCTGAAACAATTGATTATCTATATTAAAAATTGTTTTTCTGCTTCACATACTCATGTACCCACACAGTAAATACTAGTGGCTTAAATATGAAAGGTAAAACTGTACAACTTTTATAAGACAATATAGAGTATTTTCATGACTTTGAGATAGAAAAGGACTTTTAAAGTAAGGCAAAAACCCCTACAAAACATCAAGTTAGAGACTGAAAAATTTAACTATTGTATATTAAAATTAAGAATGTTCTTCAGCGGTTATCACTGAGAGAAAATGATAAGCTACAAAGTTGGAGAAGACATTGCAAGGTTTGTAAAAATCGCAAAAGAATTGATATCCACAGCTTTTAAAGAACTTCTAAAGCAGTAAGAAAAGACATGCATCACAATGGAAAGGGGACAAGACACTTGTTTAAGCATTTTCTAGAAGAGGAAACAAGACCCAAAATATATGAAAAGATATTCAACTTCATTAGTAATCAGAGAAATACAAATCAAAATCACACTAGGATACAATTTCACCTCCCTGAACACTGGCAAAAAAAAGAAAAAAGAAAAAAAAGTCAGGCACTACCAAATGTGGATGAGGATTTGGATGGAGCAAAAGGAACTTTTACTCAAAATGGCAAAAACACTTAGGAAAACAGCTTGATATCATCTGGTGAAGTCGAAAACCTGTATATCTCATGACACCCAGTTTCTCTCCTATGCAGGAGAGAGAGAGGCCATCCTAGACTTTGGAGAAACTCCTGCGTGGTGTGGTGAGCACCAGGGGCCACACGTGAGGGTGTTTGTACCACTGTTGTCTGTCATAGCAAAGTCCATCAACAGAAGAGTAATATGTTGTGGTGTATCTATACTAGGCTGTCATATGTCTCAGATGCCTCTCATGAACCATGTCAGGCCCTCACCTCTCTCAGAGTAGGTCTTCATAAGCTCTGACCACTGCAGGAGACATAAGCCCACAGTTCCTTGCCTCATGGCTCTGCCATGGTGTTTCTTTTCTCTTGGCCCAGGATTTTCCGTCACTGCAGAGATGTGAGAAGCATCAGGATGCATCCACTGTCAACAGATGAGCCTGCTAAAAGTGCAGGAGAGTTACTGTCCGGTGAGGCAAGCCTTTGAAGAGATCTGTTGTGAATTCTTCTCCATGTACCCCAAGCTCTCACATTATAGACTACTTGGAGGTCCTGTGGTCTCTGAAGATAGCTGGTCTTGAGATCAATAAGTGGTTGCACTTGATACAAAGTGGTGACCAGTTTGGTAAAGCATCTTTCCGTTGGTTCTCACCTGTTCACTGCCTCACTCCTCATTTTCTTTTCCTCTTGCTTCCCTGAAACTGCACTCCTTAATGAAGAGTAACAGGTAAACTTGTGCCTCAGGGTCTACCAATATGCAACAATGTGCATAAATCTTAAAACATAATGTTGAGCCAAAGAACTAAGTAATAAGAGAACCCATACAGTATGGCATTATTTAAATAAAAATCACAAGAAAAACAATGACATGCATTATTCAGAGAATACGTCTCTAGGTGGAGACACTGAAAACAAACAATGACATGATTAACACAAAATTTATGACGGTGGCTACCTTTGACATGAACAAAGGAAAGAGATACTGGCAAAGCAGATGGGGGCTTCTAAGATACTATTGATGTCTTATTATTTAATCTGGGATGTGAACATGCTATTACTTTTCTCTAAATGCCACTGAAGTGTTTTGTACACTGGATGTATATTCCCCAAGTAAGATGATTTGCAGAAAACAATGAGTGCAGCCTATGGCAGAGATTGAAGCAGTAGGGCTGGAGAGGACAGCAGCAGCCAGGTTGTTAGAACCCTCAAATGAAATTGTTGAACTTTATTCTGAAGACATCAGGAGGCTGTGGAAGTTCTTTTCTTTCCTTTTCTCTTTTTTAAGCAGAGGAATATGATGTACAATGATACCAAAGCTAGTTAAGGCTGGAAGAAAAGACATGCATCACAATGGAAAGGGGACAAGACACTTGTTTAAGCATTTTCTAGAAGAGGAAACAAAGAAGACCCAAAATATATGAAAAGATATTCAACTTCATTAGTAATCAGAGAAATACAAATCAAAATCACACTAGGATACAATTTCACCTCCCTGAACACTGGCAAAACAAAAAAAAAAAAGTCAAGGATATTCATGAGATAGTATTGACGGGATTTCCTACTGACTGACTAGTTCTCATGGGTTTAGGAAATGGAGAAGTCAGAGGTCAGAACCTGAGGGAGGACTGTCATATGTGGCCCCAGAAAGTGAGGATGAGGAGGTGAGGCTAGGTTAAAGAAGCCTTTGTGTACTAAAATTGACAATGCAGTTGTGTGCTGAAACAGGTTTACATTGACTCCCAGCTCCTGAGAGCTGACTGTGCACATCCTCAATAGATGATGTCATGCTGGTAGTTTGAAAGTGACCATGGTAAGACTATTTATTTGCATATGCATATTGGAAAATGCTATGGTTAAGGATTTTTAACCCCTGGAGAGAGATAGTTGCTAAATATTTATCAGCACACCATTTGATAGGATTTGGTAGCAAATAGATACAAAGGAGAGGAAGATGTCTTCAATGATACTGAAATTCCTGGCTTTAGAAATGAAAGATGACAGACAGCATGAAGTGAAACAGAATGCAAGAAGCAGAGTGGTGTTTGCCAGAAAAGGGGTGCTGAAGGTATCATGGAGAACAGGTAGACACAGTCCCTGTCCTCAGGAGGCATTTGTCTTTTACTGGCGTAAAGTAGTGCATTCTGAGTAGGTTTTTCAAAATGCATATTCCTGTAACCTACCTATGTCCTAATATAATCAGTGCTGTTTTATGTAAAGCGGTTAAAAAATGAAACAATACAATGCATAGAATGATTATACAAATCATTGTAGAAGCCCTACTAAATAATGAGATCCTTCCCTTCAGACTGGAAATATATTTATGATACAATTTACTAAAAAATGGCAATAAAAAAAATCCCCTTTTGGCCCATAATAGAGTGACCCATATAGTATATCTTTACAGAAGGGTAATACCACAGAATTTATGACGTAGATCATGCTTCTCAAACCTGGCTGCAGAGAAGAATCACCTGCATGGCTTTAACCATTATCCCACACCAGATAAATTAAGTCAGAATCTTTAATGCAGGAGCCCCAGCAATGGTGCTTTTACCGATGTTGAGGAAAGTTTTGATGAAGTCTTTAGGTTAGAAAAATTAAGTCAACAAAAAAGGAAACTGGCAGAGGACTGTCTTGGGGGAACTGGTTGTAAATAGAGCTAAAGTCATAGGTAGATAGCAACAACATTAGCAAAAATATGCAATCTTTTCATTCGCTCTGAAACAAGAGAGAATGTGGAGTTTGGTTAAAGATTTGGAGAAACTTTGAAGTAGAAAGAAGAGATGTCAAACTAAATCAGATGAATTCAGTCTTTTCAGTATAGTAATCTTAGGAGCTAACATTTATTGAGCAATTTTGTAGAAGATTCCTCGTTAAGGGCTTCATAAACATTATTTCACTTATCTTCATTACTGCCTATGAGACACACACTGCTGTTATTCTCATTTTATAGACAAAAATTGTAAGATGGATATACATATGGGACCGAGCAATTTGCCAAGGTCACATAACTAGCAAGTGACAGAACTGTTCTGTGTCGAATGCAGTCCTATGCAAACCTTGAAGTCTTGGCTCTTAACTGTGCTGTTACGTGATTGAGGGAGAATCAGGCTACGGACTCAAGGAGAGAGGGAAAGTTGGGAAGACTATGAGACCAGGAGACCATCAGGGAATCAGAGATGAGCATCACTGTGGAATAGCTCGGAGGGTCCAGTTAAGGTTACAGCACATGATTTTGTTTCATGGAAGCACCCTGTTTATTTGGGATTCTCTAATAACACTTGGCAGCTCAGGAATGGAAGTGAAAACAGTGAAGGCTAAGTTTACCCAGAATGGAATAACCAAGCAAATGGGGCAGAAGTTCAAAGAGTAAGTTTTTGTTGCACTAACAAGAAGCATGTTGAGGGAGGTTCAGGAAAGGACCCCAGGACCTAAGATTAGTGTGTAGGACACTGAGATCGGATGGGCTGAAGAAATGGAGAAAGAAAGAGAGGCTGAGGGGATAGGTTGTTTTGATGAGAGTAAAAATCACATTCCATGGAAGGAAGGAGGAGAAATTATTAGAAAGGGGTGTTTCAGAGTTGTATATCTGAAGTCTGAATATATTGCTAACTTGAAGATACAATTTCAGTATTTTAATAGTGTTTTGGTTCAGAAGATGCCGTCCCACTGTGTCAAATTATATCCATTAGCCAGGTTCTGCCTTTAGGTGCAGAACATAATCTTAAATAAGCCACTTGCCACTGAACTTAGACTTCAATGGTAGACATTCAAAAGGACACCATGAATAAATAACTCCACTTTGTAGAGGGGTTCAAGTACCCTGAACTCCTTTTTTCCTTAATGAGTAACAGAATTGGTACTTCCATTTTTAGGGTAGAGCTGCAGAATATGGCCACATATCCTAAGATTAGTCATTCATTTACATGTAGACATGGCCCAGAATCAGTGATTATCTAGTGTTGTTGGCAGGGGAAAGCTGGCCTTTGAATTATTAGTAAAAACCATATTAACTATGCTCATCATATGATATTGAACTGATTAATAGACTTTGGATGTAGGACTAGATCCCGCTCAAGTCCTAGATTTGGTTCTAAGTTTTCACCTCACATGATTTTAGGAACATTACTTAGCATTCTCTGCTTTAGCTTCCTGACCAACATTGAGTACATTGTCTACCAACCAGTCAAATCTGAGGAGGTAAGATGAATTAAAATTTGTTTGAACATTAATAAGAAAAGTATCAATATGATTGCTATCTGCAAAGTATTTTGATTAGGTATGAATTAACTACAGTGGCTTAGGAATAGTGCCCTTTGATTCCATAGCTGGCCTTAATTGAGTGTAACTTTTATTTATTCACAAATGAAGTGGGAGCCTTAAAACAGACAAATTAGCCCTATGTATGTTATTTTTTGTGTGAAGTTAAAGTATTTCTGAAGTTGACATTTTTACTAATTTTGGGGTCTTGAGTTTTCTCCACAAAATTCCTTTTGGTCTAGTTTCCTTTATCCCTTCTCCTAGGGAAGCAGTTATGAAAATAGGTGTTGGCTTAGGTGGGTGAGGGGACTAAAGCTGGCTGAATGTAGAAATCCAAGCTGGAAAATTAAGATAACTTCACAAAGGCATGCCGAAAGACAATGTTTCCTCAGGGATAACTGACTGTAAATGGGATAATAGTGATCTACTGAACATAACCATATGCTTAGAAGCATTTATCACTGTTCTGTCACTCTTTCATACTCTCTTCTACATTTACTGTGGCCGGAAGAGAGGTGCTTCAGTGGGAGTACCGTTCAATAAATAATTAGAGCATTGCATGTGCGCTTCACACTTGACAGTGTCATTTCCATATATAGAGTCTCATTTCCACAGCTATATAAGTCAACCTGTCAACTTATAGTAGGATAAACTTTGGCATGTGGATTGCCTTGGACCACAACAAAAAATGCACCACTATCCGTGTTATTAAAATGGTTCCATCTGACACTGAGAGGCTGAAATCCCAGGGCACCATCTCTTACTCTCAGTGGGCTCATACCCAATGGTTGCTGAAGACTGCTTTGGAAAGTTAAAATTCGTGCTGTGGTCAGAATCTTTCTCCTTTCAACAAGCTGCTTTGAGATATTCCAAGGGTTGGTATAACCAGTTCCCTCCCCACAACTGCAAAAGTGTCTTTCCTATGCTGAGGTGAGAAGAGGGAGTGTGGACTGAGACCTCAGACACCCTGCAGTTTGCTACTCCACAACATAGTGATGAGGACAGGACTTTTATTATGGTCATGAGCCATACTGAATTGTATTCCAGTAATATAAACCTAGAGACTATTGTAGAAAACAAGCTCCATGGACTCTGACAGACTATTTTAAAGCAACATGAAATCTGCGAACATGATTGAAGATCTGAATTTCCAGAGAGGATTAGCATGCAAATATAGTTGATATTTAAGGTAGCTGCATACCCATGATTGACAGAAATGGCCAAGATGGCAGTAGGTCATGTCATTGCTTCCTAATTAACTCACACATATAATAGTCCTTCAGTGTGATCAGTGAAACAAGCATAGAGGGGCCATAAGGCAGCCTTTGCTGTTTTCTTTTCAAAGTATTTAAGTATATAATCTAATAAAAGCTACCACAGTTTGTTCAATTGGATGCAAGGTGTTTTCTAATTTACACAGCATTGATTTTAAGGACACCTTCTCAGATATAATTGAACAAAAATAACCTACCTTAAACCTTTTGAATTATACTGTCCTGAGACTGTAGCAGAAATAAAAAAAAGTAGGAGCTGCAAAGTTAACATGACTGTCACCGGCCAGCTGTCTCAGGTACACAAACGAAGGCCTGTGCTCTGATAGTGGAGCCACAATGAGGGAAAATAACTTCCTGGGTAATTTTATGAAAGGAGAACATACTGCAGTAGTAAAGGGTTAGAAGAAATGGAGTGTCTTTAAATGCAAATTTCTTGACATTTCACAGCCACTGAAATAATTACCCTAGCTTGCTGAACTAATAATAACTTAGTTAAAGGTTTCATTTATTATAACCAAATGTAATGCAAAAGGCACATACTGTGATAAACACCATTTCCACTTTCGGGCTTGCTGAGGGTGGGTTTTCTTTGTCTTTTTTTTTTTTATCCCACACATCAGAATGTCACAAGCAATTAGATGTGATTATTTATGGGAAATGGAGAGGTAAGAGGATCCGGCAGTGAGGTGCAGCTCCTGTGCTGATGGTGCTCCCATTCTGAGCACTGAAGAGAGGAGCTTTGGCATCTCCATGAAGTAATTGTTCTTTTAAACTACTGAAGTACATTTTGTTGCACTAAACAAGTTTATTTAATGAACATTTAAAAATCAAAACCATTTCACTTTTATGTATCAATGGGAAAACTACATTGAGTATCTAGAAAGCTTAAAGGAAACCTTTTGAAATAATGGTGAGTCTTTGAATCTCTTAGTATTCTGCATTGGGTACATGGTAAGCACTCTGGAAATCAAATGGGGGAAAACATCACCTCAGGGCACAGGAAACCTTTTGAGAAGTAATTTGGGAATATGAATTAAATACCATAAAACGGTTTATATTGCTTAGACCCAGTAATTTTACCTTAGTGAATTTAGGCTAAGAATCTTTAATACTGAGAGAGGCTTATGCACCAAGATGTTTATTACAATATTATTCATAATAACAAATTAATTAGAAACATTTCTCTTTTGCTGAATATTAGCTGAAAGGAAAATTATACTACCTAAAAAATAATGCTTGCCAAAGTGAGACAGCAATGTAGAACATTTTTATGATGTACTAGAAGTACAAAAAGCCTAATATAAAATTATGTGTGCAATAGAACTGCAATCATGTAACAGTCAGTAAGCATACATTAAAAAGACTGAGGATGCGTATTAAGGTGGTAGGTAGCATATGCTGTATTTGGGTAGAAGTTTGGATGGAAGGTGCTAGCTAGCATATGCTGTGTTTGGATGTGGGTAATTTTCAGATCTTTTTGATTTTTCAAATAATCCATAATTTTTAAAAACAACTTCCTGCCCTGGCTGGTGTGGCTCAGTGGATTGAGTGCCAGCCTACAAACAAAAGCATTGCCATTTCAATTCCTGGTCAGGGCAAATGCCTGGGTTTTGGATCTGGTCCCCAGCAGGGGGCACTCGAGAGGCAACCACACATTGATGTTTCTCTCCCTCTCTTTCTCCCTCCCTTCCCCTCTCTCTAAAAATAAATATATAAAATCTTAAAAAAACCCAAATTCTTGAATTTAAACATCCAATGGTTGTGCTTAACAGCTAGTTGTATTAAATTGAACTCTTCTCTTTCCTAAAACCACTTCCTATGTAAAGACACTCGTGATGGTTAATTAGTTACAAATGGAAAACCAGTCTTGCTGAAGTAAATACACTCTAATTAATGTAGACCTCACTAATTAAAGATTAACAGAAATTCACAGATTTGAGATTCTTATAGCGTGAAAAGTCCCAAACAAGAAATATGTTAGGATTTTAAATTTTGTAATTATAATACCTTGTTTCATGGAAATAGGTATATAACAAATGGTAGTTTTCTGGTGAGCTTATTTTAATTAACTTTCTTTTTATGATTATGCAATTTGAAATTGTAAGTGCTAATATATAATATATAAAGGTATATTATGTAAAAATATAAAAGTATAAAAATAAATAAACAAAAAACAAAGCTCATTTGCCTGGTCAAGTTTGTGAAACACACAAATTGATTTGCATAGCATATTAAGTTCAGAATAGAACAAAGTACCACCATTTGTTTGTAATTAAATTTTTTTATAAATTAAACATTTATGTGTAATTGACAATTAGAATGGAAGGTAAGTAAACTTTTGCTTTCTCCACTATCATTTATGTAGCAAAGTCTAAAATATTATTACATAATATTTCCCAGAAATTTTTTCTCTCTCTAAACGCAATCACTAAGAATTACATATAAAATAACTAACGGAATCAGTTATCTTGTGACTTTTAAATGCAACCAAGTATTTGTTGCACTTTTTGATGGACATTTTCAAACCAGTGCATTAGTTAGCATGTTAATTGTCTAAAGCTATGTCATCCTTAAAGAAGAACTGAACAGGATTGATTTCAAATGTCTTAAAAACATCATGTTTTAATAACCAGGCTTTTTTTTTTTTTAAGTGAAACTGTCTTCAACAGTTTTTTAAAATACATTGTTTTTCTTAAACATGCCTGTTTTGTGGCTTGCTTTAATTTTAGATTCATTTGAAGATTTGCCATAAAAACATTTGGTGCCTAGTTTTTATATGCATAAAACTTCAAAACCCACCAAGTTCTGATTGATTGTAATCATAAACTCTAAATATAAAGCATACTCTCTATTTTCTAAGGAAAAGCAACTCATGATTTAACTATGAGAAGGTAAGAAATACATTTTTTGTCTGATTGTAAATGATAAAATATTAATTTTATTTTTGGATTTTTATTTGTCCAATTTAAGGAATAAATATAATTGGTGTCATGGACCTACTAATGTTATTGATATTAATGATATAAATTTTTATTCAATGTCTAATAAAAGTAAATATGATGCATTCATCTCTCCTATTTTGTTGACGTAAATTGCACTTAGGATTATGTAGTAAATATTTAATAGAGTAAAAACAATATTTGATGGTGACTCAATCAATATTTATTTAGGGCCCATCATATACTAGCCTTCTGAGATACGGTGGTAACTTTGTTGATTCTGAACATTTACTTCTGTAAATAGATTTTATGTATAAGCAATTTAAAAATAAATACTTGTACAACTTACCTTTGGTTCCTTGAACTTGGAGAAAAATCCAAAAAACAAAAATAGCCCTCCTAGTTTCCAAATACATTCTGACTTTTGTGCATTGGTAAATCTGGTAACAGTCACGGAACAGCCCCAAATCTCATTTTTTAAAAAAGAGAGAAATATGGAAAATAATTAAATATTGATGCAAGCTGAGTGAGGATAACCTTCTTGATTTACTTTAGGAGGGTGCCAATTTATGAAGAACAGGAGGCAGTGTCTGTTTCTGGAATAATCTGCTTATCCTCCCCTCAAGTGTAATCTCTGCTTAAGGGCCAGCTGGAGGAACCTTTATCTCATTAACCTTCTGGAAGAGCATCTGTCAGCCTAGCTCCAGGACCCTGGATGCCTTTATAAACAAGTGTCCACAGACAGAAGGAATGCTTCTTTTCTTAGTTACTCACCTGTTACAGTGACACAGAGAACCAGGGGAGGTGCTGCCAAATGCAGGAGAAGGCTGACAGCTAGGGTCAAGTGTTTGCCAAAATGACACTTGCAAGGAACGTCCACTGAGAGAGTTTAATTGCTATCCCTGGAAGTATGGCTACTCGATATGTGTCAGTCTCCAGAGACAGCAAGGCTCAGGGAAATGTGCTGCTTTGTAAATTGCGTTCTCTCTGTCATTACATACAGATGGCTTCTTTGTTTTTTTTCAAAGTCTGGTTTTAATTTTTTAAATTTGTTATTCGTGCCCAGAGTAGAATACAATAGTTCTACAAGGTTTGTGAAAAATGATACTGCCATACCTTCATTCAAAAGCAATCACTTCTAATTCTTTAATTCCTCAAGTATTCTTATTTGTACCCGGAAATAGTAAGCTTCTGTTACCATATTTTCATTTTTCACTCTTAGAACATTATCAAATAATGAATATTGAGAATATCTTCTCTTCCACACACACCCTCCCCACTCTGTATAAACATATACTTGCCCCATGCCTTCACCCACCTCAGTGTTACTGTATTTTCAGTTTATTGTGCATCCAGTTTAACATTATTGTGACTGTATTCATGCTACACATGGCTGAGCCATGGACTATACTGTAATTATTAACATGTATTGAACTTTTATGTTGTAATAAGCACTGTTCTTAGATATTTCATAGATTATATATATTACTTAATACAACGTTATGAGATAAACACTATTATTGCTATCTCTGTTTTAGTTTTATACTTGAAGAAACTAAGGTATATGTGGCAGAGCCAGGACTTGAACCCAAAGAAACTGGTTTAGGAGCCTGTACTATTAATCATCATCTCCTCTGATGCCACTTGCTGTTGTCTAATTTGATTCCCCCTCGTTTTATAGATGCAAGGCGATAAATTATCTCCAGATGTTACCCCAGATGTGTAAATTTCCTCTCCATATGGTTAAACACTTCAGGTAATCTGTCTTCCCAGGATTTTCTAACCTGCTGCAGGCTGTGTTGTTGAATTTCTTGTTATAGTTCTCAGCAAGCATCTGAAGATCTCCCTTCACAATCATCCTGGGGACTCCTTTCACCTTTCTTGTGTTGAATCCAAAATTCTCCAGACCCCATGTTGCCTCCTTTGTTAACCTAAACTCTTGTTTTAGCAGAGCACATTATCCAGTGGATTACTGAAAGTTCTCAGTAAATAGATGTGAGATCTTATGTTTGAAAATGGCTGCTCTTCATCCTCATCCTTGTTTGAGAGTTTGGCCAGTGTTGCACACTCAATGTTGGTGTCCTTCCAAAATTCATGTGTTGAAAACTAAATCCCAATGTGATGGTATTTGGAGGTGGGGCATTTGGGAGGTGATTGGGCCAGGAGGGTTAAGCCCTCATGCATGGGATTAGTTCCCTTGTAAAGGAGGCACCAGGGAGCTCCTTTGCTTCTTTCTTCGTGTAGGCACAGCCATCAGCCAGATCTCTATGAACCAGGGATAGCTCATCATCAGACACTGAATATGCCTGCAGTGTGATCTCAGAATTCCCAGCATGCAGAACTGTAAGAAATAAGTTTCTGTTTTTATAAACCACTCAGTCTATGGTATTCTGACATAGTAGCCTGAATGAACTAAGACAACTGGCTGTAGACTTTGAGGTTGGAAGTAACATTCACTTAGAAAATTGAAGACATTAATCCACTTTCTTTTAGCTTCTGTGCTGTTAAATCTGGAGTCCTTATTGTTCTTGGTTCTTTACATAGGATCTTTTTTTCTCTGGAAGCTCATAGAAAGTTTTCTTTGTCTCTAATGTTCTGATACTGCATGGTTGTGGGTCTATTTTAATCCATTGCATAGGAAATTTACAGAACCTTTAATCTGGGTATTTATGTTCTTCAGTTATTGAAAACCTCTCTTAGGTATTTGATTTCCACCTTTCATTTTTTATATTCTCTTTCTGGAATCCACATTAGTTGGATGATAGCATTCTTGCGCTGGCTCTTTAACTTTTATTATCTATTTTTCTTCTATTTTCCTCTAATTCTTTATGCTCTGATTTCAAGAAAATTTTCTCAGTATTTTAACCCTTCTTTGGTTTTTAAATATCTACTGTCATTTACAATTTCTGGGAAATCATTCTTGGTGGTTTTTCCTGGATTTTTTTTATTTTTTATTTTTAATAAGATACTGTTTTAGAATTTTAAGGATACAATTTCTTTTATCTCTTTAAAAATATTTAACAGTCTCAAAAATTATTTTCTTCTTAAGTAGCTTTTGCTTCCTTCAAGCTGCATATTTTAATTTCTTTTTTGTTTTCTATTTTTTTTTATGTTAGAAGCTTTTCTCAAATATCTGGTAATCCTTGGCTGACCATTCACTTACATTTAAGTCTGGTGATACCTGCTGACAGCTCTGTGCATGTGGTCCGAACTTGACAAGTGTGGTCTTCTTGTAGGCTGATCTGGCTGGGCTACTTCCTTCTTAGGCTTTCCAGATAAAATATAGACAGCCCAGTTAAATTTAACCTTAAGATAAACAGCAAGTAATTTTTTAGTATAAATATGTCACAAATATTTCATGTGACACACTAAAAATTATATGCTTATCTAAGATTCAAATTTAATGGGATATTCTATATTTTTATTTGATATGTCTGGCTATACTCTTTCTAAAATACCTGAATTCAGTGTCTCTAAATATTTCATCTTCAGGTGTTCATATATTCCAGAAAAGACTACTAATCTGTTGGTTTTAGGATAAAGACTAACTCTCAATGTATCAGTACATAAACTGAGGAAGATGTCTGGGGGTCTTAATATTCTTATGTATATTTTAATTCAATTTTCCTGTTTTTAGAGAAGCACCCTCAGTCTCACATCTGCCCAATATTTAATAGTCCAAAGAATGTTTCACCCTGCTAGGAAATAAACCTTCAGCCTTCTGTTGGGTGGCCAAGAGACAGTTATATAACTGAATAGGATGGGGAAGGAGATTTGGGGCTCTAATTAATTATTAGCTGTTTCAATTTATTCTTCTATTTTTAACCCAATCCTTCCATTAATTTACCACTATTACCAGAGGTATATGGAATGTCTTTAAAATATATAAAAATAAATATTAATATATGTATATAAGGTATATGAATAAATATAAATTGAGTTGTTTCTGAGCTTTTTCTACTGTCACTTTAAGATTTGCTCCTCTAACTGTACTTGAACAATCATTAAAAAAAAAAAAAGATTTGCCCCTCTAGGTTTGTATTTTAAAACTTTGCTAAAACCTACATGTCCAGCTTAATAAAATTATTAGGAAGCAAAAACTAGTAATATACAGGTAAAAACAGAGAATATTAATACTACTCCACCATGATCTCCCCTAACAAATACAAATTTCCTTCTCCATTAAATGTACTTATTATTCTGATGTGTATGATAATCATTTATTTGCTTTCCTTAATTCTTTTACTACTTAACTACACATCTATAAGCATGGTAGTTTACTTTCTGCCGATCCTACCACTATTTATCGAAAAGATTATCATTTTTCCTACTGTTCTAAAGTTCCATCTTTATCATAAAATCTGTGTATGTCATGCACTCATGTTGTTCCAACTCTTTGCTCCCTCCTGTTTTGTTATATTGACTCGTCTTTTATCTCACTATTTTCTCTTCAGCTGGATATAATGTATGGTCTTTAATTTTTGTATTTTTTTTTTTAGTTTTGGAATTTCAATTTGGTTCTTTTGCAAGTCTGCTTCATTATTTAAAAAAAATAGTTTATACCTCTGTGCTGAAGTTTTAAATCTTGCCTTTTATCTCATTTAATATAGTAGGAGTAGTTTGGTCATTTCAAATTGTGGAGCTCTGGAGGTTATTTCTATTACCTTGCTTTCTCTGTTTTTTTTATTTGTTATTTTCATATCTCCTTATATAAGTGGTTATGTTTTCTTATTTTATGTCAGGCATTATATTTTAGGAGCTATACTACAGAAAGCAAGACAATCTGGTATTGGTAAAAGAATATACACAAAGATCAATGGAACAGAATACAGAGCCCAGAAGTAGAGCCACACAAATAGTCAAATGACTTTTGACAAAGTTGCAAAAGCAATTTAATGGAGATAGGACTGTTTTTTCCAAAAATAATGTTATATGCCATGCCTCCAAAAATAGACAAACAAAAACTAGATCTAGAAACAGACATTGTACTTTATACAGAAATGAAAAATGGATCACACAGATAAATATACAATGGATTTAAAAATTCTAGGAGAAAATATAAAAGCAGATCCATTAGATCTTAGGCTCAGTGATGAGATTTTGGATATAACATAAAAACATGATCCATGAAAGAAAAAAATGATGTTTGATTTTATTAAAATGAAAATCTTCTCAACTGTTAAGAGACTATAAACAAAATTGAAAAGTAAACCACAAACTTGGGAAAAACACTTACAGAATACATTTCTGTTAAAGGAATTGTACCCAAAACATACAAAGAAAACTAAAACTCAACAATAATAAAACCTGGCAACTCAATAAAAATGAGCCAAAGATCTGAATGAGACACATCTCCTAAGAAGGTGCACTGATGAGAAACAAGCATATGAAGAGACAGTCAACTCAGCAGCAGCATTAGGAAATGCAAATGGAAACATCAACGAGATAACTCTACATCCCTATTAGAATGACCAAAATTAGAAAACAAGTGGTGCTACCAATTGCTGACAGAGATTCAGAGCAATAGAAAACTGTCATTTATTATTGGTGGGAGTGCAAATTGGTACAGGTACTTTACAGAACTAAACATAGTCTTATCATACAATGCAGCAATGACATCCAGGTATTTACCCAACTGATTTGAAGATATATGTCCACACAAAAATCTGCATTTGAATGTTGATAACAACTTTGTTCATAATTGCGGAAACCCACAGGCCACCAAGATGTTCTTTAGTAGGTGAGTTAGTAAGGAAATTGTGTATATCTGTTACTGGAGCTTGGTTCTTCTAGTGTCTTCTGTGCATGCCTTTTCCATAATTCTCCTTGATTGCCCACACCCATGGGGATGGGGGTGTGTAAAACTGCAATGGAAATTTTGCTAGCTGAAATTATTTCACAACAAAGGTGGTGAACTGAAACTATTGCAAATATTTGTCTTGGGTCAGCAAGGACAGTGGCCTCCTTCCTCCCACCCCTCATTTCTAACTGCTGCCTCACATATCCATATGATGGAATGAAATTAGTAATAAGAAAGTATTAATGCTAAAGGCTAAAGATAAAAGAGAGAATGTTAAAAGCAGCAAGAGAAAGGAGACAGTTACATACAAAGGAGTTCCCATAAGACTGTCAGCTGATTTCTCAAAAGAAACTGCAGGCAAGAAGGAACTGGCAAAAAGTATTCAAAGCGGTGAAAAGCAAGGACCTACAACTTAGATTACTCTATCCAGCAAAGCTATCATTTAGAATGGAAGGGCATATAAAGTGCTTCCCAGATAAGGTCAAATGAAAGGAATTCATCATTACCAAGGCTTTATTACATGCAATGTTAAAGGGACTTATCTAAAAAGAAGATCAAAACTATGAACATTAAAATGGCAATACATTCACAACTGTCAACAACTGAATCTAAAAAACCAAACAAAACCAACAACCAGAACAGGAACAGAATCAGATACGGAGATCATCTGGAGGGTTATCAGCTGGGAGGGGGAAGGGGAGAATAGGGGAAAAGGTTCAGGGATTAAGAAGCATAATTGGTAGGTACAAAATAGACAGTGGGATGTCAAATATAGTATAGAAAATGGATAAGCCATAGAACTTACATGCACAAGCCATGGACATGAACTAATGAGGGGTGTGGATTGCTGGAGGGAATTGGGATTATTATGTGGATGAGGCAAGTGGGGAAAAATGGGACAACTGTAATAGCATAATCAATAAAATTTATTTTTTAAAAAGGAAGTATGAGCTGTTATGCTGTTCAAAACATGGGTGAATCTTAACTACACATTGCTAGGCTAAAAAAGCCAGTCAGAAAAGGCTATATACTATATCATTCCATTTATATGATACTCTGGAAAAGGCAAACAGATAAAACAGTAGTTGTAAGCATTTGGGGGAGTATATGCTTTAAATAGATGAAGCATAGAGGATTAGGGCAGTGAAATATTTTGTATAATACTGCAATGCATGACACTATACATTTTTCAAAACCCTTAGAACTTTACAGCAGAGAAGTAAGGCATATAAATTTAAAAAAATCTTTAGGTTTCAAATAACTATGCTAATTGTGACAGTGCAGGTTGTGACAAGAATGTATGAAACAAACTCACTGAAGGACGTAAGGGAAAAGCTGACCTACATAACTCTGGAAATGAGTGAAATCTGTGACTAAAGGCAAATGGAATTGTACATAGCAGTGTACTCTGGTTGAAAAAATTGCTTTGGGGCTATGAGTTAACAATTCTGAAACAACTATAACATGCATCTGGAATTGAACAGACAAGCAAATGCATGGCTGATAGTGGGAGCCAGGTTTCTCACCGTTGAAGTGGGAAGTTACAGATGAGCAAGGGAAAGAGGCAAAAGTAATACAGGTGGTAATGGAGTAGAGACATCATTATAAACTCATGTTTAATTTAATATAGGTAGAGATGGATCTATATGTATATATTAATATATAATATATTTCATATTAATTTATATATTAATTATATGTTGTGTGGTCAATACATGGTTCTCCCATTACCCATGAGGAGGGCCGGCCAGGGTTTCTGCGGCCAGAAGGAATGTGCATTGTTTAGGGAATGGATGGTGACTCCTTCCTTATATCTTTTGGAAGCAGCTTCTGGTTCTGTCACTGCTTCTTGACCTTTTCCTTCTGCACGTACACACTGAGGTAATATAGTCTAGAGTCACACATAGGACATGCACCTCCTTTGTATGGGGCCCCTTATTAGGAGACTCACTGTGGAGAAGGTGTGGTCTCTCTCCCACGGATCTGCCACTGTCTATGTATTCCCTGTAATGCGAACTGCTAACGTAAGAAACATTCCAACCTGCAGAGAGTTTTTGGTGAGTTTGTTTGAGCCAAACTGATGGATGACAATTGTCGGGAAGCAATACCTCAACGGACTGAGAAATGCTCTGGAGAATGACAGTTTAGCACCACATTTTACATTAGAATTAAAGAAGGAGACATAAGGGGGTTACTTGAAGTCCACTGATGATAAATTAGGGGAGGCAGGAGAAAATAGAGTGGGGAAATTTTGGGGTTTGGATAAAAGGTAAAATGATAGTCATATACTTCTTTTAAGTAGGTGGGCGAGGGATATTTTATGATCAACAATTAGCATAACAATAACAGTGAGGGGATTTGGGGTCTCTGCTTGTGCCCAAGGGGCTTGGGGAAAAGAAGTTAGTTACCTTGAAATTCCAAAGCTATGTTATCATAGATGCAAAAAGACCACAGACAGGCTTAGTTAAGGTAAAGATTGACCTTTGTTAGAGAAAAATACTGGCCTAGGACAGGACCACCTGCCGTGAACTGCTTTTAGTTAATAAGTTTTAATTTTAGTCCATCCTTTTTGGTTTCTTTAGGTCTCTGAGTTTGTAAGGCTGCCTTGCTGGCCTACCCTGAGCTTGTCAGCTTAACCCATGGCCCCTTTTCTTCCACATAAGTGTGCTCATTGCTACTAGAATATCTTTGCTTTCTGGCTCTCTTAGCTTAATGGGGAAAGAAAAAATGTGTATACTAACCAGTCACATACACACATCCATAAATATATATGTAACATATGTTACACAGAAGCCCCAAACCTGGGAGCTGTGTAAGTGTTCCTGATATTCTGATAAAACCACCTGGAGGACTAGCAAATGTAGACATACTGTTCATTACTCTGTGGTTTCCCCACTTTACTTTCTCCTGCCTCCCCTAATTTGTCATCAGTGGACTTCATGTAACCCCCTTATGGCTCCTTCTTTGATCCTAACATGTAAAATAAGGTGCTAAACTCCCAGTCTCGGGAGCATTTCCTCAATTCATTGAGATACTGCTTCCTTGCAATTGTCATCATTTTGGTTCAAATAAACTCACCAAAAACTCTCTACCGGTTTGAATGTTTCTTATGTTAACACTTAGCACCAAAATCTTGGTTCTTACCATTTTTCAATGACTTAAACCAGGACTCCTTGGAGAAATGGCTGATTCTAAAACTGGGGCAGGTCATGTACAAAATGAACCTGGAGTGTCTTGTAGCACCAGTAAGTAAGGAAGCATTCAAACAAGACAGAAAACAAACAAAAACCAAAACTGAGAAGCTCCTCAGTGAAGGGGGGATGTCAGAAGCTCATAGGATCCAACTGAAAGGGCTCCAAATGGCCAAATCTGAAGCAATTTGAGGAATAAAATAGTGTTGGATTATAACACAAAATGTAACATGAGTATCTACAAGTCCACACTGATACAAAGAAATTATTGAATAAATAAATGGAGGAAAATGGACAAGTATCCTGTGTAGAACAATTCTAAGAAATCTGCGTAGATAATTCACTTTCCAGGAGGGGAAGTGGAAGTGTGGCCTGTGTACAGTGACTTCCAAAGAGTACCGTACAGAAAGTGGAAAGAGAACAGTAACTTTACAGCGAAGCAGCTGACAAACACAACCCTGATGAAGGTCAGCATCCACAGTGAAGCAATGCTATCAGTGTGCTCCCTTCATACGGCATGATGGGATTGGCCCTTTACCTCTGTGTCCTTCCTCCAAAAAACCCATAATCCAAGTCCAATCATGAGAAAAACCTCAAACAAATCCAAATTGAGGGACATTCTTCAAAAATAGCTGACTAGCACCCCTCAAAACTGTCAAGGCCATCAAAAACAAAGCATGTCTGAGAAACTGTCAGAGCCAAGACTCGCCTGAGGAGACATGAAGACAGAGTGTGACGTGGTGTCCTGGATGGGTCCTGGGCCAGGGAACAGATGGGCTTTGGTTAATGGTGGTGTATTAGTGTTGGTCCATTAAATGTAACAAATATACCATGATAATGGGGGAAACTGTGCATGGGATACATGGCGACTATCTTTACTACTTTTTGTAAATCTGAATCTATTCCAAAATAAAAAGTTTATTACAAAATGTATGCTTATAGAAAGAATTTGAAGTCTAGGACATCTCCTTCCAGAGAGAATTTTCCTTTGCTTCTCTGAAGCACTGGGGATTACTAGCAAGCCAAGATCAACTTAAAAAAATTTCTGAGTTGAAGATTCAACAACACAAATAATTCAAAGGCTGTACTTGGTGGAGATGTGGTTCACTTTGTGTTCACCTTGGTCCCTAAAATGCAGCCCTTTGCAGTTTCTCAGAGCTTTACCATGGCCTGGATGCTGACTTCTGTCCCCTCCCTACCAGGAGCTTTGCATAAGCGCTGTTCAACCCTCGTCTTTCTTGCAGATCAGCAAATGCTCCGGGCCAAATGTGGCCTCCAAATCTAGGCTCATGTGTTTTTATTCTGATCTCTTATAAATCTCCATTCTGATAATGCTTCACTATTTGTAAACCCTTCATTCCACTCAATCAGAAAATTTTATATTTTATCCAGCTTTTCTACAGAATATTTCTGCATCTCCTCAGCAGAAGGATTAGTCCAAATGACCTAATTGCTTTACCTGCTGCAGAAATTTTAAACTGTTACTGCTGCCTCCTTTCCCATTCTGCTTATATTGTGGCTTCATACTTAAAAAAATTCTTTAATATTATTTTCTTGGAGTATCCAGAGTTAGTATTAGGTAATAGGTTTTCAGCACTCATCTTTAACTAAGGCTTATTTTGGTGACATCTAAAGAAAATTAGAATCCTCAAATTGGTGTAGAATATTACTTAGAACAATATAGCGGAAAGCGAGAAATAAACTAGGTGAAAGATGAGTCTACCTTAAATAATCACATATAGGAAAAGTGACATGAGGACATAGAATACATACACACTTACATACAGGTTCTGGCACAAATGATGCTTTTTTATTACAAAATCATAAGCATGCAATTCTATGACATAACAGTATCACACTCAAGCATACCATCTGACATTTTAGGTAAATGTTCAAACTGCTGTCCATCTCGTGTGAGACATTCCTGCACTCTACCAACCACACTCAAGCAGGCATTACTTCTGCTGAACCTTATAACCTACAGGGGTGGACAAAAGTAAGTTTACAGGTACTGGTATGTGGAGAAAATCATATTATTATTTATCAATTATTATATGATTTTCCACATGAAAAATTATAAACCTACATTTTCCCACCCCTGTAAATACATACATAAATATTTCTCATATACACTCATATGGGCTGGAAAGCTGGTAGGTGCTAACAAAATACTTTCTCTCTGTTTGCTGTATGTCCCTGTGTTACACCTTCTAATCTTGTTGTGAAACGCCAGTGTTCCTTCTCGAGGAGAGAAAGTAACAGCTTCAAGTTATGAAAACAATTCTGCAGAAGCAACACCTTCCTGCAACAGGCAGGAATCCTGGCCACTGAGAACAACTGAGCTCAGACACGGAGCTTGTCGCTTGGGCGTCTGACCACTTGCTATAGATTGGAGGTTCCAATGACTCCTTCCTCATGTTTGATTAATTTGCCAGAGTGGCTTATAAAATTCACAGAAACAATTTACTTACTGGATTACTGGTTTATTGTAAAAGGATATGACTGAGTTGCAGCCAAATGGAAGAGATGCATAGGGCAATATACCTGGAAAGGGCTCAGAGCCTCCATATCCTCTATAAGTGCACCACTCTCCCCAAATCTCCACATGTTTACCAGTCCAGAAGCTCTCTTAACCTCGTTCTGTTGTTTGGATAACCAAATAGAGGCTTCATTACATGCACATGGTTGATTAAATCATTGCCCACTGGAGATTGAACTCAATGTCCCAAGGAGAAAAGACTGGAAGTTCCAACCCTCTAAACACGTGGTCTGCTGCCCACTCAACCAGTCGCCATCCCTATGTGGGGCCCCAAGTCACTTCATTAACACAACAAAAGGTAGCTTTGCTGCTTTCATTGCTTAGGAAATTCTGAAAGGTTTTAGGAGCTCTGCGTGCTAAAACAGGGCATGGACTAAATAGATCTTTCTTGTTATAAACCACAATACCATTACAATATTGAATGAAAAGAGAAGCCAATGAAAATGTGGGGTCACATCCAAATTTCACTGTTTGCTTTGGTCTTTTCCTCCATCTCGCATCTACTTATTTAAATATCATGGGTTAGGAAGATACAGAAGAATCTGCAAACTTTTTATTTCTGGAATCATGTGCTCTTTTCTTTGGTAGATGGACTACTACTGTCTGCTTAGTGTTCTAGGTTTCTTTTGCTCACACTGCTGATTTGTCTCTGTAGTCCAGGCAGGCAAAGGGGATTCTCGAGGTATTTTCATCACAATCACAATGAGTGACTCCCTGGGAATACTTGGACTACTCTTAGGAGGAACCAGGGGCAGGTAAGCAGTACCATGAATATTGAATCTTTGATCTGGGAATTAAAAGTTTTATTACCTCTGATAAAAATCCAGTGTCCTCCTCTGTACTTCTGGGTATCTTAAATACATATCTTTCTTGTTAATACAAAATTCATCCTATGTAGTTCAGAGAGTTTCCCCTGCTTTATTACCTGTATCTTGGGAAAGAAGGATCTAACGCACAGAAAGAAACACAAGGGTAATACCCATCAAAGGTGGGTTCCCACTTTTTACCCTCTGGATAACCCGAGGGGTGGAGCAGCCGATGGAATCTGACAAAAGCTGACTGCGTAAGGGCAGAAATGGAGGGAGGCAATTGTAGGGCCCTGGAGGACAGTGTTATTGAGGATATGAATGTCAGCCACCCAGGGAAGGAGGCTCTGTATCCGCCTCTGTCCTTGTTATATTCTCAGAGATCTTTCTGATGAATCCTGGTGTGGAAGAACCTGAAAGGCCCAGTTCTTTTGCAGAGACAAGGCAGATCAGCCTTTCTCCAAAGGCTGCCAGCAAGGTGCTCTTCCCTGTCTATCCTCCATGCCCCTCTCCAAGTCCGTGGTAATAAATATAGTACACCTAAAAGACTGAACCAGTTCCTCCCTGAAACAAATCTTTATACGCTGAACACTAGAAGAGTAGGTAACTTTTTCTTTTAGTCTTAACAGGTCCATCTGCATGCATTTAATTTGTTTTCATAGTCTGTGCAGCTTTTATTTCAATCAAAAAGGGATCAAATCTATATATAATCTAAAAATAGTAGAAACAGTGAATAAAAAGGACACAGTCTATCTGGGGTGGGGCAGGAGGGTGGGCCAGGACAGACTTGTATCTGGCACCCAGTGAGTGATGCTAAGCATTTACTGGTAGCAGTTATGATGGGGCCAAGCAGAGGAGGCTTGCTGGGCCTAGGGCAGGGAGGGCACTACCTGGCTGGGTGAACCTGCTCACCTGACCCATGGGGCAGGCCCAGGCCACTTGTGTGGCCAGCCTGTTCCCTCTAGGGCAGGCTGGGCCTGAGTGACAAGTCCAAAGTCTGTTGACAAATCCAAACTTTCACAGTGCTGTCCATAGCCCCTGTGAAGAGCTGGCACTGGGACATGGCCAGCCCAGTCACACAGCCTTGGTGATGCAGCAGAGGCTGCATACAGATCATGTTGTTTATAGTCCAGACCCCGAGAGACTGTAGAACATGCTGAAGACTTTGGTTTGGTCTGAAAGGAGATGACAGCCAGGGAACACATGGTGCCCACATGGCCCATCAGTTTACACCTGCTCCTTGGACTTGATATCCCACAAGTGGATACATTTCTCATAGGTGCCCCAGACAGTATGATTCCTTATGATGACAGAGTAGACATTGCCACTGACATCTGCTGGACATGGATGTAGTAGAGGGTCTGGATGTACCAGATCTTGATTGTCTGGTAGAAGCCACAATACAGGTACCAGAAGCTATCCAAACAGGCACCTGTTTGGGCAGTCACCAGAGCCTACAGACAGTCATTGAGGCCAGTGAGCAACTTCTTCAACTTCAGCTCAGTGCCCACCATGTCCCAGACTTTGATGGACCTCAGCAAGCTGCTGAGGAGTATGCTGTGCAAGAAGACCAGTGTGCACTCCAGTTGTCTGGACCCAGATCATGTTCACCTTCTGCAGGTTCCCATATGAATGTCCCATGTGAGGATGGTGCAGTCTGCTGAGCTACAGCAGAGATTTAGCCCTGGATATAGGGCATCAGCACAATGCTGTTATGATCCTTCAGCATCTTCTGACATTTGTAGGCGGAACAGGCATCCCACACATTTATGTACTTGTCAGAGGAGCCATGGAAAAGCAGGTGACCCATGGAATAGATGACGGAGCCCTGGTGGCTCACAAAGTTTCCTTTGCTGTTGATAATGTGCCGAGGGTCACAGGATCCTGGGATGCCTGTGTGTATTGGTGTGGGACAGCTCCACATTCAACATGGATGTGTCACTCTGGAACTCCATGAAGTCTTCACTAAGCTTGTTCTGGTTTTTATCCAGGACAACAGATTTGAGCTCAGGGTTCTTCTCCAGATGGTCAATCTTCTTGAAAGCTTGCTCAGCATGAAGCACAGAACAGCAATCTGCTGGTCCCTCTGGGCCAGTGCCACATGCATTTTGTGGAAGCTGTCAACTGTTTAATGCAGGAACTCAGACTGCCCAAGTGGCATGTCGCCAGGTACCTCTCATATGCGGTCTGGTTCCCAGTGAATGTGAACTATTTTGGAATGGGACACTTGATGTGCTTGCACTCTCTGAGGTGGGCTTCCAGGTTCATCTTGAGAAGGTGCAGACTGCTGGAGCTGCTCCTGCACACATCTTTAGTCACAGCTATCATCATGGTCCTTCCAGCTGCTGAGATTGATGATGAAAGGGCAGCTTCTAGGGTCTACCTCAAAGCTGGTGGGCTTCCCAGCCCCCATCATCTGGATAGCTGTGCTTATAGTGGATGAAGTCTCCCGGATCAGCTTGGCCACCACAGTGCTGTTTACCATGACCGTCAACTTGGCATTTCCATGGAACACTTCTGTGACTTCATGGTGCATCTTGGATAGAACATGTGCTTGCATATGGTGATCACAGGGTCCCCGAACATAGTACAGCAGAGCTGGCAACAGTGCTTCACCAACAGCTGCTTAGCAAACTCTAGTGGCTCTGACTCCTCTTCATCCTTGGACATACAAGGGGTAGAGCTGTTGGACATATAAAGAGTAGTCCCCATATAAGGGGACTTGGACAGGCTGGACTCAGAGTGGCTGGAGATGGCAGAGTCAGAGCCTTGCAGGATGCTGATGGGGGCATGTTGTCCTCCTCATCCTATGGGGCGTAGGCAAGGGTGCTGGAGAAGAAGGGCTCCCTGGGGTGATGTTTGTACATGCTGATTCCTTGGGCTTTAGTGGCTGCTGAAAAAGGCAGGCCCTTAAGGCCGTTTCATCTGGCCCATGTGGAGACTGATGGAATGGAAGGTTGGTGGGCTCTCCTAGAGAACCTGCTGTAGTGGGTGCTCTGGCCCGAGCTCTTGCTTTAGAGACACACTCAGGCTACTGCCCTGCTCATGGCCACCTGGGAGTAGTAGCGCCACCCCCACCCCCCAACTTCATCATGTGCTCTTGGCTGCCAGCAGTGTTTTCAAAATAATTACTAGCACAAGGACAGGCTGCTAAGACAATCAATAAGGGATGTTTGGTGTCAGCAAGTCACATGTATTCCTTTCTATATAAAGTCATGATAAGTTTTGCATTTTCATCAGTGACTTGACTTTTATAGACACTACACTGAATTTAAATAATGCTGTTGAAAGATTTTAGAGGTCCGAATTCTTCCAGTGCTCATTGCATGAGCACTTAGACAGCCAGCAAGGAAGAGTGAATGGTCAGCAGGGTCGAGGGTTGCAAACAGAATCAAGAAGATGAATGCTGAGGAAATGCTGTTGGATCTGTGATGGGGAGAAACCCATGCATGACCTTTGGGAGAGTACACCAGTAGCGTAATGGAGAAGGAAGTGCGCTTGCAATGCATTGCAGAGTAATTGGGTACTGGAAAAGAGACAGGGGGCGAGCCTTCTTTTTTATATAGTCTAGCAGTGAAAGATGAGAGAATTAGTTTGACAAGCTAGCTGGGTCAAAGCACATTTTTTTAAAAGGATAGTTTATAAGCAGAGCAGGAGGCATGGGAGACACTTGCATTTGTGGCAGAGTTCAAGGTGTGGGCAAAAGCAGGAGAAAGAGAGAGATACTTCCCAGCATAAGATTTCCAGTAGCAAGTGCTCTGTCTGCCTAATAAGCACTTAGCTTAAGGAAATTTCCAGAATTGGCTCAGTTTTGTAGGACTCAAAGTATTTGTAATTATTTATTTATTTATTATTTATTTATTTAGTGCTTATTGTATTATTTTCCCATTACTCTTTAGTCCCCTTATACGTTCTGCAAAGGAGTTTTAGAGCATGAAACACACAGATGTTTGCCTTGGAGTGGCTTACAATTTAAAAGTGATACGATGCACATGGAGATAATGAAATGGAGTTACCAGTTCAACCAGTTCAATACCTTTCAAAATGATACCAGCCAAAAGATGTGAGCCAAAACATTGTAACCATAATAACATTGGGTGTCTTTGCTCAGCTTATTTACGTAGCCACATTAGGTAGACACTATTATCATTTTGCATGTGAGGAAACTGAAGCTTAGATAGGTTACAGGCTAAAGAAGTTCTTCTCAAAGCTAATCATGATTTAAGTCCAGCTCCTGATTACAAGCTAGCACCCCATACCAAGTACCTCTCAGTAGAAATATTGTGTGAAGCTTGTGAGCTGAAATCACAAATGACAATTCAACAGTGTCATATCTCACTTTATGTAAGATAATGTCTATATGTTACTTTAAAATATTTTGGCATAGGCACATGTGTGTACACATGTGTTTGTGTGTGTTTGCCTACATGAGTGTGAGCTGCACTCTAGATATGGCCAATGGCCAGGCTGAGATACACACTCTAGGGGGACAGAAGGGGCAGTTAACATTTAATAGAAAAATCTCCAGAGATAGCTACTACAGCCTTCAATAATCTTTAATTCCAACTAATGCCAGATTTTAAAATATTAGCATAATAAAAGAGAGAGATTGGTATTTACTGGTGAAATTAATGGTTTGTTAATTAGATAATGGATGTTGGATGGTCATTCATTAGTAAGATTAGTGAAAGATAGAATTTGTGAATTAACTAAAATATTCTAGTAAAACTCTGCCTTGGCATTCGTCTGGTAAGTTATCTTTCATGGTTAGATTAAAGGTGGAAGCTTGATCCCCAAGAGTCCTGTGATCAGCCTTCTCTGGAGGATTCTGGTTGGCTTGCTGGACCGTTAGGCTAACTGAATCTTGACTCTAGAAATGTTGTCACATCATCCCAAAGTACCCTTTCATGCAAGGCATGACTGGAGTACCAAAAAGGCATTTCATTGGGTTTATAGAATAGGGCCTATTTGGGGTCTGCTTACTACTAAATGTTAACTTAATGGTCTGTATGCGTGGTAGATTTTTGTCTGATTTTTTCTTTCACTAAAACCTGGTAATAAGATTGTACGGAAGTAGTGAACTCTCACTCACTTTCAACTAGTGGTGCATACTACTGTTTACTAAAATTAGCTTATTTGTGCTTAACCAAATTGACTTAAGTTAGTTAGGATTTATTTCTATGAGTTTTCTGTAAAAATTCCCTTTTCCACTCTTAGAAAAACTGTTCATCACTTTCTCAATATTTCTAGGCTGATAGCCTCTTCCCTAGCCTCCCTCCGTCTGCCCTCCAGTTTTATTAAGAAAACAGCTCTAGTCAGGTGGGCAGTCCTTCGGCTCCCCTCATCTTCCATCATCAAATCCTCCAACCTGCTGCACCTGCCCTTACTTTTTGCCTTTCTTCTTACTGTGAAGGAGAGATGTGTCTTGGCTTGTTAACAGTGAGTCTTTTTACTAAGGTTAGTATCCTGTCTTGCTTTACCACTTAAGGGCCTCATTCCTGTGGTTTACTCTCTTTTCAATCAGTTTCTCTCTTTCTGCTAGATCAGTCACTTCAGCATACAAAATATTCGAGAATCTTCTATTTTAAACAAAGAAACTTATGATGATCCTTTCAAGTAACCACTCAATTTCTCTGTCCCTTCACAGTAAAACTACCGTAAGTTGTCTGTATTGATTGTTTTTATTTCCTCAACTTTCACTCTCTTTTGGAATTATGAAATAATTTAAACACAGAGAATAGTTAAGGACTAATATAGGATACCTCTATGAACACACAGAGCTCTGTCCAGCTTTATAAAGTTTTAGTGATTTTTTTATATTTACTTTACCTTTTCTAAGAGAAATGTTATAGACATAACTGTAACCCTTCTCAAATATATTTTCTCCTAACCCAAGAGGTAACCATTCCCTGAATTTGGTGGTCATCATGTCTCTATATGTTTTTATATATTACTCCACAGGTATATACCCACAACTGGTGTATAGTATTTATTTTTACAAGTTTTCAAATGTTATATAAATATTATATACGTCATTATACAACTTACATCTTTGGTCAACATTATATTCTTGAGATTTATTTATATTAATATATTAATTTATTCATTTTAATTCTGTATTGTATTCCATTGAATAACTACTGTATACTTTATTCTGTACTGATGGATGTTATACCATTTCCATCCCCACAACTAATACGAAATGAGAAGTTACTATTTCTTCATATTCATGCCAAAACACTTTAATTGTCAAACTTCTTATTTTTAAAAAGATTTTATTTTTTTGTTTATTTTTAGAAATAGGGGAAAGGAGGGAGAAAGAGTAGGAAAGAAACATCAATGTGTGGTTGTGTCTTGCATGCCCCTAACGAGGGGGGACCTAGCCCACAACCCAGGCATGTGCCCTGACTGGAATCGAACCAATGACTCTTTGGTTTGCAGGCTGGCATTCAATCCACTGAGCCACATCGGCCAGGAAATTGTCAGACTTTTAAACTTTGCCGAGCTGATGCATTTGAGAGGGCACATCACTGTGATTTTAATTTGTATTTCTCTGACATCTAGTAAAATAGAGCATTTTTTTCATATGTTTATCGGCCATTGTGTTATTCTTGTTGAATTGTGTATTCATGCCTTTTGCACTTCTATCTTAGCATCCTGAATGAATAGCCCATCATTTCTCCACTGCTTTGTAACGCCACCTGTCTTATATTTCTTCCTGGATATCATGTTATTTTATTGTTTCAATAGTGTATCTGTATAATTCCAAATCAAGAGCACATGATCTTGTTTACTGCAGCTTTATAACAAATGGTAGAGAGTATTCTCTCATATATTCTGTAAAGTGTTGTAGACATTTTTGCCTCTTGTGCTCTCATATGAATTTTAGGAACTTCATGCCCAGATCATGAAATCCTGGGGAGATTTTCACTCTAATTTGTTTGAATTTATGGAAAAACTAAATTTTATTTAATCTTGAGTTTTCTAATCTCTAAACAGGGCACATCTGTCACTTCTCTCTGATGTACTCTAACTAGGTTCTCCCCCCAATACTCCTTTAACTCTGCTTTCCTTGTCAAGATTGTGAACAACTTCCAGCTGTTTGATGACGGCCTTTGCATCAGCTCAGCCTCCCTAATGTCATCTTCTCAGAAAGTTCTTTCCTCGTTACCCAATTTTAAGAGTCACTCAATAACTTCTTTCACATTATTTTCATTCTTTACATAGCTCTTATCTCTAATATGGCGTCTGCCTCTTTCCTTGACGTCTACCACTTTCCCCCTTGCTAATTATACTTTCTACGATTCCTTGAACACATCAAGCTATTTCTCTCACACAGGGACCTTATACTTCTTTCCTCCTCTATTTGGAGCTCTCTTCTCTTAAAGATATTCGCATGACTCTCTTTTCATACAAGTTGCCAGCTAACTGTCGCCTCTAAAAAGAACTTCCTTGATGACCCCATGTGAAGTCACTCCCCAGTCATCGTCACACCAACCCACTGTATTGTCTTAAATTTTTGGATTCCGATTGGAAATCATTCTGTTGATATATGTGTTTGCTTGTTCATAGTTAATTTCCCCCTAACAACTGTCCCTCAGTCATATATGCTACATAAGAGTGGCAACCGTGTTTGTTTTGTGTATATTAATACCAGAACACTGCCTGGCACAGAGTTGGTGTTCAGTAAACATTTGGTCAATCAAATACGCCACTCTATAGCCTTAGACTTTAAATTCCCAATTGTCTATGAAATTAAGATACCCTTACTTGTGAATTGACATAAAGAGGGGATATAGGCCTCAGGTCTAATAAAATAAATTATTAGGGTTGACATAAGAAACTGATAAGTTAACAAATATTTATTTACAAATATCATTTGAATGAATTAAACATAAGTTATATATGGATATCAAATAATTTAAAAATAAAATATAATACATAAATACACACAAGTATGTCTTATATCTACTATTAATAAAAATAACAAGGAGATTAGAGAGACATAAAATTATTGTAGGGGAATATTAACCTGCAATAAAGTTAGTACCAAAATTGTATGTAAAATGGTTGGAAAATTTGTTTACTCATGGATGTAGATAATAGTGTATTGACTGTGGTGGGGAGGGGCTGGATGGAGGTGGAAGAGAGCCTACAGGGATAAATGGTAATGGGAAAAAATACGATAAAAATAATGGAAAAAAAGATATTAAAATAAGTTAATTAAAAAAAGAAAATTGATTTCTAAACATTCCAGAACACACTCCAAAGGGAAACTTTGATCAGTTACATGATTCATGTTGTCCATGAGGTGAAGCAGGATGGTGCACCAAGAGAAGCCAGAATGGTCTTGCAGCTAAGCCTTGACAGACTTCTCCCAGGGGACATCATAAAATAGTCTTCGTTAATAATATTTGAACAGTTAATGAGATGTGGTGTGCTATGGATCATCTTATAATGTTCTTCACTACATGCTTAAGTCATAATGCCCAAGGACAGTTGAGTAAGTTACTGCTATCCAATGAAGCGATCACATGGACTGGTTCTTCAGTGATCCAGCTTAGTGGGGTCTAACAAAAAGGATGGAAGGCAAATCCTTTTAGACAACCCTCTGCAAGTGTGGCTTTCATAAAAGATCAGATGATAGATAATAGCCAAAGAAAAGTATGAAGTTACACTACTTGACAAGTACCTGGAGAGCAAGTATTTTGTGCTATTGGACAAAAGCAATCCATGTGTAATAACTATTGGCTGATCTAGAAATAAGATTAACTTCCTTTTCTGAACTATGAAGAGCCTAATGAAGATACATGCCTGGATAGAAAGCTGACTCCAGAGATAGAATGGTCAAGCTTCTTCTTACATCGCAGTCTCTTCTGTTCTGACACTGAATGAATGGTTAACCTGGCCCCTGAATTCTATATGAGTGGGCATGCCTATGTGTTTGTAATCCTGTTTCCTGGATGCCATCTTCACTGAGAGCCTGAAGCTAAACTACAGTCTAGATGGTCCTTCACAGACTCAGACTTAACCAATTTCAGAGATCTGAGCCCCACAAGTCCATGGACCCCCGCCAAGGTATTCCATCCTGGAGATAGGCCCTCCTTAATCATCCCAGCTGCTACTGGATTCTGTAGGCTCAGAAGTCTCTCTTTTTTTTCCCCAAGATCCCTTGACCATGCTTCAGATTGGTTACTCTAGCTATTACTGTCTAACATTGTTTTGTTCACTCACTCAATAAATATTTATTATGCTTCTCAGGTATTACATCTAGAGGCACAAGGTGGATATGCTAATTTTGAGATTCCCATAAGACAATCAAGTTGTACTATTGTACAGGCGGTTGAATGGACAAGTATGAGGTTCTGAGGACAACTCAGGCCAGAGATTTACGCATAAATCTTTAAAGTCATAAGGTTCTTTAGGAAGTGAGACTAGATAGGTGGGTAGAATGGTATTATCAAAGCCCCATTTTTCTTTGAGCAACACTGAGTGCCTGGCTTCAGCAGTGGACACTGGCTGGCTTCTGCCTCTCTGCCTCTGTGTACTGTCAAGTACCCTTCTGCCCCAGCAGCCATTTCCCTGACTGAAGCCAGCCTCCAAAGTCCCTAAAAATACATCACACTAACCTTCTATTTTAGGTTAACAAATTTACTTGCCCTAATTAATACTTACTGAATACACAAGATGGTAAAGGACAAATTCAGTACTCCAAAGTTCTTAAACTTCAATTCAAATCAGTCATGTTATATATTCACTCCTTGAGTTTCTTCCAATATGATTTTCCATGATCAGTTCCCTGTTAGGACTTTTTAAAGCATGAAGCAAGACTCATCAAAAGTCCTGCCAGCCATGGTCATTCTGAGTTGTATACCCTTTCAACCTCTCTTGCTATTATTTGATGAGTGGTGAAAGAGAGATTGCTAATTGCTTTCCTGTTTATACATGGTAACAGAAAGACCAGCTTTTTAAAGGCATGTACATTGACCATCATATTCACTCTAATCTAGAGAACGGGTCACTGTAGAACAGGGTCTGTTTTGTGGGCACCAAACATGGTATGAGAATGTATTGCAGAGGCAGTTTTTGAATGTGGTCGGATTCACAGGGGTGTCCTACCTGCGGCCCACGGGCTGCATACAGCCCAGGATGGCTCTGGATGGTCCAACACAAAAACATAAATTTATTTAAAACATTATGAGATTTTTTTTTGTGATTATGTGTCATAGTGCATTTAATGTATGGCCCAAGACAACTCTTCTTCGCCCAGCGTGGCCCAGAGACTCCAGAAGGTTGGACACCCTGTAACGACATGAAGGTGGAAAGAGCAAAAATAGTTACAACTTGAGCATGAACCACATGGGAGACAGAGTTCTATGTGTTTCCCGTGTCATTTAGTTCAGTGGTCCACGATAGGATTGTTATCACTCCCTGGGGGCACTGAGGAAGTTTGCAGGGGCGTTTTTGTTGTCACAGTGATTTGTGGCAGGGCCAGGGATGCTAGACTTCATGTGACGAGAGGGGCTGCCTCACTTAGGGAAAAACTCACTTCGCTGAATTCTTACTTCAGTGTCTCTGATTCTGGTGACCATTCCTAGGGATGAACTGCTATTTTTATAATTTTTCAAGTCTAGAATGTACTTTCATTTTATGTATAAACACAAAGTAAAGTTTGGATTTTTGACATTTCCAAGAGTGTATCTATCATCTAAATTGAGAGAATATCAGAAGTTCACACTTTGTTTTGTCAGGAACCTACCAGGAGTTTTTCACTATTTTAGGTATCTGCCCCTGACTGCAGGGCCTGTTTGTGGTGGGTGTAGATGCTGCACTGGTGGTATTCCGAGTATATGTGCAGCACTGGGGCCATTTATTGTATCTTCTAGAATAACCGTGTCTGAGCATTTGCTTATTGAAACATATTGTTTTATTATAAATTACCTTTCTTTTATTTCTTCTTTATATTAAAGTTAAGGGAGTACATTATTTAAAATATAATATCCTGATAGATACCATTATCCGTGAATTTTGTTTCGGGGTATTTAAAAGGATGTTACTAAATATCTGTAGAAAGAGTGTATTGGGTTGAGAACTACTGATTTAACCTCATGACAGCCCAGTGATGCAGGTAACTATAGTTTTCTCTATTTGTGGATCAAAAAACAGGCACAGGCTAGTTAAATACCTATCCCAGGTCACATAGCTGGTAAGCCAAGGGGTCAGAATTTGGACCCAATACTCTGTATCCCAGAGCTGTGCTCTTAACCACTGTTTTTCTGCTTCCCATCACAGGAAGCCAATAGAAACATCAGGCAAATTGAGGGCAGAATTCTGAACAGGCTTTGAGAAGTAGGGAGTGTGTGATTATGAACCTGCAGACCAATGCAGAGTCTCCATGCAGAATAGCTTTTGCCGGACTGAGGAGGGTGACTGAGAACAGCTGGCTACCCCCATGGGTTTCAGGCAAAGGCAAGATGGGCTCCAGGTATGCATTCTGAGAAATAGATGTAGAGCTGGGTGGACCGATATGGCTAGTTCCCTAGAGTTTCCATGATCCCTCCACTCCCCTGGCAAAAGAAATGGATGGACAACCAGCAGACAGCTTTGAACTCACGGCAGTGTTCCCCTTATGTGCCTAGTGGAATATATGATATTGCTTTCTGGGACATTCAATGTTTATTTAGCATGCAGTATAACTCGTTGCTAGATGGCAGAACAATTAAAGAAAAACTTTGACCAAGTTCCCTCACATTTCTGAAACATGCATTTAAAAATCAGACCAGTAAACATCCTTGCTTTTTGTCTGGCTGAGTTTATCCATAGATTTTTTCCCAGGTGCTAATATCAATGTGCTGAATTTATTTGTGGCTCATTTGGAATTTCACTTTGATTTAAAATGGTTTGATTACTGAGCCTTGAAAATCAAGTGATATTTTCATGTGTGAATACATATACTTTTAACACCTTTTTTATAGCAGGTCAAAAATGCTCAGCATGACCTTTGCCAGTGAAGATCAGGAGCAGTAGGTTAGAAAAATCTGCCTGTCTGGATTTATTTTGTGTGGACATCAATTCCTCTGCTTAATTTTCCTTTTTTCTATGACCTCCTTAAGGTGGTGACGGGCACAATTCCAGTGAGCTGGAGCCCTCTTCCTCAGGCGCGGTTTTGACAGGGAGTTTGTGTTGAGCTTAAAGAGACTGTTACTGAGGATAAATAGAAGAGATGCAGCATTCGGAGAAATCTGTTGATTAGTGTATGAAAATGTGTCTGCCTCTTTTGTTTCAGAGTAACAGCTCATGGCAGTTCTTGGCCTATTTGTCGACAAATTGCTCCAGAATGACTTGGACAGCAGGCCGTGGCATGCACAGTTCAGTCGGCGCTCTCGCCTGAACGATCTGATCAAAAACTTTTCATCGACTCGTTACTATGAGCCCAAGACAGCTATTACTCTCCTCTTAATGCATTTGACCCTGTAGGCATATTAAAAACCACAAAATACATAGCTATGCTGAATGGAAATATTTATAAATATATATGTAGGATAAAAGGGGTGAGAAATAGATTGGAGTGGATTTCAGATTGAGGTACTGCGGTAGTGTCGAGTTTACTCAGGCATTTTCACCTTTTGCCCATATACAGAATCTCAGGAAGACATTTTGATTACTTGTTTATAATATGTTTGGTCAGTTGCTGTGCCCAAGTATCTCCCAGGGTTGGTGAAGATTATTAATTTTTATGCATGAGTGATAGCTAAACACCTATCTTGTTTTAAAGTTGGAGGACCTGAAGCCCTCTTATAGCCTGCTCCCAACTTACAGATGGCTTGTATTTCCTTTGATAACTCTTCACTTAGCTATTTGGAACTTGAAAATCAGTACTTTATAATACTGTGTGATTTTTTAAAACACCTGTGATACACACAAGGGGTGGAAGAACATTACCTACAGTAAATAATTTAGGTCTCTGTTGCAACTATTCCATGAAAGCAGTCTTGGACAATACATAGCAAATGGGCATGGCTATGTTCCAATAAAATTTTATTTAGGGACACTGTGACTGAAATTTCATACAATTTTCACATTATAAAATGTTCTAGTTTTTCCAGCTGTTTTAAATTGTAAAAAACATCTTTAGTTCATTGGTCAGACAAAACCAACTAGCAGGTGCATTTGACTCCTGGCAGTGGTTTGTAGGTCCCTGATTCGCACAGAGCGTGCTGTCCTTATCACACTATAGGACATACCTGTGTGCATGTTAAAATACTCGAGAAACTTGAGGTTCCTCTAGGATAAAACATTTTATGTCAATGCTTGGAAATGTCAGAGATGCATTTGTTACAAAATGATCTGAGCCAAGTTGGCTGTGCACAATCAAAGGATAGGTTTTTATTGGCAAATGTGAGAACTAATATTATTTTGATGCAGGTGAGGGCTATATGTCTCCCCCAACCCCACCTCCACATCCAGTAGGCAGGTCACAGAGAAAGCAAGCCTCACACCAGATTCTGTGCATCCATCTACACCACTTCACAAGCAGCACCCATGTAGTTATGCACCCTGTTCTTGCCGCCTCAGTGCACTCCCATTCTTGGGCACCTAATACCTTGCATGAAATATACATTGGAGAAAGACAATATTCCACAGGCAAGATTCAGATAACCTAGGAATCAAGTGACAGAATTCTCTGTTAATGGTAAATCCAGGATGTAAGAGAGAATGTCACTTCTAGGCTTTAAGCTATGGGGTGACATTTATACACATGTAATTGTCGGTACTCATGAAATTTCTAGGGAGTCTATATGTATTGAATATCTCTCATTTAACCAATGAAAAGGCATTTCTAATATCTCTTGTATTAATTAACCACCCCCCAGTGCTGGTGGAAGATTAAAATAGTTAAAAATGCTGTGGTAGCTGCCCCTGGAACATGGGCTTCTGATTAGCATCATTCAGAAATACTAACCAACCACCCATGAAATGAGCCTGATTAGGGATCATCAAATATAAATTAATATTTAGGTGTAGATTACAACTTGTACACACACATATACATAACGTCAGTGATTGCTTTTCCCCATCCTAGTCTACCTACCACAAACTGAGGAGAGAGCTCTTATGGCACATGGTCGGTTTAGTTTTCATTGGAAGAGGAAAGGAAAGGATTGGGTAGGAGCAAGAACAGGAGTTTTAAGGAATTGGAGATGTGCAATTTTTGAGGACGGGGATTTTTGTAAGTAGAAACCTATGGGACTGGCTTTTACCAGTCTGGTGCTCCAGTTTTAGTTAGCGTGATGGTTCAAGGTGGTGATGGAGGGTTCTGACACACTTCCTCCTACAAACACAATGAATCTTTTGCTGCATATGGAATAACTTTCTATGAACAAGACCTAAAAACTGGCAGAGCAACTGCTACGCATTGGCTGGACTAGAACAAGCAGGAAGCTGGGACACAATCTCTTCATTGACCCCACCCCAGGTGCAGTGAATGAGCTGGGAGGGAACTCAAAACTCTGAACTTTTTCCTGAGAAGCAAATGGTCTGAATCCTAGATCGGACACCCCCAACTTTTAAAACCTGCACCTGAGAGACAACCCCTACCAAAAAAATCTAGCTTTGAAAACCAGTGGGGCTTGCCTTTAAGAGATCCACAAAGCTGTAACTGATTGAGAAAGGACTGTTAAAGGGCCTGACCCGTGGCTCACCTGACCCAGGGCTCAGCGCAGTGGAGGGGTGCTGAACTTTGTGTGCAAGGGTCTCATGGGCTTGTCTGGGAGCATCCCCCTGAGGGGCAGGCATCTGAATTGACTCGCACCTGGAGGCCTGCTTAGGAAGGAGCCTCATTTTGACTACCATCTTTGTGCTCTCCCCAGGCCTTGTGTTTTTTCCTTTTCTCCCTTTTTTCTTTCTTTCCTGGTGGGTGCCCTCTTCCTGGACTCACTCGCCGTGCCCAAAGTGCCAGTGTCTACCGGAGGGCGGCTTTCAGCCATGTCTAGCACCTCAGTTTATATCTAGTTCTCAGGGTTTTTAAAATTTATTATTATTATTATTATTATTATTATTGGCAGCCTCCAAGGGACATCTTTGCACTGCCTAGCTTTGGCAGGTTATGTTATCTATGGATTTTATTTTAAGATGGCAATTGTGGGACCACAGCATATTTGTGATTCAAGGGGGGTTGGGCCTGATGGGCTTGAGCCTCACAGACTTGGGCTGTGGGGAAAGTCAGGGCTGCGCTGACTTTACCGTTAAATACGTGAGACATTTTAACAGTGGAGTTTGTATAATAGCTGACATTTTATGTAGTGCTTGCTTATTATTCCAGGAACTCTTCCTTCTAAGTGCTTCACCTAAATCATCTTCTTTAATGCTCACAGCAGCTGCAGCAGGTCAGTGGGAGCTATCGCTCTTGTTCTCTCACAAGTGAGAGAATGAACCCAGAGGGGCAGTAATATATCCAAGGTCATAGAACTGATAAGAGCCAGAGCTGGAATTCCAGCCTTGGCAATGAGGCTACAAAGTCTATTCTCTTAACCACTACATTTGCTTACTTTTGTTATGAAGCATAATTCACTGAGCACAAAGGAAGAAAGATCAAACATAATGGCAGAAAATATATAGGTGATAGATTTAAAGAAAAAATGAATATGCAAATTGTGCTTCTTAGAGACTAGGTCAACTGAGTTGGTGTTGGGGTGGGAAAGGAGATTTGGAGTGCCTATTAGTTCCCTGGAGGAACTCAGGAAATATTTGTTGGGTGAGTGAATGAAGGGCTTTCTAAGGATTGGCTGCAGCCACCTCAGAGTGGTGGGGAATAATATTATGAAAGAGTCTCAAAATTAACAAAGAAAGCAAGACAAAATTTGGGCATCTATGCCAAGAGACTATGCCTGGTGCTTTCGTGAACTGCAGCACACCTAGATAGGAGGCCCAATGAAATGACTGCCAGGGAGTTACTTAATTTACCCACTTTGGACCACAGAATTTTAACTGCGGTTGTTAATTTGGACATACCTGGCTCAGATATACATCCTGCCATCATTTGGCTAGGGTCCAGGGAGGGAGGGTGTTTTGTTTTTTTTTTAATTCTCACCTGAAGATATGTTTACTGATTTTAGAGAGAGAAACATCGGTGTGAGGGGGAGCCATCAGTTGGTTGCTTCTCGTATGTGCCCCAACTGGAGATCAAACCTGTAATGTACGTATGTGCCCTGATAGGGGATCAAACCCACAACCCTTCGGTGTGTGGGATGATACTCCAACACTGAGCCACCTGGCTGGGACAAAAGGCGGGTGTTTTTTAAATTTTTATTTTAATCATTGTTCAAGTACAGTTTTCTCCCCTTTACTCCCAATCTAGTCCACCCACCCCTCCCAAGGAGGGTGTTTTTTAACAGAAAATTTTACATAAATTGTCAGTATTCTCATGATATATTGAACCATATACATCATACTAAAGAGTCAGCTTAAACATGGAAACAGATCTACTCCAATTCCTCCTGAAAAGAAATGGGCAGAACTGTAACTTAGGAACAGCTTAAGGAATCATGTTTGAGCTGCTCTTACTGAGAGTCCTCTTTGGTTTATCCCCTGATCCTCGGCAGTGTCTTTCTTGCATCAGGGTCTCTTGCGAGCCCTCTGGGAACAGAGGCTTCCTTTTGCCCTCTTCTGTTTGAACCTGGCCCAGTGTTTCAAAGTTCAGACTTTAGTTACAGATTTTTAGCAACTGTGTTTCTACAGGTGTAGCTATTGCATAGATTGGTATAAAGGAGGAACTTCAGGTGTTTTACTTCCTTCATTTTCCTTTCATTTTTGGTGCAATCTATTCCTAAATCAGCAAATCTGCTTAATACTTTTATCCACTTTGGTTAAAGTTTGACATGGTAAAAATAGGAGGTTTTGTTGCCTGGCCACGTCATTGGGATTTCACTTCTAAGCCGCAGAATAAAGAAAACGATATGAGTGATTATTCTCAATTCTACCAAGGGTGGTATATTAACAAATAAAATTTTAGATGCAAAAGAGAGGCATTAATTTATTACATATAATAAATGATTTAGCAGGGCTATTAGGGTTTAATTATCTCATGCAAGTTGTTGAGGGAAGCTTTAAAAGGCTGCCCTTTACCAGCAATTTTCACTGAGCTGCTCATTAAACAGCCATTTTAGATGCTGCTTCATGGTTATTATGGAATTAGTTTCAGATTGCACCATTGAGTCCCTTTGAACACTGCTTTATCTCTTAGTCTTTCTGTGGCTGACAAGGACTACTTGTTCCCCAGCACTTGACTTGCTAAGTCAACTACTTTGAGGTCATTTTTTGTTAGCTTTCTGCTTCTCTTGGCTTATTTTTTTTTATTGCCAGTAAAAGCTTTTGACATTTGAGGTTAATGATGATTAGAGATGTTCATCCTTAACCTGCCTTGGAGCCCTTTTATTAACTTTGGGCTCAAACTTGCGGGGAAGTCAGGTTAGGTGTGGCTCTGACCTAGGACTGGTCTTGCCTAGAAAAGTCTCTTCAAGGCAGTCAAAGACTATGGCTCTAAGTTACTTCCTATAAAAGGTGAATTTCTAGCTTGTTTTTAGGAAACTTGCTTTCCCTTCTAGTCTTTCTAAGTGTCCACTTTTACAAGCATCATACAGTTCATTCTCACACAATACTGTGAGGAAGAAAATAGCAGCTCCTTAAAGAAGGGAAAAATTTTCCCCATGGTTAAGAAGGCTTAAGTCATTTTTCATATACCTGTATAATTTTTCATCATATCTTCTCAATTCTAAGTTTAATTTTATCCCTTTATTCACGATCTCACTGTAACTACCTTAGAATAGCATCTTATTAACTCTCACTTGAAGGATTTTAACACCTTTCTAGGTAGCTTCACAGCTCTAGTCTCTTTGTCTTCCCGTTCTTTCTGCGCCCCATGGCCAGAGGCATTTTTCTCAAACACAAAATCCATCAGGCCATTGACTGCTCTAAAGCCTCACACTTCACACACTCCCCCCCCCACACACACACACGTTGGCCACAGAATAGTTTCAGAAACCTCAGTGTGTGAGTCAAGGCCTTCACAAATCCGGCCCAAACCTTCTTTTCTAGTCTTTCACATCACATCTTCAGACATTTTTACGCCACGGCTGACCCATATTCTAACGATTTCTAGAACAAGTCCTCTGACTTCCAAACCCTGTACTTCCTTGTAGTTTCTCTTGCCTGGTAAGTCGTTCCTCCTTACATCTCTGCCCATGCAGACACCACCAGGCTCTCAGTATCCACTCAGGACTTTGAGAACTTGTGGACTCTTACTGAGCTAAATAATCTACCTGCTGCCTTCACAACCACTCAGTGTTTACACTTTTCATAATACCTAACATCATCATTGACCTGTCATTATAATCATTCTTGTATGGGAACTTGTGTGGGGACCCTATTCTTTCATTAGAATACCGATAAAATCTTAACCCCCATGGTAAGAAGGATGTCTTCTACCTTTAAATGTACTGTGGCACTTAAGACAGTACTTTAACTATATCAGTTACTCAGCAAAGGCTGGTTAGTTTTAAAAGCATCCTCTTAAAATGAACAGGTGCTTAGAAGCCTTTAGAGAAAAGCACTTGACTGTTCATACCTCTGTTTAGTGTTTCTCAGCTGGGAGTTCCTAGGAGTCTGTAAAAATGGCAACTGTAGTTTCTGAGCTAATTTCAATATTTTAATAAGTACAGTGGAAATCACCTTTACTGTAATGGGGCCAGAAGGCTAACTAAAATATTAAGTCTATTTTTGTTTGTAATAATATTAACTCTATAAAATTAGTATTAATCTCTTAGTCTCGGATTGTTTGGTAGCAAGTAGCAGAATATAGTCAAGTTGGTTTAAAGAAAAGGAGAAATTTAAGATAATGATAAAAGTGTAGCTTGTATAAGCCCAAAGTAGGAAGTACAGCTAGGCCTCATGGAGGATTAAAACCTGAGAGAGGAAAATCACCCCAAATGAGGGCAGTGTCCTAAGAGTTCCCACGTGGGGCTTCCATTTCCTTGTTGGCATCATTTTCATCCTTTCCTCTGCAGACTGAGTACTTAAACTTTGCCAGCACATGACTGTTAAAATGTCTATATTTATTCTAAAACATCTCAGTGAAGATAGCATATATTTATCTATATATGTAAGGGGAGGGACCCCCGCAAAACTCAGAATTATCTTCCCTCTGTAGTACAAGGGAAGCCAGGCTTCCCCCACTACGTGAGTGTTTTAGGAACCCATCGGCATCAGTGTGCCAGCTGGCATTGTTGTGAGAGACTACATTCAGCTTTGGTGAATTTTTATTGAAGACTCTTTCAACATGTTTGTGCATTTCACGATGAGTGACTTACAAGCACACCTGCCCACACCTTGCTGAGTGTTCAGCGCCTTTGACCAAACTCAGCATGACCTCATGCCTCACCCTCCCTACTCACCTAATCTCACCCCCAGTGTGTATTTTTTTGTTTCCCCAGATGAAAAAAGTCCTCAAAGGGAAATGCTTTGCCAATGTGGAAGAGGTAAAACAAAAAATAGCAGAAGCACTAAAAGGCACCAAAATTGATGAGTCTAAAAACTATTTTAAGAAGTGGAAAAAAACTTCTTGTGAGGTGTATTGCATCAATGGAGAGTACTTTGAAGGTGACTGAAGGTTAAACGTGTAAGAACACAATTTTTTATAAATAAATTCTTTTTGGGGGGGTCTCACCTCAAATATGCACATATACTCATGCACATATGCATGGGTGTATTTATATTCATACATCTATATATACATGCTTAACCAGAAATGACTTTGCATTAGTGAAATGTGTGATATTCAAGGTTGGGGACTGGGTAGAAATACTGTATGGGCAACTCTTTTTTATATCAGAAGGTGTAAGATTACATTTTTGGAGAGCCATTTCTTGTCTTAGGACTCAGTTTGGCTCTGTTTTTGGGTTCTGTCATCCAGTAGTGGTGAGAAAATTGGCTCAAGCCTGATGCTAAACTACTGTTGCCTGTGTCTTTAGTGAAAGTACCTAGTAGTTATAAATGTCCAACTTACTTTTGGGCCACTTTGCAATGAGGACATATATATTTTAAAAAATTATATTTTATTTGATTATACTATTATAGTTGTCCTGATTTTCCCCCTTTACCTACCTCCACCCAGCACCCCCCACTCCCTCAGGCAATCCCCTCACCCTTGTATATGTTCATGTGCCATTCGAGTAAGTTCATTGGCTACTCCCTTTCTTCTACCGAACTTTTCATTCCCTTGGCTATTCTGTAACTACCTATTTGTACTTCTTAATCCTTTTACCTCTTCACCCATTCTCCCACACCTGCCCTCCCATCTCTTTATCTTTAACCTTTGGCATTTTAATTATGATCTATCTTGGAGTGGGCCTCTTTGCGTCCATCTTGTTTGGGACTCTGTGCTTCCTGGACTTGTATGTCTATTTCCTTCACAAAATTAGGAAAGTTTTCTTTCATTACTTTTTCAAATAGATTTCTAATTTCTTGCTCTTTCTCTTCTCCTTCTGGCAGCCCCATGAAGTGAATGTTGGATTGCTTAAAGTTGAAGTTGTCCCCCAGGCTACTTACAATATTCTCATTTTTTTTATTCGCTTTTCTTCTTATTGTTCTGATTGGTTGTTTTTTTGCTTCTTTATGTTCCAAATCATTGATTTGATTCTTGGCTTTATTTGCTGAACTATTGTTCCCCTGTAGATTGTTCTTTATTTCAATTAGTGTATCCTTCATTTCTGACTGGATGTTTTTATGCTGGATAAATTTATGGTCCTCACTAATTTTTTGAGGATCCTTATAACCAGTGTTTTGAACTCTGCATCTGAAAGATTGCTTATCTCCATTTTATTTAGTTCTTTTTATGGAGTTTTGATGTTTCTTTGTCTCTTTGTTTTGGCAGCTTCCGTGTGTTTGTTTCTATGTATTAGGTAGAGCTGCTTTGACTCTGTGTTTTTGTAGTGTGGCCTAACATAGTAAGTGTCTTATAGGGTCCAGTGGCACAGTCTCCCCTATTACCCAAGTTGGGTACTTGAGGTGTGCCCTTTGTGTGAGCTGAGTATACCTTCCTCTTGCAGTTGAGCCTTGGTTGCTGTTGGCAGATCAAGGGGAGGGATATCCACGTAGGGTCAGGGTGGTGGTGCTCTGATGTGGTCTATAGCTGCCCACTGGGTGTACTGGCCCCTGGGGTTTCCTGGGTGGTGTAGGTCAAGGTCAGCCCCCACCTAGGTTTTGCCCGGGGTTACCCTGCCTAAGCTATAAAGCACTCTGAGATGGCTGCTACTTGTGCTGAGCTTGGAGATTCCCAGGTGAAGCCAAACTATGAATCTAGGCTGCTAGTTCTGGTGTGGGGGGCTCAATGATGCCAGATGTTGCTTGTTTGAGAGGATTTAGGATGTCCTGAAGCAGGAGGCAAGACCATTCATATGGAAAGCAGCTTGGGTGGGCCTGTAAATTGGGTGGGGCAGAGTTTCTGGGGATCCCCAAGTCAGTTCAAACAGTGTTAGCCAGGTTGATGGAATCTTAGATATGGCACCAGTCTGCTGGTTCTTGGGGGCAGGACTTAGAAAAGTGACAATGACCTCTACTTGCCTTAATGCCAGATACTTCAGTTCCTCCCTATATGCTACTGGTACCCCTCAAGCTGCCACCCCATCCCTGGAACCCAAAGGGAGTGAGTGTGAGTAGGTGAGTCTGTGTGTGGGTTCTTTAAGAGGAACTGCTTGGGGCTCTAGAAGTTTCTTCTGCTGACTCAATCCTCACTGGTTTTTGCAGCCAGAATTTGTGGGGACTCATCTTCCTGGCACTAGAACCCTGGGCTGTGGGGCCTGGTGTGGGGCTGGGACTTCTCACTCCTGAGATACACTTCCCAAATTTTTATCTACCACACGTGGTAGGGCCAGTCCATTCTGTGTCTAAGCTCCTCTTACCAGTCTGGAGGGATGTGGTTTCTTTAATTCTGTGGTTGTCAGACTTCCATTCAACTGGATTTTGGTCGTTCTATATTTTAGTTGTAATTTTGTTGTGGTTGTGCAAAGAGGCGAGCCATGCCTGCCTACACTGCCGTCTTGACAGGAAGTCCCCCACAATGAGGACATACTGTCATTACTCTAACACTGATCTCATCTCGGCCTTTAGGTCTCTATAAGTGACTGGAATCTCTTAGTTCTATTTCTAGCTTCCTCTGGAAAGAGAATTATTGGCTCATTTTGGATGAGGTGCCCTGGTCTAATCACTGGTGGCCAAAGAAGTCTGTGAGTTGGGTAGTAGTCAACAGTGCTAAAGAAAGCCTCTCACCAGGAGCTGTAGGTGTGCACCCTCTGAAAAGGGGGTTCAAGCTGGGTTGTGGGTAAAGAGTAGATTTTATAGAAAGGAAAATAAATTTGTTGAGACCTCAGATTAATCAGATTCAAACCTATATATTTCTTTGACCCACAGAAAGATATAAAATTCTTAAAAATTTGGCACACATTTTTTAAGTAAGTTATGTTTTACAGACAGCAAGGTTGATTGGTAAAATAATTAAAGAACTTTTGGTATGCAATACTTTTCCTTTTAATACCTTTGTTGATGAGTGAATTCTTCAGAGAAGTGGGGACTTATCCTTGGAAGAAGGAAACACTTCCACGGAAGGCAGGGAAATAGACCACTTGTTTGTGGGACTAGGGGCATAAGTGGAATAGAAGAAGGGAAAGGGTAAGAAAAGGAGTGAGAGGACCTAGCTGATAAACTTAGACTCTTTTCATATTTATGTCTAAGGCCAGCTCTGCTCGCTGACTGTGCAAACAGATACCCAATTAAATTTTTTCTTCTGTGGAGAGTGATTGTGACAAGTCCAGAAAACAGAGCAAGTGTTGTGCAAAATATTTTTTTTGTTTAAAAACTTAAATCATTTTTTATTGTTATTCTATTATAATTGTTCCAATTTTTTCTTCCTTTGTCCTCTGTGCATCCCATGCCCCACTCCTGTGGTCAATTCCCACACTGCTGTCTGTGTCTGTGGGTCATTCTTGTCTGTTCTTTGTGTAGTTCCCTCCCCTTCTTGCCACCATTATCCTCCTCTCTGTCCCCTCTCTGGTCACTGTCAGTCTGTTTCATGTTTCCATGACTGTGGTTCTGTTTTGTTCATTGTTTTGTTCATTAGATTCCTTTAATAGGTGAGGTGATATGATATTTGTCTTTCACCATCTGGCTTATTTCACTTAGCATAATGCTCTTTGGTTCCATCCATGCTGTCACAAAGGGTAGGAGCTCCTTCTTTCTCTCTGCTGCATAGTATTCCATCATGTAAATGTACCACAGTGTTTTGATTCACTTGTTTACTGATGGGAACTTAGGCTGTTTCCAGCACTTGGCTACTGTATATAGCACATCTGTGAACATAGGGGAGAACATATTTCCCAAAATTTGTTTTCAGTAGACCAACAAGGCTGTTTCTGTGGCCACCTGCTGGGAGTACAGCTGTTAGCATCTTTGTTTAACTTGCATCTGTGAAAAAAGGGGTTGCTGAGTAAATTAACAGAGGAAGCAACGGAAGTGTTCTGCTGACTGAAAGGTCTTCAGCTAAAATATTTACATTCAAACGGTGGAAGCACTAATTATAAATTCCTTATCAGTTAAAGAGCTTTCACAATTTGCCTTCCTGTGACAGTGGTTTCATTGCTTTGTCCTGGAATATTTTGAAACCCAGTTTCTTTAAGAAAATTTAAAAATTTCCACTAAGTTAAATGACCTTTTACCTCCTCCAGTTATGTTGAGTTACAGAGAATTTACCATATTCAGAAACATTGAATCCAAATGTCAGCAAGGTTCAGAGAGCCAGTAGGGTGGAGAGGGAGGGATGAAGGAAGGAACTCAGCAGAGGGAGCTCAAAGTGGTGAAGACAGAGAGTGGAGAGGAGGGGAAAATTAGAAAAAATGTCAAGCAAAGAGAAAGAAAATGGGATAAAGAGAAGCAAGGTAGACAGGATAGACTCAGCTGAAAGGGAGCAGAGGCAGTGCAGGCGGGTTTATTGAAAGTGATTGGCTTATATTTATTAATCATTGCAGGGAAAATGGAGTCAGTCGGGCCCTCTCACCCGGAAGTCTGGGCAAACATGACTCAGCAGTGTTCTGTAACCCGGAGTGAGGGCCAGCATGTGTGCAATGACTCTCTGTTGTGTAACTGAACCTCAGCATTTGCACTGTGCTGGCTTTGTGTGCACTTAGTATGTAAAGGAGTTGGGATTTCCATGGTGTGACTCGTGACTTGCAGTGCACACAGATCGCCCCACCGTGGCATAAAGGCATGTCAGACGTCCCAACGGCTCCACGAATTTTCTTCTGTCTGCCCAAATCTCATGTGAACCTGCCCAGCCTTGAGGCTGCAGGACAATCATATAAAGGTTAAGTCAAAATTGAATTAGAGGTGAACTCAGAAGGAAAAAAAAATCTTTCAAACTTGGCTCTCTCTTTACTACTGTAGGAAGCATCAGAATGGTATTGTAAGACAGGTATCTGCATAAAGGCTACTCTTTGCTCTGTCCTTTCCACCTATGTGGATTAACTATCTCTACTTACACTGGGGCTCCGGCACAGCCCTCTATCCGTCAGGCTTCCTGTGGGCAAGGTGATCAGTACCAGCTGATTTGGAATGTAAAGGAAATAATATGACTTTGGACAAGGGATAAAAAGTACACATTTAGGATCTGCCTCTCCTTATGTCATTCCCTCATTCCCTCTGCTTCTCTCTCTATCTCACACACACATGTACACACATGTGCACACACACACACACACACACACTCAGAGATAGAGGTGCTCTAGGACAGCAATGTGCATGGTGGGAGTGGGGGCATGTATCCTTGTAGTTCTACAGCTTATACACATCATGAAAAAAATCTCTCTTAGACTCACACAGAAATACCGCATATTCCTTAGTCTCGGCCATATCTGTGCACTTCTAGATAGTTACAATAGTTATAACATTAATACCAGACATTATTTTCCTCTTAAAGGAGCTCTGATTTGAGAGTTAATGACAAATTTCATGTTACTATTTTTTTCCAGCCTGGTTCCATCTGGGACAGGTGTTTCCCCAAAGCTGAGGACTAGGCAGAGCACAGGTTTTCTTTGCTCATTGAGATTGGTTGTGAATTCCAGATGAAACCTCCACTCTTGAAGAGGTCATTTGGAAGCAAAAATTAATGACAACCCCCCCACCACCTATTTTTCTTGACAATTCTGAGAGACCAGACTTTTTGGTGGATGGGGGCAGTTTGTGAATCCTTTAAATGTACTGTGCATTCTGCACTCACTGAAAAGTACCTGAGTCCTGAGATCCATTATGCGAGCAGATGCTTCTTTTCTTGCCTCACTTTCCTGTCAGATATTTTTCCTGAAGCTGGTTTTATTATCATTTAAAAAAATACCATCTGTCTAAGAGTGTTCCCTTTCCTTTTGGACAGATTTGTATCTATTGAACTTCTCCAGGTACAGAGTGTGGCCACTGTACAACTTCTGTCCAAAATCACCATTTCTCACATTATCGCTGTGCAACTGTGGGTGGAGTTTGTCACTATTAAGCTTTTGCTGCAGCGATTAGGCTCCTTTATGGTTTATCCAGCATGGCACCAGCAGAGCTTAAATCACATCCTCATCTGTGTGCTTTCACTCCTGTATCTGCAGCACAAATTCTGAGGGATTTTTTCCCCTTATAGTACCTTAGAAAGCTGTCCTTGGGTCCTTTGTATTTGGGACCTGTATGTTTTCCTGCTGGCAGTACCCTTCTTTACTCGTGTGTTACATGCCCTCCAATGACCTCTGTACTATTGTGTTGGTTCCAGCCAGTGCTCTCAATGGCTTCAGACGTATTGTGTAATTGCCTCTTCAGCTATCAGTGTTTTTGATTGTGATGTCTTGGAAATGAAACACAGAAAAATGTGGCAGTTTTCTGGGCATTTACTTTTGTTCTGATTTTTCCTTATTTACTATAAAGACTCCTCCTTGCCCTTTAAAACATGTACTTTGTTTCCTCCTAATAATTTTAATTATTCGTATATCTTCTATTCTCAGCTTTTCCATAATTTTCAAGTCACATATAAAGTGTGTTTTGGGGGAGTCATGATTTTATGTCTCTTTTTATAAAGAGAAAAAGCATATACTAAAACCTTTGTTTTATCTTCTAGCTCTGCCTGTTCATTACTCTGATTTTAGGAGTCAGAATATTTGTAGCCCGCTGACTCACAGAAAGACCTGCTTCTCTTCATGCTTTAAACAGAGAGGAATTGATGCCACTAATATTTGTGGGTAGATGACTATTCAGAGGTGTTAAATGTAGTGGGTCAGTCACAATCATTCACTCATCAAAACTTTTTTAGAGTGCTTTTTATATCCCATCCATTTGCTGTGGAAAATACCACACAATTCATAAACAAGGCTTCCTTATTTGTTTATCTGCATTGTAGGAAGAAGGGGACTCACCAGCCAGTGGCTGGGGACCATCGTACCTAGTTCCTTAACATGAGAAAGTAGGCATTTTTCGGTGCCTGAAGAGAGCCAGTGCCACCTCCCAGGTGTCTTGTGGTCAGCAGGGGAGAAGCTGTCTTCATGACCATTGCATAGGGAAGATGATCTACCAGGATGCTCACTGAGGGGAGGCACCGTGGGCCTTGTAGTCCTGCCATGCTTTGAAAGACTTTGGAAGCATTTGATGGCAACATTGGCCACAGGTTATAGCACTTGTCTGGTGAGAGAGTATCTGCAAAGAGGTTACAACATCTGTCAAAGGGAGTAAAGACAAGAAATCTCCTAGTTAGTTAAGATCTTTACTTTGAGAAGATATGGTGTGAGATTCTCTTATTGTGGAGGGGGACTGATTTCTCACCACTAGTACAATGTACTAGGTGTTGGGAGTATGATGCTGAGAAGAATTCCATGGAATACAATGTAAAATTATAAGATCAAATCAAATCACTATTGTACCTTTAAGTGATACATGAAATCTTGAACAGTATTAAATTGCTTGCTGCCAAATCCAGGGGCCTTTACTCAGTTATTTTTCTCCTTATTGCATATCATGGAAACATCTGCCAATGTGGAATGTTTTCAAGTTTTGATTCTTGTGTCTTATTCACCCTTCTTCCTGTACTTGTTTCAGTAATTTTTGCAGGCACTGAATGGAAATCCTGTCCAGGGCTTTGTACTACCTCCTCTTTTCTCTTTCTATTTTAATCTGGATTCTCCTTTGATCATCAAAATTCTGGATACTAATTTCTTAAAACACATCTTATTTTCTTCCTTTAATTTCAATGCTTACTGCCATTATTGTAGATTACAGCATTCTCACAGCTGGCTGTTTTTCTTCATATTTTTCCACACAGACCAAAAGGCAACATTTTGACAAACAAAGCTTCAGAGAAAATTGCCCTTGTTACTTTATTCTCTTGCTTAAGAATCTTTCTATGTTCTTTATTACCCATGCATTGAAGTACTGCTTTCAAGTACCCTCTGAATGGGTCTCTTTCATTCAGTCCCTATCTGACCACATTCTCATTGATGTCCCATATACACCCTGCACCAGACTTGTCCTTAGCACATGTCATGCCAACTCTGCCTCTGGCTTGGAAAAATTTTTATTCTTATTATAAGCATATTTTCTATTTAAGCTCCATATTCTCCCATGTAAATAAAGAGGATCTCAAGCCTTAACTCTTTCTTGACATT